>WNWU01000034.1:10923615-11048282 GCA_012654045.1 Ptyas mucosa
GATTTTATGCAGCCCTAGTTCAGTGAAATCTCATTCGCTAGTTTTGGTGCTAGAAGAAGAAAAAGCCCCAAAACTAGTGAATGAGATTTCACTGAACTAGGGCTGCATAAAATCTTGGCTTACGTAGGTAGAACCTGGCTAAAGAAAAATACATATATACTCACACACACACACACACACATATACGTGTGTGTGTGTGTGTATGTATATATGTATGTGTGTACATATGAATGTATATATAAAAACTAGGAACAATATCTATGACTATTAGAATAAAATGTCGGTGGTGAACAACCTATAACATCCAGAATGGATGATTAATATAAAAGTCATAATTATATCAATCTTACAATAGCAATCACCAGCAAGAAAACATTCATACACCAAAGGCCCTCTGGAATAATTTGATTTTCAATGCTTCTGAAAGGCTGTCAGACTGTATGCAACTCTAGTATCTACAGGGAGTCTGTTTCATAATCCTGGGTCCATAATAGAAGAATATTTAATAATAACAACTTAGGTTTCAGTCTACTTAGTGCGGAATCATGTTTTCCACTATGATTATGAATATTAACATGCAGAGTATATAGAGATCGATCTTTTATTTTTCCAATAGTCAAAGAGGCTACATTAAGGAATATCCTATTCATGAATGTCACATTTTGGGCCATTTTATTTAGAGAATTATCAAAGTTAATTCTGGATGAAATATTTAATAAAAGGAAAAACTCTGCTTTCCACTAAATATATTTCCAATAAGACACACTATCTAACTTAGAAAAATAATTTCTAGATTTGTTAGCCTTAGTATGTAGTAGCCGTGTTGGCGCTGTGGTTAGAATGCAGTATTGCAAGCTGACTCTGCCCACAGATTTTGATTCTGAATGGCTCAAGGTTGATTCAGCCTTCCATCCTTCCAAGGTCGATAAAATAAGGACCCAGATTTTTGCAATGAAGCAAGCGCTGAGGTGGCGCAGTGGTTAGGTTGCAGTACTGCAGGCTACTTCAGCTGACTGCTAGCTGCAGTTCAGCAGTTCAAATCTCACCGGCTCAAGGTTGACTCAACCGTCCATCCTTCCAAGGTGGGTAAAATGAGAACCCAGATTGCTGGGGGCAATATGCTGACTCTGTAAACCGCTTAGAGAGGGCTGTAAAGCACTATGAAGCGGTATATAAGTCTAAGTGCTATTGCTGTTTCTATATAAATCTAAGCGTAATTGCTATGTAAGTCAGACAGGAAACATGACTAGATGAGCTAGTTATGCTTTATTGTAAAGTTACATTAACATTCTGAAAGTATTTCTTTTCCCCATCCCCTTTACAGCCCAAGAAACTAGGGAGGATCTCTTCTGAGTCTCTTGCCTTGTCCATATTTCTTCTGCAAGCTAAATTGCCTTTTAGTTGACCATTTCATTGGCTGGGTCTCACTCTTGTCTCCGAAGGTCATTCACACATGCTATGCTGCAGGATTAGAGACACTGCTTACAAAGAACAAGACAAACATGCTTGGAATAACACTGAGCTTTGGTTGTGCTTGTGGCATATTGGCGAGAATGTGTCATAACTGACCATTCTCTTAGCAAGAAATGCGACATGACATAGGTACAACTATGGCTAGTAACCTACTCTACCCCCTACTATAAAGTAAAAGTGTTAATGGTGGAGGTCAATACTCTAGGCACATTTCATGATAATGGTATGAAAGATTATTATGTGACATATAAGAGGAATAAATGGTAAAGTGTAGGAAATAAGCTAAAGCAAAAAGCCCCAAACGTTATGCTGTATGTCTGAAGTTAACAGAAATGGGAAAGATTTAATGATTCTGAACGAAGATGGAGTGGAGTTAATATATGCATAGAACTGAAGGACTAAGTTTAATTATGAATCAATGAATAAAAAGTATGTTAGAAGACATGAATTGGTATAATACAGATTAATGTGAGGGCATTTTAATATAGAAATCTGTAGATTGTTAGTAAATGTATATTATATTCCACTTCATCCTTCATCCTACAGTGGATAGACAATGGCTAAAATGATGATTCCACTGAATGTTGATAAAGGAAGAGAGATACATTTTTGAGGAAAATGTACAATAGAATGTGATCAGGGAAGAGAAAGGGATTCTGTTAAATGACAGTAAGATAAGAGAGTTCATAAACAGTGATTGAATCAGTTGGAAATCCAAGTATGAATGAGAATGGTGACTGGTAAATATCTATGCAGAAAAAGTTATCTTTGTTTTGAATGTATGTTTTAAGCATTTGGCTATTCATGCATATATACAAGGTAAAGAAATGAATATCAAATTATTATTTTATGATAAAATGGATAGAAACAATGAAGGACACATGAGGTGATCGGTGATGAGTGTAAGAGAACATTTGTTGATAGTATGAAGAGTGGAGCTTGGGAAAATGGACATGGAAGAAAAGTAAAAATAAGAATACATTCTAGGGGTGTCAAACTTGCGGCCCGCAGCTCAGATGAGTCACAAGTTGGCCACGCCTAACCCTGGTTTAGTGAAGGGGAGAAAAGTTGTGATACATCATGTGACGACAGCGTGATGCCGCAAGTTTGACAGCTGTGTTCTAGGTGAAAAGAGTAATACTGAAGGAATAGAATTTGTGAGTTGTGTATAGAAAAAAACATTAAAAGATAGATCAGTCTTTGTCCATCGTCCCAAGGACAATGAATGGAAAGTGGATGTAAGGGGGGGAAAAAGCATGTGGAAGAAAACACACAGTGGCAAGAATTACGAAGCAAAATTGTGGTGTGGGAAGCTATGCTAATGGGAAGTGTGAAACAGGATGCATGGACAATGATGAAATGAAAGAAGCTGTGGATGAGAAAATGTATGCAAGAGAATAGTGGCTGCTAACAAGGAAGATAAGATTGTATTCTAAGCAGTATCATAGAAGATAATGGTAAAGAATGTAGTCAAAGAGATCAAGGAATGGTGAAGATTAAAAGACAGAAAGAAAATGCAGAATGATTTATTGTTTTCAAAGTTTGTGAAGAGAGCTATCCAGATGGAATTCATTTTTTTAAAAAAATGATGCAAAGTAATAAAGAAAAGTAGAGACCAGATGTTATTCTTCTGCAGATCATTGAGAAATGTATGAATGTGAGAAATCAAGTTTATTGTACATTTAATGATGTAGAGGAAGCATATGATAGACACAGTGAATCGACTTGTACTGTAATGTGTTTTATATGAAAATGCACTTGAAAAATTTGAGAAAAATAGGATATGAATGAAGAAAGTAAAGTATGTGTGGGAAAAAGCAGAATGCTTAATGAGTAGTTCAACATTGACCAAAGAGTAAGACAAAAATAAGTGACGTCTACTAGATTATGCATTCTATTTACTCATCGGTGTACAAGGAATGCTTGTAGTGACATTACATTGGTGTTTTGGTCGGGCCACAAATAGATGCTGAATGAATGTGATTGAATGCAAAGTAAGTTGAAATGGTTTAGCCATACAGAGAGAATGAATGTCACAAATCACAAAACAAATATATGAAAGAATGAATGGATCACGTAGAAGAGGAAATATTGTCTAGATAAGATTCTTAAAATGACAAAAAGGAAGGGAAGGCATTGTAGGAAGTGGCCTAGAAATGTGGTGGAAGAAAGAATGGTTTGTAGAAATACAAAGGTGTATGTTTATTGTAGATATTGTTCATGTAAACCAAATTTAGCTCTTTTTCTTATCTTCCAGAGCTTTAATTTCTTCGGCTTATTATTTTTTGCAGCCTTTCTGTCCTTTTCAAATATTTACTCAATGTTTGTATAAACTTTCTCTGGTTCCATGTAAACAGCTTTATGTCCATGTTGATATTTTGTTTAGATACATTTAGATACTGTTCAGTCCCTCTTAACTTTGTAAATAGGATCTCTTCCTTTTCTTCTAGCTTTTAAAAATATTATAAACTTTTTAGATCAGTGCTTCTCAAACCTGGATAATAAAATGATCCAGAATTGGATAAAAGTGGTTTTTCTTTGGATAACAACACACAAACCATTAATGCTTTTACAGAACTTAGGTTAACGATCAAGCTTAGGATAAGGAGTTGATGCAAAAGGTGTTATTTGAAGAAAAGAAGAATCCTGTGGAATATTTTTGATTAACAATTCACAAGGAATATCCTGTGGGAACTGGGGCGTTACTTGCAAACACCTACATGTGGAAGTAGGATTTTCCAGTCTTACCTTTACAAAAAACACAACTGTTTGCTGAACCCTGAAAATGGTTTTGGATACTGAAGGAAAAAGTTTAGGAAGCACTGTCTTAGAATAATCAGAAACTGCTGATTTGTAAAATAAGTTTAACTTTATATTTATAAAAGATATGAAGGGAATGGAGTGCTATAAATAAGCTAAGTGTTATAAATTGTTTCAAAATATTTGTCTCTTTGTAAAACGTATTTTTACATTTCTCCAAAATGCACTACTCTAAATTTTATGTAACAAGAAGTCTCCATCTCTGTTGTAAAGAGTAATGTGTCAATTTCTGTTTTGAATGGGTTACTTACATAAACCACTAGAGGGAGCTAATTTACTACCCAGTATAGTTATCTGCTGGAAAAGATTAGTAAGCTTTCACTGTGTTTTGGATTTGTTGATTGGTTGATTTGATGGTAGTGTTAATAAATTGGCACAACCGTTACTTAAGTAAATAATATGACAAGGGGAAAACTCAACTCTGTTGTTTAAAGTGTCTTTTTTCTCTCTCATTTCAAGTTCTGGTACCATACATCTTGGGTGAAATCTTTTTTCCCTCTATAGAGGGAATATCAGTACTTTGACAATAACCTGTTTGGTTAACATGCAACATATAGCCATCTTAAATTTTATTTGTCATGCTTTTTTCATTCAGAGGATTGATAAAATTGGATAACTTAAGTTTCTTCTTTCTCCATGCTGCTCCATGCTAGTCTTGTAAATAATAATAATAATAATTATTATTATTATTATTATTATTATTATTATATTGGTATCCCGCCCTTCTCCCAGAAGGGACTCAGGGCGGTGAACAGCCAGAATTAAAATACATACAATACAAAAATTAAGATAAATTAAAAGATATTAAATTGATCGGCCTCCCAATTTAAAACCCCAAATCTATAAAATTCAAAATCCCAATTTAAACCATTTAAGCTAGGCTGGCTTGCTGGAATAAGTAAGTCTTCAAGGCTTTGCGGAAGGTACGAAGGTCCGGGATCAGTCTTATTCCAGGAGGTAGCTCATTCCATAGGGCGGGTGCCCCCACAGAGAAGGCTCTCCCCCTGGGGGCCGCCAGCCAACATTGTTTGACTGACGGCACCCTGAGGAGGCCCTCTCTGTGAGAGCGAATTGGCCGGTGGGAGGTTATCGGTAGCAGCAGGCGGTCTCGTAAAATACTAGTATATTAACCTTTAAGCACTGAACAATGCCTTTACTTTTGGAAATAAACCATAGCTTAGTGCAGCATATGATTTAATCCTTATATGGCATGCTATCTAACTATGAATAAACCATAACTAATTTAAGCAGATTACTGGATGATAAGTTGCTGATTGTAAGACTTGCTTCCTACTGTCTACTAGAAGATTCTTCACAGTTCACTGTTTTTACTTGCTGAGGAACAGATATATGTGTGTTTTCCTTGGTAGCTATGGGATACGTCTTTGCGAGGCTGGTTTAGTAATGGTGAATTGTACAGTACTGAAGACTGGCAGTCTTCTAGCAGTTGTTTGGACTTTGAGTTACAAATACAAACAAGGTGTAGTATTTTTCACAAATACAAAAGCTAACATGAAGGTTTGGGGTTGTTTCTTGCCTTCACACCCACCCACCCCAATTCCTTCGGCCTAGTCATCTGCTGGCTATTATTATAATAGTGGAAAAATGGAAGTATCATACATTTTCATTCTTCACTGAATTATTACTAAACCAATCACTCTCTATGGATTTTTCTTGATGTTTTCTTGATTGCTTGTGGAATCGTGGCCCTTTATGCACTGAGCAAATTAATTTGCATGAATAGAAACTCTTCAGGGGTGTACCATTCATACATTCAATCACATGCAGTGGGTCTGGTGCCACAGCTGTTGTTATCATGTTGACTGTGGAATTCTGGGATTTGAAGTTCAGACACCTGGAAATTGCCAAAGTTCCATCCAGTGGTGGGTTGCCCCCGGTTCCCACCAGTTCTATAGAACTGGTAGTAAAACCGGCGGGAGGCCCCACCCACTGACCCTGACGTCACCAAAATGCTTCTGCGCATGCACAGAAAAGTGCGCGAGAGAGCGAAGTTCTCACGCTCGGCCCCATTGCGAACCAGTAGTAAAGGTAAGTAGAACCCACCCCTGGTTCCATTCTATATAATTGCAAGATTACAATTGGATGGAGCCACGGTGGCGCAGTGGTTAGAATGCAGTAGTGCAGGCTAATTTTGCTGACTGCCGACTGCCAGCAGTTTGAGTCTCACCAGTTCAAGGTTGACTCAGCCTTCCATCCTTACAAGGTCGGTAAAATGAGCACCCAGATTGTTGGGGGCAATATGGTGACTCTGTAAACCGCTTAGAGAGGACTGTAAAGCATTGTGAAGTGGTATATACTGTAAGACTATCTGCTATTGCTAAGATCAGCAGTTCTACTTAGAGCTTTAATTACAGTGTTCCATTAGAAAAAAATCCTCAGAGCAGCAATGCAGAGCATGTATCCATGCAGTGGAGATCAACAAATGAACATGATAAAAGGGAAGCCAAAGCTTTGTTACTTAGGGGAAGGCCTGGAAAAAGAGACCACTACAATCTGAATGGCTGGCTGTAATGGTGACCGTTCCTGAATTACAGTAAAGATTTAGTTTCTTCTACTTGCACAGGCCTAGATTTTGAAGGCTGATGCATTCTCAAAGGAATTTCAGCACCATCTTACTGTATACTAGGCTGTAAAGGAATCTGTGGCATCAAGGTGATTGTGATTATGCTCAACTCCGTATAAATAAGTTGTTGGGAGTTGTACAATAAGTCACATAGTAAGGTGGTTTGTGTTTTGCAGACCTGGCCAAATTAACTGCAATCTGTTGCTACATGATAGTCTATCCCCGTGATGGCGAACCTATGGCACGCGTGCCACAGGTGGCACGCGGAGCCATGTTAGTGGGCACGCCAGCTCAGCTGATTTTCGGGCCTTCTAGGCCCACCAGAAGTAGGGAAACAGGCTGTTTCCTGCCTCTGGAGGGACGGGGTGGGTGGGGAAGGCCCGTTTTTCTTTCTTACCTGGCTCCAGATCCTGCCTATTTATCTGGGAAGGGCGAAAACAGCCTTTTCCACTCCCTTGGAGGCCCTACGGAGGCTGAAAGGGCCCATTTCCTGACTCCCGGTGGGACAGGAAGTGACGTTTTTTGCTGCCCCTGGCCTCCAAAGACTCCTAGAGAGGCTCCTAGAGATTCCTAGAGAGGCTCCTAGAGACTCCTAGAGAGGTTCTGGAGGCTGGGGGACAGCAAAAAACGTCACTTCCTGTCCTACCGGGAGTCAGGAAATGGGCCCTTTCAGCCTCCGTAGGGCCTCCAAGGGAGTGGGAAAGGCTTTTTTCGCTCTTCCCAGATAAATAGACAGGATCTGGAGCCAGGTAAGAAAGAAAAATGGGCCTACCAGGCCCTCATGTGCCAGGAGTGGGGGGGAGGGGGTTGCGCATGCGTGTGGGCACGTGCGCACATGACCCGCCCCCGCCCCCCCCTCTCCTGGCACGCGATGGCAAAAAGGTTAGCCATCACTGGTCTATCCCATTTTGCACTGGAAATGGTCTTGGGACATATACAGAAGTCCCCGTTACTAAATAGAATGGTACGGCTGCTCAGCCCCAACAAATAGAATTAAGACACCATTTAACTTTGTGGTTTCATTTTACTAGTCCAGTTTGATAAAATAAGTAGCCCATTGAGAGTTGATTTGAAAGCACATTCATTTCCTTTATAGCTAAAGTCGTCCACTTAGCATTCTGGTCTGCATATACTAGATATATAGGTGGCAATAATAACTAATTTTCTATGAATGATGCCTGCGGCGGCACGGTTGATTCTACTCAATAGAAGATATGCAGGTTCAATCGCTTCATTTTTCCTAAGAGAATAAGGTTGAACTACTTAGTGGGCCAGAGAGATTATGTCAAGGTGGCATCTCTTAAGAATCCAAGCTGTTATTTTTCTGGGGTCATGAAAAATATTTGAAAGAAGTGCTTTACGTCCAAGCATTTTCGTACTAGCAGAACAGCTGTGCCCCCTTTAAGTATTAAAGCAGCAGCTTCTACCAGTATGCAGTGCAAATTGGGCTGGAACAATAAGTGTAACCCAGGGGTGGGTTTTACTTACCTTTACTACTGGCTCGCAACGGGGCCGCATGTGTGCTTCTGCACATGCCCAGAAGCTTCTGCGTATGCACAGATCGTCATTTGTGACATCCAAATGGGTGGGCGGAGCCTCCCGCTGATTTTACTACCGGTTCTTTGGAACCGGACAGAATCGGGAGCAACCCACCACTGGTGTAACCATATATATATAGTGCTTGCAGACAACCTTTGAAGCAGTCAGTAAGAATTCCAGAGGATGCAGTTGTTTTAAAGCTGCAAAAGAGAAATGAAGCTTTAGAGCTTCCACACGGTTTATGAAGAAACTTTATGAAGCATTTCTTTCAAATGCTTGGCTTGATAGTTGTTGGGTTTTTGTTTTTTTTTTACCTTCCTGCTTTTCACTGTGTTATAGCTGGAGACTTGGAGCAAGAAAGGATATGGTGCGATTGATAATATCTCCATTTGATGTGCAGTTTTGTTTGCAATATGCGTTTTTCCCTCCCACATGATGTTCTTTCTCATTAAATTGTTTCAGGCTTTGTTCTGGTTTGTAATTGTGTGCCACATAAAATTGGCTTTGAGTTAGTAGGTCAGACTTAAAACTCAAAATTATAAACTTCACTAGTTTTGACTTTTTCAATTTCAGAAAAATAAGATTTTATTAGAGTACTTTGTAAAGAAAGCTATTCAAAGCACCTTCCAATTTTGACTCCATGTTCTTTTCCACTTTTAATGATGATCTGAAATAAAAAAATGTTATCAAGACTGTCATAGATTTCAAGTGTTTCAACAAGATGAACAAAGTATTAAGTTGGTTCTGTTAAAAAACAGGATTTTTTTTTTTGTTATTAACCAGTTTCTTCAAAATTTAACATCTGTTAAATAGTTCCAATCATAGCTGTTTATTTCAAATTGGAAGAGATCAGGGAATATAAATGTGCACATACACACAAAACAAAATCAAAAATGCATCTTATAGCTTTTTCTGATGCAAAACACCAATATTATATTGATGTGAACACTGGGCATTTACCAAAATACTCATAAGCATTGGGCAATATAATGGCAGAATCTCAAAGATGCTATGTCAGGGGTGTCAAGCTTACGGCCCGCAGGCCAGATGCATCACATACTGGCCCCGCCCCCGCCTGGTTTAGCGAGGGGGGGAGTCTTGATATGTCACATGATACCGCTGTGACAATGCAAGTTTGATACCCTTGTGCTATGTGATGTTCTATATGCCTTTTATCTTTTCCTTTATTGAAGCTGTTTTATTCAGTGGAAGTTTTTGTTAACAGGACCAACTTTTGTTCTTTCAGTATAATTAAGGATGACTCCCTTGAATGTGCCTTTTCTTCTCCCTCGAAATCCCATTGAATAATCCTAATAGATGTAAATGGATGAAAGTCCAAATAACACTTAACATTTCATATTTGTTACTGGAGTTTCATTGAGTTCCATTGGCTGGGATTCAGCAGGTACAGGCTAATGTAAAAACTTACGAGAATAGCATGAATAGTGCTAGATGTAAGAGTAGATTCGTTTCCTGACTTTGCTTTTATTAAAGATGTTGTAGCGGTGACTTAACGGGCAAAGTCATAGCCTATCTTGAAATGTAACTAGCTCATTACGGACACATTACTGTAACTCCTTGGCTTGCTAGGGATTCCACATGGAAAGTAATGATCTGATTTGACTTTGGTCTCTTAATTGCATAGGCCTTACTCCACTCAGGTGCCACGTCTCTCAAAGATATCTATTATGTTCATAAAATGTTTTCAAAGTCCAGAGATGAGCAGGACCAAATTAAAAACAAAATATGGTGGCATGGTCTTTCTTTGCTTCATGAGATTTTCGACATGATTCTCTGGAAGGTCTTAAAATTGAATTATATTTGGAATTAACATGGAAAAGAGAAGGGTCAGCTAACTAGTTAGCTTTTTCCCATTGGAATACAGCAGAATAGGCTAAGAAGGTACCACTGCTTGTGCAATCCTGTAGAAATTAGATATATTATGTTCTAATCTGGACTTGGAAATCTGGAATTTACTAAAGGCCAGTCTTTTCTTAATTCAGTCAGGGTAAAGATAAAGGTAAAGGTTCCCCTCGCACATATGTGTACTTGTTTCTCGTGACTTGTACTTGTGACTCTATAGAGGGCACTGTTCATCTCCATTTCAAAGCTGAAGAGCCAGCGCTGTCCAAAGACTGGTCATGTGGCCGGCATGAAATGCCAAAGGTGCACAGAACGCTGTTACCTTCCCACCAAAGGTGGTCCCTATTTTCCTACTTGCATTTTTACGTGCTTTTGAACTGCTCAGTTGGCAGAAGCTGGGACAAGTAACGGGAGCTGACCCTGTTACGTGGCACTAGGGATTCGAACCACTGAACTGCCGACCTTTCGATCGACAAGCTCAGCGTCTTAGCCGCTGAGCCACCGCATCACTTTCAGTCAGGATAGTATTGTACAATAGATCAGGTGGGTTATGAAGAGCTGTCAGTAGTTGTATGACCTTCCATTTAATAGGGAAATAGACTCACCTTGAGCATTCCCCACATAGCCCAGGGAAGTAAATTCTTATTTTCCTACCAATTGCCTCTGTCTTGGAGACTGTAACTGCTCTTACTTGTTTATCACATTTGTGCCTGCCGCAATCAAAAGAGGGCTCTCAGTGGATTGTGGTAATTAAGAGCAACCAGGCAAGGCACTCAGAATTAAAGCATTCACATTTTTAAAGTACAATAGAGGCTAAACGTAAAAGGCATACATGAGGGCCTTGTCATTCATCTCAAAATAACTCTGTTTTCTCAAAATTTCTAGAAGGCTAAAGCTGCGGAGAGCAGCCTGGATTTTAAAAGAGCAGTCTTGCTGGTGTGCAGCTTAGGTATTTTGAAACTCCTGGCTTGAGTGAGAAATGTTTGTCCAATGAACATTTATTACATAAATTAAAATTAAAAAAATGAATTAAACATTTATTAAATAAAGATGCCTGCCTTGAGCAGGGGGTGTGTGGAGTAGAAGACCTCTGATATCCCTTCCAGTCCTATGATCCTAAGTTATCCCTGTTTTTCTTGCTGTCTTTGGGATTGAAACCCCTTTATACCAGTAAAAATTTGCTTCACTTCACTTCATTCTCTTCCGTCTTCAAATTCTTAGCAATTTATATCACGATCGTGCCTTATTTTAACTTGTTCTATGGTATTTTTCCCTTCTGGAAAAATCTTTGCTTCCATTAATCTCATACGTTATAACTGCAGAATGCTGTCCAGTCATTTTGTTATCTGTATGAGGCTGTTTGAAGAAATCGGAACTGGCATGAAAAATCAGGAATTTCAATGAAGAGAACAACAACTGGCAAGGTCGGGCTTCTTAGTGATGAGGTTACTGGAACAGGACTTTTGAGAGATTCAAGTCAGGCTTGATGGCTCAGCTTTTCTTCGGTTAGAATAGTTGAAGGATGTTGTTGCTGAATTCTCCAAAACTTATTTTGCATTTCTCCCCTATTGGTTTTCATTCCATTTTATGAAAGAGTCTGTTTTAGACATTTTTTTTCTAGAGAAATTATCAGTGGAGCTTGATGTTCTGCTTAATGGGCTACATCAGGGGTGTCAAACTCAAGGCTTGTGGGCCGTAACTGGCCCGTGGGGTGCTTATGTCTGGCCCGCAGGGCTGCTCTGAAAACAGCAAAGGCCTATGGTACCTCTGCCAGTGAAAATGGAGCTTGCGAGGGCTGCACACAGCCCTCACAAGCTCCGTTTTTGCTGGCAGAAGGTTGCAGGAGGCCGTCCCAGCCAAAAACGGAGATCTGGAGCCCGTTTTTGCTGGCAGAGCACACGGGCCACCACAGGCGCCCCCCAACGAGTGATGGCAAGTTGGCCATGCCCATCCCGGCCCGCCGAGGTCAAACACAACCCTGATGCAGCCCTCAATGAAATTGAGTTTGACACCCCTGATTTACATAAGTGTTGTCTGAATATAGTCTTTCAGTGTATGATAACTCCTTCAGTTGACTATAACCTTCCAACTCTTGTTTTAAAAGAGTTGGGAGATCAGCCCTTAATTAGAGTAGTCCATCCTAGATCGATAGACCAATGGCATAATGTAATGTACAGAATTGTCCCTTTCCTTCAAAAGGTTCTGCTTAGGGGTTAATCCTCTGAAAATGATGGCCATCCTACATTCTCTGATTGAAGGATGGCAGTGATTGATCTTCCCCAAAGATTTACCAAGCAAATCTTTTGCCATAAGGTGCAAAGTCCAAGAATCAAAAATCATGACTGTTCTCCTACAGTATTCTAATGCACACTAATTTCTGTGCTTCCTTCATTGGACTCATTAACCCCTTGTATGGCAGCTAGGGATAAATAAGGCAGAGTAATCTCCTATTTTTTATGAAGTATGCCTTCAGCATAAGAAGTTGGATTTTTATAATACATCTAGTTCCTTCTGCTTTTGGGGTGGGAAAATAAAGCACAATGACAGAACAATTACAATCGCGCATATTCTAGGTCTATGTCATTTCAGTTAAAAAAGGATTGGGATAACAGAACTTGAACCAACCTTGGATGATAAATTCGCTAATAGAGTATCTAGCCTTGGTAGATCGTAATTCAGTTCAAGATAACTTTGTGTGTTCGCATGTTAACATCTTAGAGCCGTGATGGTGAACCTATGGCATGTGTCCCACAGGTGGCACACAGAGCCATATCGGTGGGCACGTGAGTGTTACCCTAGCTCAGGTCCTCCACACATGTGCGCATTGGCCAGCTGATTTTCGGACCTTCTGGGCCCACTGAAAGTTGGGAAACAGGCTGTTTCTGGCCTCCGGAGGGCCTCCAGGGGGTGGGGAAGGCTGATTTCACCCTCCCAAGTTTCCTAGAAAGGCTCTGGAGCCTGGGGAGGGAGAAAAATGGGCCTATCGGGCCCACCATACCATCACGTGCCAAAAGCGGGGGGAGTTCGGGGGGATGGGGCACATTGAATTATGGGTGTGGGCACGCGCATGCACAACCCCCTGCGCTCCCCCCGCTTTTGGCACACAATGGCAAAATGGTTAGCCATCACTGTCTTAGAGCAATGTGTTTTAATTTTAATCTTAAGTCTTGGGAGTCCGTGGCCACAAAAGTTACGTAAAAGAGTCTGTAGTGAAGGAAAGGTTGAGAACCACTGATCAAGAGCAATAGTTCTCAAACATTTTAGTCTCAATACCTGTCTATTGATTCATCAAATTGTATCTAGAAATTAAAACAGCAAATCTTTTTGAAAATTGACTTCATGGAGGTCCTGAAATGATCTTGGGGTTCTCAATGGTCCCCAGAGCATATTTTAAGAACTGCTGAACTACAGAATAATATCTATAGTATATTACTAGTCTCTCATTGTCTGCTACAGTGTTGGTGTGTCTTAAATTTTTCATTACTACCTGGAAACATTTGAACCAAGGTTAAAAAAAATTGAAAAGCTATGGTAGCACAAGATGGAAGGAAATGCTGTAATACTGCCAATAGTTTTTCTATACTTATCTGCTGACTTTTCTTCTCTCTTAAGTGAATATTGAATGACAGATTAAGTGATTTTAATTATAGGAAGGCAGAGGGGAAGCTGTTTAAAAAAGAAATGCTAGGTGACCCTTAAAATCCTTCATATCTTAATACCAAGCTTTTTGTCACTTGATGATAACTTCAGTAAACATATATTTTTCTTTTGAAATATTTAAAATAGCATCCCAAACAATTCCCAGGTATAAGTGTTCCAGCAAGAACAGAGAACACTTAAATATCAACTTTCCTTAAATAGCTTCATGTTCATCCCAAGTCACCAGAATAGTAACAGATTTAAAGGCATAGTCCTATTTTCCCCACCAACTGTTAAGTTGTAAATTAGTATTTCATGCTCTTTATAGTGGTAAAAATAGTTTATAACAATTGTTGTTACTTTATCAAATCTGTACATTTTTTTTCTACATTTGTCCCAAATTTAGTAAATATCTTACCTATAGTCAAAAAGAGATAAAGATGTTCTTGGCTATTCGCTACTTCAAATACATCAGTTCATTAATTTTGAACATTTATGTGGCTACCTGTCTTAAATAGTTAATTCTACACAGTGAAGAACCCATTTGCAAACAGCAACATAAAAGAACCCAATAACCAATGCTAATATATTCCCGAAAGAGGACGGAAACCCTAAGGCACCATATAACAAGCTTGTAAACCAGACACACTTATATTGGGGTTTAACATAAGGCCTGATGAGAAAGGTCTTAACAGCCTTCCATAGGGCCGGTTCCATATTTCTTTGAAATGGGCTTAGAATCCAAACCATATTTTTAAAAAGTGGTATTGCTATTGAAACAACAATTGACTAGACCAGGGATATCTAACTCAAGGAAACGGCAAAGGACCGGCCTGCAGTGCTTCTGCCAGTGCGGCCCTCCCGAGCTCTGTTTTTCACTGGCAAAGGGCTGCAGGAAGCCGTGGCAGCCAAAAACGGAGCTCGGGAACCCGTTTTCTCTGGCAGAGTGCTCGGGCCACCACAGGCATCCCCGACAGGAATGACTTCAAGCTGGCCATGACCACCCTGGCAATGCCCACCCGGGCCTCCTGAGGTCAAACCCAACGCTGCTGCGGCCCTCAATGAAATCAAGTTTGACACCCCTGGACTAGACTCTCATGCATATCATGCACAACTTGAGTTCTCAGGGTTGCAGCCAGAACGTTGGCTAATGAGTTGTAGTTTTTAATGGGATAAGAAAGGGAAATTATTAAATACATGGGAAACATTGATATGGACTGTATTTAATGCAAGTTGGCTCACTTTTAAATTATATCAGTTTTAATTTTGCACTGGCCACCCATTGACATACACATGCTACTCTTAAATATAAGGAGGCTTAGATAGCTAGTAAAGTTACTAATGAAAATATAGTTTCAACTCTGCATATTTTTTCTTGACTTTTTCCTATAAGTAACACAAAGATGAACAACAGTGGCAAAACATCAGAAGGTTATGAGTAGAAAGTAAAGTGCAGCCACTTAACCTCTCCTTTCCAAATATAATTTCATGTAGAAGAAGGAGTGGCAGAAAGTAGAGGTGGAGTCAAGAGAGGAATCGGTCTGTTACGCTTCCACAAACGGTCTAAGTACAACCCCTCTTGAATTCCTTTATCTAACACCAATTTAGCTCCGAGTGGACTAGATTTTCTTGTATAGGCATGAGCAATAAAGCAGCTTAACTGGAACTTAACATGTTATCCTGGCTCATCACATCTGACATTTCATGAACAAGGCATGATGATTGTATAATGAAAAACTTTATTTCAGTGAATAACTGTTCATTTTGGAAGACAGGATCATTCCTTTGTTCAAACACCATATAATAACTTCAGTAATAGATTAATAATAGCTTCCTTGATTTTTACCGTATCATAGTATTGCATTATAATTTTCTGAGTGGATTTGGTATAGTATAATTCCTTCTTTTCTAAAAGTTGTTAATGTAAGTATGGATAGTTCAGTGGCTAGAATATTTAAAAAATTCTAAGAAATACAGTTTTTTTTTTTAAAAAAATTTAAACATCCATCCTTAAAGATATTAATAAAGAAGAAGATTTGCTTTCAGCCTTTCTTTAAAAACCGGTTAGACTCTTAATGTTATTTTGGTTTCTGACGATAACTTTTCATGTTGGATGTACTAAAGTCAGAAACTTAAATGCTTTTTAATTTAAATCGAAAAGAGGAGTGTGATTAGCTTGGCTTTTATGTCTTTATTAGGAAAAGGTTTTGCTTTCTAAGCTTAGAAGAAGCATAGGAAGATTACATGAAGGATTCAAGACAGAATTGACCATTGGACATTTGAGAAACATGACTGGTGGCGACATCAGTTTTTCCTTGACCTCACTACATTTACACTTATTTTCTTAATTTGTATTCATTGTATGTCATTTATTCGTAGAAGCAGCATGGAAGTAGGAAGATAGTTGGATCATTCTACTAACTTACTTCTTGTTTGTAGATTTTTAACGCCTTGATTCTGTGCATCTGTGGGTCATATCCAGATTGTTTTCTGCTTATCCTTAGACAGGGTGGATAAGAATCTATGATTTTTTAAAAAAATAAATTAAAAAATCAGATTTTTTAAATTTAAATCAGATTTTTTTTTATTTTTATTAAATTTATTTTAATAAAATGCTTTTGGAGTAAAAATCTATCCTAAGATAGTTTTCTATTTAAGATACATTAATAATTTAGTTTATTCAGCATGAAATGGAGCTTAGTTATGTAGCATGAGGCTGTATATTCTTCAATATTGGGACTGTCAGTGAGTCAACAGCGGGTCAGAGGAGGAGCTGCTGCGGGACAGAGATGACAGTTGCTCTTTAAAAATTATGATTTAAATCAAGTTGTTTTAAATCAAGCCTTTTTACTAGTGATTTAAATCATGATTTAAATTGTGATTTAAATCGATTTAAATCAAATCTACCCTGTCCTTAGAGTAAAAATTCATTGCCTTAGACATTAACACAATACTAAGAGGTGCATAACTTCATTGGATTCAGTAGTTCAATTTCAAAGTCTTGTTTATGAAGGTGACAATTCAGCATTAAAGTTCAAATAGTTTGCCAATGGTGACTTTAGCCATGTCTGAACTTTTATATTGCGTTCAAATTCTGGTGTACAACAATCATGTTTGACTCATGACAGCTGACATTCCTAGTGATGTCCCTATCTTTTAGTTGTCAAAGTTTGATATTTTTATAATTATTACTCTGAAATAATTGGCATGAAGTTGTATATAATGTGGCACGCATAGTCACAAATGAACATATTTCAGATAACTTGTGCATGTACAGGTTTTTTCTTAAAGAAGTGAAATTCTAGAAGTGGTGAGCAGAGATGCTGAATTATCCTTCTGTCCTTGAAATGTAAAACTGAAGAAACAAGGTTTTTGCATTTTCATAGGTAATTCAGGTCTAATTTGAGATATCTGATTTTTGTCTCTTCAGGAAATCCTTATTCCATTTTTGTCTTGCAAAATAGAAACTAAATGTCCTCAGTATGAAACTGCTATAGAATTATCTGATCCCTTGTGGAAATATCCTCTACTCAGTTGCTTTCACTTTCTTCGTTTTTTGGGTAGCGAAAGCTGGATTTGGGGTCTTGCTTGTAATTTACTTAGTGCCTTGTAGATTACATATCCTGCATTTTTTTAAATTAACTGAATAAATCTTTTTTTCCCCCCTTCCTGGATTGTTATACTCTTTTGTAAACTAATCTGACATTATAAAAATTGGTTTTTACTAATGGCATTTGCCTGTCATTGCCAAGGTTGATTTTTAGGCCTTAGCAATTTTGTAAAGCCCCTTCAGGAATATTTGAACTACATCATAACAGTAACTTCAGTATGACCTTATGTATTTTTAAATTTGAGTTTAGCTTGTAGGAATAGCTGTAAGGTCTGTTGGTATGCTGAACAAGGAACTGTTAATGACATTAATTCAGTTTTTCTCTTAATGTAGGGATGCATGCCTCCATCTTTTCTAGACCAGCGATCCCTAATCTTTTGGACTGCACAGACCGGGGGGGGGGGGGGAGAGGTTCATGTGCTCAACCTAATTCCGTGCATGTGTAAATGAAGCTTTGCACACTCCCTCACTGCTTGCATGGTCCGGTTCCCAATGGGCCACTGACCTGGGGGTGGGGGAATCCTGATTTAGATAACTTTTCACTGGGTTGGACAGTGTAAATAGTTCGGTGGAATTTCCTAAACATTAGAACGCTGTTCAAAAATATGATTCCAATACCATGTTTCCCTGAAAATAATACTGTCTTATTTTTTTTTAACCCCGAAATAAACGCTTGGCCTTATTTTTGGGGAGGTTTGTTATTTTAGGGCGTGTGGAGCAAGATGGGGCTCCTCTTGCTGTCTTACCTGATTTCCAGCTCTGTGTTTAAATATTTTGGGAGAGGGCTTATTTTCAGGGGGAGGCTTATTTTAGCGCATGCACTCAAAAACCTGATTGGGCTTATTATCAGGGGATGTCTTATTTTCTGGGAAATAGAGTATTATTAACATCCCTTTGCCTATTATCATTTACCTGTGTTTTATTGTTTTTATAATAATTATAATAATTGGTATTTGTGTCAGGCAGGAAGGATCAGGACCATAGTTTAAGTTGCTGTTCAAAAGATTTATTGCTAAAGCCTATACACAAGAATCTAGTCAACTAAAATCTAGAATTAAATTGGCGCCAAATAAGGGTCAACAGAATTTAAGAGGGGCTGGATTAAGGTCATTTGTGTGAACGTAACAACTCTAAACTGATGACACACTTAAGTCTATCCCCAGCTCTGCCTAGTCGCCCCCTATAATTTGCTAACTATTGTTTTTTTAACTTTGTTGCAGACAACCCAAATTCATATGTTTTGTGAGATGGGCATCTATAAATTTTTTTTAAAAAAATAACATGATTAAGAGATTGCTTTGATCTGTAGCAGCAGTAGTTATTACAGTTGCAATATAAACTGATCTTTGTACTGTCACTTCAAAATTACCAAACCCTCTGAAATGTAGTAGCTATGTCATGTCACAATTTTTAGCTAGTAGGCATAATGGCCTCTGAGTTTCCATTATAACATATCATTTTAACATAGCTATAGCTCTTAGGAGTAAATCTCTTTACTATAACTCTCTAAGAATAGATTCCACTTTGTATAATACCCATATTTTAACATTTATTTTTATTGTCTATCATATTTTGTTTAATTGATATGAGAACCACCTTGCTGAATAATTTATGTAAGCAAAGGATACACAGACTAAATGAGTTATCGCAAAGTCAAGACTATGATAAAATGCATCTTGCAGGAAAAAGGAAAAACACATTAGAAATCTCTTATTAATAGGTAAGATCGAAATAGAATAATGTAATAGAAATAATAAGATCTAAACATATTGGGTAAGATGGTTTAAATTTAAATTAAGGGGAGTTTAAATTTTTCATCAGTGATGCTGTACTTAAGCGATAGTACCTAGAGAAGCTTAATCAACGGAGGTGCTAATCTCCTTCCCTGACAATATTCGTTGGTCAGTGTGAAATAGACAAATCCATTTTAATACGTTGTTTTATTAGGAAAGATAGAGATTATCTTGATGAATCATGAGATTCAATCATAGAATAAACACTGCATCTTGCAGCCCAAAGTATAATACAAGCAGTTAGATTGAGATCAAGAAAATTATGTATTTGATGAAAAACAACTAGGATATTTCTGAGCAGATAATAAGGATGATCTTGGAAGCCCTTATATGTACCATAGAGATGGTAGATTTTACTGAGGTGGTCAGGAGTTGATGAAACTGCATTTGTGCAACATTACTACTTTATTTGTTTCAATTGACATAAGACAACAAAATGGTTGTTAGATGCTCTTTTTAATGTTTTAAAACCTTAACTAAAGGAAGGCATTTCATACTCAGATTGCATATTGACAGGTGATACGTAAGTAATGTTTCAGGCTTCTAAAGACTTGCAAATATTTTGTGTCAACTCTTGGAAAGTTGTCTTCATTTCCAAAGGGTCAACACAGGTCCACCTTGGTTTTCTAATGGCTATGTTACTATTAAGGTTATTTTAATCTAAATAAAGCTGTCAGCACCCCAAGTTTCATTCATCCTAGTGAAGGGGGAAAGTTTCATTCATCCTAGTGAAGGGGGGAAAAAAAGAAAAAGAAAAGGAGAGAGAAGAAGTAGGTTGACCTTTCCCACAGTTACAACCCGGCAGATAACATAACCTAGGAGATGGGTTGGGAGGGGGGCATTCCTGTGAAGTGACATAGTAAGAGTGACTTGGGAGGTGGCCAATGAGACGCTGGGTAATGAGGGATGGAAAGGGAAGGGTTTGGGGGTTAGCAGGTCAGTACTGGCATCGATGGAGTCGGGACCAGACATGTTCGTTCTTAAATAAATGAAAGATTTCATCAAAGACTATTTGTTTGGAAAATGTGATTTATTTAAGACAACGTCAGGACCTGACAAAAACATTTTATGGAAGGGTCTGACCATCTAGTCTAGACAGGATGAAGAAATCATTTTCCTTCAGGTTCCCATACTTCTGTTATCTGTTTCATTTAGTAGCCTTATACTTTGCCTCATTCATATTGCTCAGAGTGAGCAGTGCACCAACTGCTGTGGAGTAGTTTTCCAGTTAGATACAGACAGACAGGAGAACTGGCTTCCCCATAATGTTTTGTGTTTCATGAACAAATCCATCCTTTACAATAGTCAACTGAGGGCTTATTCTACTGTGCTTTGAGACAGTGTTATTTGGGGAAAAGAACAGGATCAATTCAGGAATGCTAACAGAACAGTGAAATGTCTTTCTTTATAAAGTGTGCTTGGGCTTACCAGTTCTAGACTTTAATCTGATGCCCTGTTTCCCCGAAAATAAGACATCCCCTGATAATAAGCCCAATCAGACATTTGAGCACATGCGCTAAAAAAAAGCCCCCCCCCCGAAAATAATCCCTCCCCAAAAATAAGGCCAAGCCATTGCCTCTGGTTTTCTCCACAGACCCCAAAATAATAAGACCTCCCCAAAAATAAGGCCGAGCGCTTATTTCGGGGTTCAAAAAATATAAGACAGGGTCTTATTTTCGAGGCAACACGGTGTTATGTAGATTAATCTATTAGGTAGTTGTATTTTCCTTTCTGCTTTGGATTATTAATGTTCTTCTGATTTTTAAATCTGTATGCCTCTGTACTTTTTTAATGATTGGACATACTTACATAGCCTTCACTCTGCTCCTTTTCAGAGTAAGCAATATCATGCAAAGCACAGAAAAAATGTAAGAAATAGAAACAGAATTAAAAGCATAGGACACAGAATGGGAGAGAAGAAAGTGCAGCTAAATCAAATTTATACCTTTTAGTGTATTTCTCAATGCCTATTTGTTAGACTTACATGGTTACCAAATCAGAAAGATACAAGAAGATATTTTTGTATGTTTTTGAAGCTCACCATTATTTTTACCACATCCATACCTTGCTTCATCTATTAGCTTTGTTCTTTAAACAATTCATACGTATATTTTTGAAAATCATCATTCTCACAAACATTCTTCTTGCATCCAGAAACTCCATATTAATGTAAGGCATTTTGCAACTGAAGCCTATTTACTTTATCATATGCTTTCTTTAAAATGTTCAGATATTTCCCTGATGAAAAGCAAAACAGTCTAGAGCTATACAAACATCCGGCCTGTATAAGGTCACACTGCATTTCCCCTGTTTTGCTTGTTAGCAGTTCTCATATTGTCACCTGTCAATCAGAAGTCTCTTGGGTCCCATTTGAGGCATACTTAACTATAATTATTTTTTGGCGCTTTTTTTTGTAATTATTTCTTCCTCTCTGTGTATATCCTATACTACTTGTCCTGTATCTTTATTTTCAACCTGAATATATGGGGAAATAAGCCTCCCTGTGTAAAATGTATGAATAGTTCTTGGCTTACAACAGTTCGTTTAGTGACTGCAAAGTTACAACGGCACTGAAAAAAGTGATACGACCGTTTTTCACACAACTGTTGCAGCATCTCCATGGTCACATGATCAGAATTCAGATGCTTGACAACTGACTCACATTTATGATGAATGCTGTGTCCCGGAGTCATGTGATCCCCTTTTGCAACCTTCTGACAAGCAAAGTCAATGGGGAAGCCAGATTCACTTAACAACCATGTTATTAACTGAACAACTGCAGTGATTCACTTAACAACTGTGGCAAAATTCATTTAACAACTGTCTCGCTTAGCAACAGTAATGTTGGGCTCAATTATGATCATAAGTCGAGGACCAGTTTAGTTGGAATACCTAAGTGTGAGAAGGGGCTTCCTTCACCATGAGTTGGGGCAGGATGTAAATCCTGTTCAATAAATTATTACATTTATTTCCGTTCCTATTTTGCTTGTAGCAAGCTGTTGAAATTTGAGGTTTTTCTACTTGTATAGATTCTTTAGGAACTTGGCAAGCCAGCTTCTGAGGAGAATGTATCAGCTTTCTGTCAGAGTAGTGCTAATTTTGATCTGTTTCAATAATATGGCATGTGTTCAGTTCACACAAAAATTGACTCACTTCTAAAATATCTGCCCCTTGTTGATCTTCCAAGGTTGAATCATAAGAGTAATGAAATTCGGGAGTCCAAGGACCCAATATTTTATTCTTTCAAGAACCTCCAGTGTCACTGATACCTTGATGTATCAACAGCTTCCTTGTTTTAATGCTTTGATGTCTGCCTGGAGCTTGTATTATGGATTGTATTCTTGCTTTGTTGTTTCCTTAATTGAATTCTGCTTACAACACCTACTATTCTCTTGGATATTATATCTTTGCTATTATTACTTATCATTAGACAATGCATATGCTTGCTATTTTTTAGATTATAGCTTTTGCTTCAGCTTTCTATACATTATTCTTGCATCTTATTTACATATTGTGCCATCTTTTTTCAATTATAGGTGTGAATCACATATGTCTTAATTCTGTCTGCTTACAAACAGCTTCCACAGCAGTGAGAATAGTAGTATATTGCACCAGAGTAGAGTTCCTCTGATCCTTTAAAGATTAGCTTATTTATTATGAGGTTGCCTTTCATTGACTATAATCCGTTTTGTTAAACCCTTGAAGCATTATCTTTTAAAAGGGGGAGGGAAGATGATTCAAAATGGAATCATAAAGTAATGAAATTACAGGTTTCTGATACCATGTTTCCCCGAAAATAAGACAATCCCTGATAATAAGCCCTCCCTGAAAATATTTAACCGTCTGCACAGCCAGTCCCCGCCATTTCCTCTGGTTAGGGTTAGGGAGACAGAGCTAGGTAAGATGGCAAGAGGAGCCGCATCTTGTTCCACGCCCCAAAATAATAATAATAAGTCCTCCCCGAAAATAAGGCCATGCACTTATTTCGGGGTTCAAAAAATATATAAGACAGGGTCTTATTTTTGGGAAACACGGTAATATTATTTAACGGTTTGCTTGTGCCTAGGTGGTCTGTAATTTTCCATTATTGAGAAGATTGAAAGTTGAGTTCACACATCTGAAAGTTTCCAGATCAGAAAGATTTCAAAAACTCCAACATATTCTGTGTTAGCATTCTCTTCTATGTGAATATGTTTTCATAGGTTATTTAGAAAACTGCAGGGTTTCTTAAAAAGGATAAAACTGCAACTTTACTAGATATTATTTTATTCAAGCAGTGGGTTTTGGTTTAATAAAGTCCATATTTTCCCCATTAAGTTCTATGCAGGCTTTCGGATATTTTCTGAGATGTTTTTGAGAGGTTTATATATTCCTCACTAAACATCTAAAAACATTGAGTAGGAGTCGATGAATCCTTTGTAGAAGAGGCCTAAGTAGCTAGACAATGCTAGATGCCCAGAGTAGCTCTTTGCTTCCTGAGGTGATGCAGAAATATAATGCAATTTGTTTGTACCTGGGATTTTTGAGTTTTCTTTCATGAATCTTTCCTTAGCTTGCTTTAGTTTACTCTGCCTTTGATTTATATTTAAATGTATTATTCTTGTCTGCCACCGTTTGTTGGAAATGTAGAATGCAAATCTAAAAACCATATGTTTTATCAAACTTCATGATACAGAAATAGCCTTGTTTCAATAATTTCTGCAGTTTTTCAGTCATGGTACTTTTCCTTTAGGGATGGTGGCTTACTAGCTAAGACGCTGAGCTTGTCGATCAAAAGGTCGGCAGTTCAGCAGTTCGAATCCCCAGTGCCACGTAACAGGGTGAGCTCCCATTACTTGTCCCAGCTTCAGCCAACCTAGCAGTTCAAAAGCATGTAAAAAATACAAGTAGAAAAATAGGGACCACCTTTGGTGGGAAGGTAACAGCGTTCTGTGTACCTTTGGCATTTAATCATGCCGGCCATATGAACATGGAGATGTCTTCGGACAGCGCTGGCTCTTTGGCTTTGAAACAGATGAGCCCCTAGAGTCAGGCTTTGAAACAGATGACCCCCTAGAGTCAGGAACAACAAGCACATATGTACAAGGGGAACCTTTACCTTTACCTTACTTTTCCTTTTCACGGAATCAAATATGACTTTGTTCACAACTTGTAGAATTTCTCAGAGCTAGCAATGTTTACTTTATTTTTAAAGGACCAAAATTTTATGAGGAATCTAGTTCACTCAAACATTCATGATTTCACCTGCTATCCCATGAAATTCTGGGCATTTTGAAATGAAATCAATTTTAAAGTTGTTACTTTGTCCCTATGAAATTATGTGAAATCATGTAATTTTAAGAATGACTTTCCTACTAAGTGATCCATGTGAAAATAGTGAGATTTTGTGCCACTGCAGTTTATTGAAATTCAACTTCAGCCATTGCAGAAGATGTTAGATTTGATCTCTATAGAGTAGCAGTTTTTGCTCTACATGCTGACTTTGAAGTGTGATTGCTTTGTGATTGTTGTTATTTGTTAATTTCAAGTAGCTTTTTAAAATTTTACCCTGATTTTGGGGGGTCTATGACCATACAGCAAACAAAATCAATAATGTAATATTGCCCACTACTTGAAAAGGTTTGCTGATTCTTGCTATTTAAATATTTTATCTGCCTTTTCTAATGGATTGTGTTTCATTACTCACAAAATTTAGATATACTGTAGGTAGTCCTTGACTTACGACCACAACTCAGTCCAAATTTTCTATTGTTAAGTGAAACCTTTGTTAAGTGGGTTTTGCCCCATTTTATGAACTTTCTTTCCACAGTTGTTAAGTGAATCACTTCAATTGATTAGTTAGTAGCCCCTGTTAAGTGAATCTGGCTTCCCCATTGACTTTGCTTGTTCGAAGGTTGCAAAAGGGGATCACATGATCTTGGGTCACAGCATTGGTCATAAATATGAACCAGCTGCCAAGCATCTCAATTTTGATCACATGATCGTGGGGATGCTGTAAAGGTCGTAACTGTGAAAATGGTCATAAGTCACATTTTTCAGTGTCGTCGTAACTTTGAACAATCACTAAATGAACTGTTGTAAGTCGAGGACTACCTCTACTGCCTATATTCCTGATCTGTTTGCCTATGTCTGTAGGGGTCCCTAGTCCTCAGGATCAGAATGGGACAACTTGCCACAGCCAACTCACGTTGGGTCAATTCACTGTGAGACAACTTGTCATGGCCAACTCACCAGGGGGACACCTCACTGCAGGACAATTTAACAATTCAATTATTTAAAATAAATAAAAACTTATTTTAATTTTTGTCATTCACATTTCATTTGGTCCCTCTTTTGCAGCCTTTCTTTAATTGTTCTATTCCACCATTTCTTTGATATTAGTGTAACTCTTCTCCCATGGCGAGTTGGCCATGGCGAGTTGTCTTGGAGCAAGTTGGCCGTGGTGAGTTGGCCACAACAAGTTGGCTGTTGTGAGTTGTCATAGACCCCCTCAGAATCTTCTTATAGGCAGAAGGTGAAATAGTGTTCTTTTTTTGTCAGTCCTTTTCTTGGTTTGTTGATAGCTACTGCTTCAGCAAATTCTGGATAGCAAATTGTGGATTTTGGATGAATTGGAAGAATGAATAATAGAAATATAAGCAATATCTTAACTTGTTCATAAACATGCTTACTAATTGTTAAATATAACATTATAGCATAGTTAACATCTTGTAAATGTGTTTTCATTTTTTCCTGTCTCAGTGAGCGTGCTCCCCAAATTGTTGAAGTTGTTTTTTCCTCATATAGTACCTTTAAATGATTTTTTATTAATACAGAATTCAAACGCGAATGTGAGCTCTTTATGTACTCATTTAACTTTTTTTTCTTTCTCATCTTTTCTTAATCTCCAGGACAGAGTTTGGGATATGGATTTGTGAATTACATTGACCCTAAGGATGCTGAAAAGGCAATCAATACTCTAAACGGATTGAGACTTCAAACCAAAACTATAAAAGTATGTAAACCTTTGAGATTAAAATTAATGCTAGAATAAAATAGCATGAGTAACATGTCCTATGTATTTCCAGAAGCTATATAGCCGTGATGGCGAACCTATGGCACGGGTGCCACAGGTGGCACACGAAGCCATATTGGTGGGCACGCGAGCTCAGCTCCAGCACGCATGTGTGCGCCAGCCAGCTGGTTTTTGGGCATTCTGGGCCCACCAGAAGTCAAGAAACACACTGTTTCCAGCCTCCGGAGGGCCTTTGGGTGGGTAGGGAAGGCCATTTTTGCCCTCCCCAGGCTCCTAGAAAGGCTCTGGAGCCTGGGAAGAGCAAAAAACAGGCCTACCGGGCCCACTGTGCCATCACGTGCCAAAAGCGGGGTGAGCACAGGGGGGCGGGGTGCATAAATTATGGATGTGGGCACGCGTGCATGTGACCCTACCGCACTCCACCCGCTTTTGGCACGTGATGGCAAGAAGGTTAGCCATCACTGCTATATAGTTTGGGAACTAATTATAATTTGTTCACAAGTTATTGCCTTTGTTTGCCAGAGCTTACACAGGTAGTTTGCATCT
This sequence comes from Ptyas mucosa, assembly GCA_012654045.1. Classification (NCBI taxonomy): domain Eukaryota; kingdom Metazoa; phylum Chordata; class Lepidosauria; order Squamata; family Colubridae; genus Ptyas; species Ptyas mucosa. Next base: position 10,950,498 of record WNWU01000034.1, read on the forward strand.
ATTTGCAACCATATCAAAAGAAAATTCCAGTATCTGTCAAGTTACCTGATACTGTATGAATATTGACAATAATATAAAATAGAAAACGACTTCCCTGATAAATGTTCCCAGCAGCTGAATTTTCCTTCTTTGAATTCCCTTGTGCATTGTCTCATGGCTTTCATAGACAGAAGAGTTCTAAATAAATTCATTTTTTGCCTTGCCTGAGGGCTGCACGAGGCACAGCTGATTATGTCTTTGGAACAGTCATTGAAATGTGCTTGTTGCAGTGAGAGAGGTTTGGAGGTGACAAATGGGGTGCTTGGGGAGACTTCTAGCCTATGAGCCACAATTGTTCTCCACTTTTCTAAAATAATACATTGATTTTCTTGTCATTTGAGATATACTGTAGATTTTAAGCGAAAAAGGTATGGGGAGAGTTAAATCATCCTCTCATTGGTATCTGAAATCACACCTGGCTATATTTTCCTTCTTCTGAGGTAAATAAATCTGGATTTTGGAGTTCTTGCTTTTTGCACAATTTTTTTTAAAAAAAAGATATTGAATGAATTTGATTGGTACAATGGGTTCTTTACCTAGGCAAGAGTGAATAGTGATATATTGGGGAAACATCAGATGCAAGTACAGGTACTCCTCGACTTACAACTGTTCATTTAGTGACCATTCAAAGTTATACACGTGACTTATGACCATTTTTCATACTTAAGACCTTTGTAGCATCCCCATGGTCACCCAATCAAAATTCAGATGATTAACAACTAGTTCATACTTAATGACCATCGCTGTGTTCCTGGGTCATATGATCACCTTTTGACAAGCAAAATCAATGGCTGGCAAGATTCACTTGTCAGCTGTGCTACTAACTTACCAACTGCAGTGATTCACTTAGCAACTGTGGCAAAAAAAGGCCATAAAATGGGGCAAAAGCAAAACTCATTTAACGAATGTCTCACTTAACAACAGATATTTTGGGCTCAATTGTGGCTGTAAGTGGAGGACTACCTGTACTCTAATCCTCATGAAAACAAAGTAAAATGCTCATTGTTCAGGAATTCATGTCCTTAATGAGGCTAGCCATTTATTCCTCATTAAATGAGAAGGACACATTAGGAGAAGGCAAAATATGCCTTGAATGGGTAAAGTATATCTTAAATGTTCATAAATGGCATTTGTGTGCTACCCATGAATCACAGCTGGTAATTTGTTACATGCTATATTGGATTTCAACATCCAATATTTCTACTCATCGACTTTCAATGGAGATTGAAATCTAACATAAGGAGGGCCAAGTCATCATCAGTCACAGAGAAAGCATGCAATGTAGAATTGTTGAAATAACATTTTACACATGTTTCTCAACCAGTGAAAACACATAATCAAAAGGCATTTCCCCCCCTGGGAATTACAGGTAATCCTTCACTTATGACAACAACTGAGACCAACATTTCTGTTGCTAAGCGAAACATTTGTTAAGTGAATTTTGCCCCATTTTATGACCTTTCTTGCCACAGCTGTTGAGTGAATCACTGCAGTTGTTAAGTTAGTAACTTGGTTGCTAAGTGAATCTGGCTTCCTCCTTGACTTTGTTTGTCAGAAGATCACACAAGGTGATCACATGACCGCACGGCCCTGCAGCCCTCATAAATATGAGTCAGTTGCCAAGCTTCCAAATTTTGATTACGTGACAATGGTGATGCTTCAACAGTGGCAGGTGTGAAAAACAGTCACTTTTTTCAGTGCTGTTATAATTTTGAAAGGTCATTAAATGAACTGTTGTAAGTCGAGGACAAGCTGTACAGCATTTTCTCAGGGCCAGGTTGTGGGGGAGGCATGCGGTGGGTGGAACTTACTTAAGGAATGGGTACATACACCTGTTCTCTTTTCAGATACAGTTTTTCTTGTTCTTTTCTTGTTCCATCTCAGTCTCCCAAGCAGCAAGTTACAGGGAGGAAAGAAATGGCTTTTGGCAAAATCTTGAACTGATTTCTTGCAGGGAACTTTTAAAATTAGTCTACAAGCCATAAGTTATCCATCCCTACCTTACTCTATAAAGCACTTTAGTTTTCTATAGGGCTAAGGATGGTCAAATAATTCTTTTCAAAGTTGTATTTATGTAATATTTTAGAACTGACCACCATTAATGTTTATGTAAAATGGTTACCTGTCAAAAGTAATATAGTTATTTTTAATCAAATTAATTAAGTAGGTTTTCTTCCCACTTCCTGATATTTAAAAGTTATAAATGCATTACCATGAAGGAGTGAGTAAGAGGAAAAATTCATCCCACCCCCTCTAATTCAAAGATTTTTTTTTTAAAAAAAATCTCGGTTTCTCTTTGCAACAATTTTCACTGTGGAAGAGGCACACAATTAAAGAGTCATTTGCCTCTGGGAGTTAATTCTCTAAAAGTTGGAGAAAAGAAATACATTGACGAACGCAATACATTACATGCCTAAAAACCCTAAAACGCATATCATGACTTAATGAATTTCAACACGATGCAATATTCAGCATGCAGCACTCACAACAACAATTTTTTTCAAAATAAATATACCAATTATCCTGTTGAAGAGACTTCTGTATTTATTATATTTTTTTTAAATAGATGCATCCCTTTTTCAATTGCTTAAAATAGAACTATCGCTAGGACTGATAAGACAGCTTTGCAAGAAAATAATACTAATGTATATATTTGCATATATGCATGAATGTGCTCACGTGTATCACACAATCATAGGTAGATGAGAGTTTTCAGTGGTGATTTTTTTTGATTAGTGAATGTGACAAGAGAACCGTAAAATATGTATGTATTGTATAAAACCCCTTTAGAATATCTGAAGGAAACGAAGTGTGAAGGTGAGGAAGAAGCACCTTCACAACCTTTGTGTTCTGTTCTTTCCATATCATAGAACATTGATCCTAGCAAGTGGCAAAATGAGATCCTATTTGGAAGTTTAATTAAAGTGAGTGAATTTTATTGATGCTATCAATCAGCAGAGATTGAGTGAAAGGGCTTGATGCCAAAGCATTTAGTGCTCTTGACAGGGTAATTAAATACCACAGGACTCGAGTCTCAAGATAAAGTGAAGAGCCTTTTGCAGATGTGATTCTTTTGTTGGGACAAAAGAAAGCTGTTTTCCCTTCCTAAATAGTATATAAGAAGACTTTAAAAAATGACCGTTTGTTATTTATTTCTTGTATGCTAATTGGTTGATTTTACCCAGCTTGCATTTTTGAAGGGTTTGCATAAAATACTTGTATAAAAATAATTTTTAAATAAAAAGACTTTTATTATTTTAGAATAATTTAAAATTGGGATTTTTTGGGGGGTTGCCCTTACGTTAAACTCAAGCTCTTTGAAAAACATAGCAATATTAAACTTCACCAGTCTAAACTCCAAAAATGCATAATTTCTAAGAACGTTCATTAATAGGACCATTAAGTATTGTCTGCTTTTGATTTTCCTAGTTAACCTGACTGTTGAATATTCTGTTGTTATCTGAGGCTTACAGAGAACGCTAGAGTTGTCAGAGGTGGCATATCAGAGTCTGTTGGAATAGGTCAGTCGGACTTGAATAGAAAAGCAAATAAATCAGACATAGAGTGCAAAATCAAGACACAAAATTATCTGATGATCAGAACAGCAGGAATCAGCCTCTAAGTGACTGAAGCTTTTACCTAACAGGACTATAGAAAGGTGTAGGTCCAGTAAAGCATTAAAGTCAGTTGAAGACTTTATGTAGGTAGCCATGATAATATAATATGATTTACATTTTCTTCAAAAGCTGTCTTAACTGTGAAAGGTGCATTGTCTGATTTCAAGGTCACAGATTTAGTCAGCTCTATCTATTAAGTAAGGAACAGTAAGTCTGTTCTGGCCTGGAGATCTTGAATGTGAGATCAGTACTTTCCTCAAGAGAAGCAAGGGCGGGTAACTGGAGATTATGATAACTATTCCATGGAAGGTGATTCTAACTAGTTCATTAGGATCTAAAACCACCTTCCTTATGCTGTGCAATTAAAATAGCCACAGTGCATCATCCAACACAGCTGCACAGCATTGGATTTATGGAATACTAAGGTAGGAAATATATTGAATGCCTTCTTCAAATGCCCTTCTAAAGAACAATTCAAATAAAGGGCACATTTTAATATTCCTTTTCTATCTTATGTAGTTATATACTAGCTATGAATAGCTAGTAGTTTTAACATAGAAAGGCGTTGGTCTTACCAGATACGCTCCTTCTCGTTGAGTGGAGATAGCATCCAGGAATGGGTTGTCCTCGTCTGCTAGCCAATAGGACTGAGTCTGTCAAAGCTGTGAGGACACGCCTATCTCAATTGTCCCCATCTTTTTGACTCAGTTCTAGCTAAAGACAGACATGCTTTTACTGAGGGCTTCAAATTTCTGGATACTTCTCCAATTTTCCTTTTTGACAGATATACTGCCAACATGACAGTTATACCACCAAAGCTGCTAGCTGTATCACCACCGAATTCCAGCGAGAAGAGCTTTTAGCTTGAGCTCACTGAGGGCCACATTGCGGCGGGTCAGATCACCGGTAGGTGATCCTGACAGGGCAGCCAGGTCGGGCATTGCTCGGAGCACTGACTCGGGGGCTTTACGGAGCTGGGGACAACACTCCATTTCTTTCCGGCTAGGTGAGAGCTTCACTATTAGCTGAAGGGTGGCTGGGCTGTCAAGTAAGCCTTGGACTGTCAGTTTGACAGCCGCCACCATGGATTTCTGCCCCATAGAGCTGAGTCCCTGCCCGTTTACGAGCATACTCCGAAGTCGCCGATAGCTGCCCTTAATCAGCAGCAGAGCCTTTTAAGATCAGCCTGTTTGGCAGCATATTTAAAATGGCAACCATGGCTGCCACTGTCAGCGAAGAAGTTGCTTTGATGGGGGAAACTTCAGATTACCAGGTGGGAAGCGGCGGAGCTTCAGGAGCCTCGGGATTGAGGTTTGCCAGCCGGAAAGCCGTGGCTAAGATCTCTAAGAGATCAAAGGCATTTCAGAAGGCTTCAAAGGCAGCAGACTGGGAGGCAGCCAGGTGCCAAAAGGCAATCAAGCAGGAGGTCGCCAAGGCTCTTAAAGAAGCTAACCACAGGAGAGAGGCTCAGACTTCTTGCAAGGACTATTCCCGCCAAAATGTGGGACAGCCATTGCCTCAGCCTACAGCTTGTAGCAGCAGGCCCCCTCAGTCCCTATCGCCAGATGGCGCTGCAGAGCAACATTCAGCTATAGGAAGCAATCTGCCCAGCAACAGAGAGTCACACTTTGGCACTCTCCATGATCCATTTGCAGCTTTAGTTGCCTGCCCACAGCCTTTCAGGCAAAGGGCTTCTTTTTCAGAGGCTTCCTTTACCCCAACTACCCCCAGTGTGGACCTGCTCAGGGGAGAGGCAGGACATCCATATCCCTGCTGTTATGGAAGCCTTAATTTCTGAGGCCATTAAGTAGGGCACAGCAGCTGGCTTACAATGAAGCCAGAGAGCTGCTTCTGTCAGATCTGGCCGGTCCTTACCTCTAGACTGCCTCTTATGGACCAGGCTTCAGGAGACCTTCTCCCACTCAGGACCCATATTCCCCTGGTTCTTCTCTTCATTCCCTTTCAGAGGAAGAGATACCCTGTCAAAGGATGAAGGCTTGGCGCCTGGCCAGCCAGCCTTTGCTGGTCTCTTCCGTCCAGCATTATTCAAGCCCTTATTATTTAAGGCTAGGAATATGGTTCACTTGGCAGGCCTGACCCACCACTGGACCCAGCTGAGCACATGGGCTCACTGTTCTCCGAACTGATGGCAAAGACTGAAGTGGTGCCTTTGCCATGTTTATTTTTGGATGTGGTGCAGAGAGAATGGGAGATCCTTGGGGCGGGGCCAAATCCCAGCACCCTGGAGATTCTATAACATGGGTCCTTGGCCAAGGGCCAAGGCACTTCAAGTGCCAGTGGTGTTGTGACCCAGGCCCAAGTAGGTATTATCAGACGCAATCAGTTCAAAACAAACAGACTTTATTAGAACAGCTGAGAATTAACTTTCTCAGCGTAGTCCAAACTAATTCAAAACAAATTCGTCATAACACAATTATTCAGCCTTATCACCAACCTTGGTCTAATAAGGCAACCTGCCAAAGGTTTTTCTTGGCAAAAGTTCAGGAGCAGAAGAGGCCAACAAGAAATAAATGCAGCAAGACAAGAAACAAATCTATCAACATTGTTTTCTGACAAAGAGCCCAAGAGCCGTTGCTGGTCTTTTAAGCCTTATGGGAGGGGCCAATCATCTCTTGGCCCTACTCCCGAGTCATCCTCTTTGCTTTAGCTGCTCTTGCCTTCTGGCAGCTCTTCTCATATATGCACTAGGAACAGGATCCTCCTGTTCCTCTGCCTCTCTACTGTCAGCCTCTGGAGGCTCCGGAGTCCGCACATCACTCCCCGATGGCCCTGGCCCCATCTCTGCCTCTGACGCAAAGCCCTCATCCGGGCCTTCCCCAGCCTCCAGGATTGGCCCATGTTCTTCCTCATCCTCATCGCTGTCTGACTCCGCTGCCAGCTCCGCAGGCTGCTGGCGGACCACAACAAATGGTGGATGGCCCAGTGGCAGCATTGGTCACACCCTCTGTAATGATGGATTCACCAGAGGAGGCCTTCCAACTTGAGGACCGACGGGCGGAGCAGTCGGAAAGGAAAGCCCACCAAGGTCGCCTCTTGGTGGTCAAGGCTTCCACAGCGGCTTCCTTTCTTATATAGGGCTTCCTTGATGTGGTTGCGGCAACTACAGGACAGGATCCCTGTGGCAGATGTACAGTCTCATCAAGACCTGAATAAGCTGTCCGCCGCCATGGAATTCTCTGCGGACGTGGCACGGTTTGCATCTAAGGCCATCGCCTCTACAGTGGCTTCCAGTTGTCTCCTGTGGCTCCGCCAATGGCAGGCGGATGCCAAACATAAGTGGCAGCTGGCCTCCGCCCCATTTTCAGGGGAGCGGCTATTTGGAGATTCCTTGGCTGTGCTGGAATCACGTGACAAATGTAAGATCCTTCTATCTCTCTCCTGATTGGTGGATTCCCGCCTGCTGCCATACTTCCGTCGCCATCCCTTTGGGCAGGGGTGAAATGTAAAATTTGTTACTACCAGTTCTGTGGGCGTGGCTTAGTGGGGGGTGTAAAGGGACTAGGTGGGCGTGGCCAACTTTTTTTTAAAAAAAACTTTTCAAAGCATTTTTTCTAATGCTTTGAAAAGCTTCTGACGATCAGGCAACTCAGCTGGGATCGTCAGAGACTTTTCAAAGCATTTTTTTTACCATCTCTTCGGACAAGAGGTTGCAGAAAAAAATGCTTTGAAAAGCCTCTGACAATCCCAGCTGAGACGTGCGATCATCAGAGGGTTTTTTGGTTTTTTTTTTTACTTTTAAAAGCATTTTTTCGTTGGAAGAGGTTGTAGAAAAATGCTTTTAAAAGTAAAAAAAAAAGCCTCTGATGATCATGCGGCTCAGCTGGGCATGGTGGGGGGGGAAGCACAGAGATTTTTGCTGCCGGTTCTCTGAACCACCCGCTGCCATGGACAGCTATGCCTCGGCTGAGGCAACCTTCGGTAGGCGGGCCCTCCAAAGGGTGCATGTGGATGACAGGATCTCGGACCAGGCTGCAGCTCACCCATAAGGACAAGACGGTTTTGGTATGTCCCATTCCTGGATGCTATCTCCACTACAATGGAGAAGGGGCATTGGTCTTACCTTATACGCTCCTTCTCGTTGAGTGAAGATAGCATCCAGCTCCACCCTGATGCCAGTGTAAGGTTCCGGACTGGTGCTTGGAAAGAAGACAAACCAGGTTCCTGGGTGTAGCAATCTTTATCTGGCGCTCCGGCACGTTCCAAAAATCAATCACATTGAAAAAAAATAGTCAGCACTATCACGCAGTGCTCGCACCATCTTAATGTCTCCCGCACTCCAGCCATGACTCCACCCCCTAGCCACGCCCCTAACACGCTTTCGGCTTGCAAGCTCAGCCAACACCCTGCCCCTTAATCCAGGCTGGCCGGCTAGTTCCTTAGACAAACCGAGACTCAGCAAACACACTGAGGCTTGGCTCTGTTGGCTGTCTAGTGCCCCCGCCCCTCAGCTGCGAAGTGGAGACGGCAGCATCGGCTTCCAGGAACATGGCTGTGGCCGCAGCAGCGACAAGGGCTTCATGTCATGTCTGGCATGATGACAGTGGCACCAGTGCTGGCATGGGCCGGACAAATCCACAAGTGGCATTGGACCTGTATGTGAGTTTCCTGGGCCCGCCTGAATGACAGCCCCGAGCATTGGCGCATCAGGGCTGACAGCTGTGCTGGTCCTCGGCCCATCGGGGGAAGAACGTCTGACCATGGCACGTCGGGTCTGTCTCTATGCCTTTGCCAAAAGCTGGGGACTGTTGGGGTAGGTGCATCCTCACAGCTTTGACAGACTCAGTCCTATTGGGTAGCAGACGAGGACAACCCATTCCTGGATGCTATCTCCACTCAATGAGAAGGAGCATATCAGGTAAGACCAGTGCCCCTTCTATGTTAAAACTACTAGCTGCTCATCAGAATTTGAGAAACCTTTGCACCACAGAACCTGCTAGTGCATGATGATTCACCCGATAAATCGTTTAATTCATATTTAGTTTTCATTGTTCAAACCAGCAACTTGAAATGTCAGAATAGAAAATATTTGCTCAACCCAATGTGACTGGCAGGGGTGGGACAATTGCTTTTGTTATTATTGCAGGTAACTCAGCATTCTCTGTTTCTTGTTCTAAAAGTTCTGAGTCATCTGTTTGTATGCTTGAATTACTGCAAATTATTATTTTGATCCCAACCTGGCAAGGCTGTGTAAGTTGGCTGAGACTTTGGTACCAATTGAGACATTGGCATCAGGTTTGTTGGGACATCATTGCCAAGTAACTGTTTTTCAGCCCTATTTCAGGACGAATAATGATGAATACTTTCTTTGCTGATTGTGTTATTTTAAACAAGACACTAGAAGATTAAAGCAGTGTTATAACTGAAGAACAATAATCATTTTATTTAAATAAGGAAATAAACACTGTCAAATGCATACATTGATCCATTTGGTGATTTTTATTTAATTTATTTAATTTTACTCAACCACCTTTTCCCATTAGCTTACTTCAAGTTGCACCCTCTGATAAAAACTAAATGCAGAAAACCCCTCCTTAGCACAGGGATGGTAACAGGTCAGGGGTGAAATGCTACCGGTTCGCTCCGGTTCGGGCAAGCTGGTAGTGATAAAAACTACCAGTTCGGGCGAATCGGTAGTTTAAAAAGCTACTGATTCCTCCGAACCAGTATTTCTAACAATCAGCTGTGCTGCGGGGTTTAGCTTTGCTAGAAAGCAGGAAATCCTGCTTTTCAGCAAAGCTAAATCGTGCAGCACAGCTGATTCCCCGCCCCTCGCTGTTCTACTTATCTTACCAAGCCTCCTTTTGGCTCGTACTGCGCATGCGCATGTAGCACATGTTTGGCACATAGCGTGTATGTGCCCTCAAACAGCATGCATTTGGCACGCAGCATGCATGCACGGCCAGCAAACCGGTACTAAACCAGTTCAGATTTCACCATTGTAATAAGTACTCTAGCTGACCTTTGTCTTCTTCAAAAAGAGATCCCAACAAGTAGTAGCATATCAGTCCAGAAAAGAAGGTGATTTCAGTAGGTGCCATACAGAAATAGCAACATGAACAAATTTGCTTGCTTAAATACAAGTTTCAAAGCTATTTGTACTAAACAGTGGTTTAACAATTTTGAAATACTGTATATACTCGAGTATAAGTCGAGTTTTTCAGCATATTTTTATGCTAAAAAAAAGTCGTCCCCCCCTGGCTTATACTCGAGTGAGGGAAAAATGCCTTTTTTCCTGCAACCCGATTTGACTTCCAGGGGCTGCAGGGAGGCTTGCTAAGGCCAAAAGGGGGCATGGGGGGTGCCTAGCAAGACTCCCTGCAGCCCCCTGGAAGCAAAATCAGGCTGGAGAGGGCTTCAAGGGAGAAAGAAACAAAGAAATCCTCACTGTTTAGGGAGATCCCCATGTGCACTGAGCTTGAGTTGAGAGCTTATTGTAATAGGCTGGCTGCTAGCTATCCTTGCTCAGGCTAAGCTAATCAATAGTGGAGCTCTAAGAATGCCAGATGAGAAGGAGAAAGGGAGGGAGAAAGAAAGAGAGAGAGAGACAGAGAGAGAGAGAGAGAGAATGCAGGTATCTATTAACAGAGGCTTGAACTTGCCTGAAATTAGATCAAGCCCTACATTTACTTAATCCAATATTTCAGATTAAATAGTTATTGAATTATTTTTGGTATATATACTACATTCTCTTGTGTAATTTAGTTATAGTGTAGTTTACATTATGCACTTACAGAGCTAGTTTACTGTTTTTCTTTGAAATAAATATTCAAAAACATTTAACCTACAGATGTCTCAATATATATAGGTATATATATATATAGGTATATATCCAAGGCTTGGTTTAAATTATTGCTTGCTTAGATTTGTTATCCTCATATGTATAAACAAGAAAGTTCTTGTATTTAAAAAAATAATAATATAATACAGAGTTTTGTTTGTTGTTCTTCTGCAGCCGGAATTATGGCTGACAGTACCTTTTTCTCAGAAATTTATAAGAATAAATGTACAGGTTTATAGGAAAAAATAGAGCCACACATTCCCCCTTAATGTTTTCATAATAAACTACATTTTAATGCTGTAATGCAGGTGTTCAATCCACGGTCAGTAGGTCAAATACGGGAGCCAAAAGATTGGACATGCCTACTCTAATAAATACTAACAGGAAGGAAGTTGCAAGTTATTTGAAATTGAAAATTACGCTTCCTGTCTCCTTCATGTCAGCAAGGAAAGAGAGGAAGTAGACGAGGATTAAGGAAGGTAGCCTTTTCTTCATGCCATTGCTTAGCATTGTGTTCAAATCCATTTTCATCTACAAATTTTATTATTAAGAATTCGATTCTGCCACTAATAAATAGATTATATTGTTAATGCTAACAAAAGTATTCTAATCTAATAACTAATCCATTGCTGATAGATAGGAAACATGTTATGCCAGTAAATCTTTGTGGAAAGACATCAGTTAAACTTCAAGAAAATAATTTGGTTTGTGCTATAACTAGATAAAATCTTTATACGGTATTATGCAACTAAGTGCCTCTAGGTCTTTTAATTTCAAAGCACTTGCATGCAGTTGTAAAAACAGAAAGGGATTTATAATCCCTTTTCTCTGTCATTTCCCAGATGTAAGTGGGCACATTTCCCTGACGCTCTAATTAATCTAGAAAAGGGTAAATAAAGATATAATTCCTTCGTTGGTAGCAGCTTATATGTGTGGAATTGAGATCAAGGAACTGTGAGGGAAGAAAGCTAAATTAAGTATATTTTGATATATTTTTTCCATTCAGATTGGCTACCCATATAGTTGCCAGGGGATGTGGAGAATTTCAGGACATTTTGATCACATACTTACTGTCCTGAGAAAAAGAGATTCAAAAGTGGATCTGTATTTTTTTTCCTGCATTGAGGTGCTGATCAAAATTTCTGTACCATATTTCTGCTATATTATCACATCTTGGATTCCTTTGCCGTACAGCACATTCTTGGGTTTTTACATTTTTTTTTCATTTTGAAAGAACTGAAGTGGTGTGCTGCCCAAAAAATATCATATTAACTATATACCTATTATAATTCTGTTAACAAAGATTATCCTGGAGATCTCTCATTCTGCTCCAGATAACAGGAGCAGATAGAGCTCATTGAACTAGTAATCCCCACAAAGCAGCGACTTTCCTTTTTGCTAGATTCTGGCAACAAATAAAAATTGATCTTGCTCCTTCCAGAATGTTCCAATACACCATATTGCAAGTCTCTACCCTACTACTAACTTGTAGAAGAATATATTGAAGGATGTGATGGTGCAATTGCACATGTGTGAATCTTTTTTTTCAAGATTGTTTCAGCAGTAGGCACATATTGAATTATGTGAACTTGTGGGTGTGTAGCTGCGATGGAATGTGGGAGAGATGTCCTTTCTTAGAATGGTTGTCGTGCGTAGTCACGAAATAAAAAAGTAAGGAGGGAGTATGGAACTTAGAGAAGCTATTGGAGAGTCCTCAGTTGCCCTCAGGTTTACACTGTATTGCAGATTTTAAAGAAACCTTATCTTAAGAGTTCAAGACACTGAAAGATTACACAAGGGATGGCTTTAAGTCCTCACCATGTTACAAAGCACATGCTTTTTCTAGGAACAGAACTGAACAGAATAGAATAGAATAAAAGAGTTGGAAGGGACCTTGGAGGTCTTCCAGTCCAAGCCCCTGCTTAGGCAGGAAACCCTATTCCAGTGATGGTGAATCTTTTCGCCAAGTGCCGAAAAGGGAGCGTGCATGCAAAAACGGAGAACCTGCCCAGGGCGCATGCGCGCATCCAAAAATGAACTTCTGGTTTCAGCCAGTTACTCTCTTGGGTTTCTTTTCTTTTTTTTAATTTTTATTCAACAGTTTTCTTGATTTTATATCATAGTTTTCAATTTTACAACACTTCAGTATCAGTATACATACGATATATATATACATAAACATTTTAAAAATATATAAACATATATGTATTCCTTTATACATGCTAATATGCATACAATGTGTATTTATTACTCTCATTATTTTTTACATGTTACAATATATATTTTCCATTTTATCACATCTTATCAAACTATAATGTTACATATTCTTCATCTATCTTTATATTTGTACTTAATTCTGGGTACTAGTTCGTTAGTCACCTTTCCTTGCTAATTTCCTAATCTTTACATCTAATATCTAACCAGTTGTGCCATACATTCCAAATCAAATAATATTCGGTTTCTCCTCTATCTTTTATTTCCATTGTCTCCCAGGTTTCTGGCGCGCATGCGCATGTGACAATCAGCTAGTCGGCCCGCATGCTCACGCAGGAAAATGGAAAACCAGCTCTTCTAGTTTCTGGCACTGCTGCATGCAAAAAGGCCAGCTGATTGTCGCGTATGCATGTGAGCCAGAAACCCGGAAGAGGAATGGGCAATGCTGTGCGTGCCGGGCGACATGGCTCCATGTGCCACTTTGGGCACGCGTGCCATAGGTTCGCCATCATGGCCCTATACAATTTCAGACAAATGGTTGTCCAATCTCTTCTTAAAAACGTCCAGTGTTGGAGCATTCACAACTTCTGGAGGCAAATCGTTCCACTGATTAATTGCTCTGTCAGGAAATTTTTTTTTTGGTATGCTTGCTTGTTAAAGTTTAGGAATTGTGAAATTGGCCACAATGGTTTTTCAGTTATGCTAAATCAGTTACCGTTTCTGCTGGCTTCATGCATCAGATAAAACCTTAGATCCTTTAACTATGACTGTCGAATCAACCTGGCAGCTTGTCTGCTTTTAGACGCAGGTCTGTTGCCTTTCAAATGGCAACTATGAGGCAGCGCAAGATGGCTTCAGAACCTTTCTGAAGGTTCACTTCAGAATTCCGAATAGCTTTAAGCAGCCTTATTAAGAGGGGTGAAATGCTCCCGGCTCAGAGAACCGGTAGCAAAAATCCCTTCCCACCCCCCCACCCCCATGCCCAGCTGAGCCGCACAATCATCAGAGGCTTTTTTTTTAACTTTTAAAAACATTTTTTCTACATCCTCTTCGGGCAAAAAAATGCTTTTAAAAGTAAAAAAAAGGCTCTGATGATCACACGGCTCAGCTGGGATCGTCAAAGGCTTTTAAAAAGCATTTTTTCTACAACCTCTTCGGCCAAAAAAATGCTTTTAAAAGTAAAAAAAAGCTTCTGGCGATCAGGCAACTCAGCTTGGATCGTCAGAAGCATTTAAAAGAAAAAATGCCTCTGCTGATCAGGCACCTCAGCTTGGATCGTCAGAGGCATTTAAAAGAAAAAATGCCTCTGCTGATCAGGCACCTCAGCTTGGATCGTCAGAGGCATTTAAAAGAAAAAAAGCCTCTGCCAATCAGGCAACTCAGCTGGGATTGTCAGAGCCTTTTGAAAGCATTTTTTTACAACCTCTTCGCCAAAGAGGTTGTAGAAAAAATGGTTTTAAAAGTAAAAAAAAAAAAATGGCCACACCACCCAGTCACATTAAAACCCCCACCACCACCACCAAGCCACACCTACACAACCGGTAGTAACAAATTTTAGATTTCACCACTGCTTACTAAGATGGAGAATATTGCACTGGCAGCTTATCTCTTGGGGAAATTTAAAATTAGTAAAGTCTATATACCAAGTTCTTGTTCACGTTCACCCAAGTTCATGGCTCAAGTAAGTGAAAGCATGTGTTAAAATACAGTTTAATAAAGCAGAGCTGTTGATTAACAAGGGCTGTGTTTGCCTACCTCATATAGTGAAAAGATGGAACAGAAATTTTACTTGGATGAAGCCCAATAATGGTTGCTTTGGCTAATCTTTAGGTTTAACACTGTTAATTAATTGTGGATTGATACTGATAGCACAACTGCTATATGTTGGGGAAATGTTTCCAATTTAACAAGCAGAGCAATTCAAACTTAAGAGTATACATGAAGGCAAAGTTCTTCCAACTTCGTGAGTTACATTTTTTAAAAAAAATTGATTTATATGCCACCCTTCTCCGGAGACTCAGGGCGGCTTACAATGCGCTAAGCAGTAGCCTTCATACTTTTGTATATTTATACAAAGTCAGCTTATTGCCCCCACAAACTGGGTCCTCAATTTACCTACCTTAGAAAGGATGGAAGGCTGAGTCAACCTTGAGCCTTGGTGAGATTCGAACCTGCAATAATTGCAGGCAGCTGGTGTTAATAACAGGGTGCTTTAGACCACTATACTATCCAAGGCTCTTGTGGCTGGTGTGTCCCAAAGGTGCTTTTCAAATGTTTTGCTTCTCATCCAAGAAGCTTCTTCAGTTCTGATAACCATGACCTCATGATTGAGAATCTCCATAGACGTGGCTGGTGTGAGTATGAAACTTAAATCTTCATACTTACTTAGAATATATTTGATTTAAAACAAACTCAAATCTATATCCAATTATCCTTATTCTAACAGATTCTTTTTTTAAATAAATAGTAATATGAATTCTCTTCCCCCCCCCAAAAAAAAGTTGAACAGGACATTTGCCAGTGAATTAAACGCATTTGTGTGAATCCATACAATTTTCAGGTTACATTGGAAAAGTTTACAATCAGTTTACAATATTAAGAAATTGAAACTGCCAAACTTACAAAATGTTGTTTTAATAACTGATATTTATTTATCCAGTGGCATTACTCTTATTTCACAAAATGTATTCAAATTTTGTGTAGTGAAATGTGCAAAGGTGATTACATCTTATTGGAAGATGTATATTTTTTTTTCAAATAGAAACAATTTGTGGTTATGTGTAAATGTATTTTCAAACGAACAAAATTATGAAAACCAATTTTTAAAATAAGCCATTAAATTGGCAATTCTGAAACGATGACATGATGTTGAACTTTAAATATCATTAAATTATAAATTGTTCTGCTTCTTGGATGTTAGCTAACCTGCGTATAATGGAATATATTTCTTTCACAAACAGATATTGGTATTTTAGAATGGAAGACAACATATTGAAATGCAGGACTGAGGCAGGGACACTAATAAAACTGTAATTTTGCTATCCAGAGCTCAACTGTTCCCTTTTTCTTTTGGACGGACTCCTACCCCAAAATTCAACAGCAACATTTCTTTGCGAAAGAATTTTTTTCAAAAAAAATTTTTTTTTACTTTATCTTTTCCCTGTGCACTTTGGGCAGGTTGATTATTGATTTTTATCACTTCCTCTGAATAGTGTTGTGACTCTCCCAAAGTCATGGTAAACATACCTAAGCAGTTTCAGTGTAGTCATTTTAATGATAGACAGGACTGGTTGATCTTTTAAGAACTAATTGAATTCATACTGGATCATTATGGTGCATATTTTTGTTCGTAATTTTCTCTGTCCGGCACAATTTCTTCAAATACCGTTTTCATGGACATACACATTTCTGTACTGACTATCCCCTAATTCATTTTTCCCATTTCTTAATATGGAAATTTCAAAAATGTATTTAGTAACTTCAGGTTACTAAATTTCAGTTCAAAAATATGTCTAAAAGTTCAAAATAAAAACAGAATGAATTTCCACCTGCTTCCTACTTAGTATCACTAATACTCTTTGCTAGATAAGGAGTTCAATTATATTGTCCCAAACAATGCAGTTATTGCTGAATTACGTGTCAGAGATACTGTGCTATTTTGGTCAGTGTTCTTCCTTTTTTGAAATATTTTTGTATTTGGAACTGATACTCACTTTGGCATCTCTGACTTAGAGCCACAGAGTATCTTTTTGAGTGACTGAAAAGTGCTCCAAAGTACCAATTTGCTTGGGAATAAATTAGCTGGCAGTTCTAGTTCCAAGCAATTTTACAAGCCAAATGGTGTTCTTTAGACAATTTAGTGTATCTTAACAAATCACGTAAAAATGTTGTATAACTTTGTAAATGAAATTTTGATGAAGGAAGACTCTTTTAAGACAAACCTAAGGAATTCCATGCCCTGCTTCTGAATTAAAGTTAGAGTTTCAGTAAAAAGGATTGTGTATTTCAACTGGATTAAAATAGATGAAAAAATATTTTATGAAACCTTACTGATAAAAATCTTAAGGAGTTGCACTGACTTTTAGAAATCCTTTATGTGAAAAGCAATACTTTTTTAAAAAAATTAATCTGACCTACATGGCGAAAATGTGTGATAAAGCAGTTTTATATATTTGCTATATTTACTATTTATCATATCCATTTTGCTGTAACATTGGTTATTAGTTACAGCAGCTTTTTCCAAGCTGGCACCAATTTCACAAAGTTCAGGTTAGACTTCCTTATTTTTTTAAAAAAAATGTATTTTAAACTGTATGAAATAACTTCTTTAAATAAAGTCACCTTTTTTATAATAAGAAACTATAGAACACTTTATGCAATTGCTAACACATCGGGTACCACTATTTATATTTTTGCATTTGTCATATATACATGTAATTTTGTTGCCAACCTTCTGTAATATAATAATTGAAAAGCGCAAATAAGGGGGCAGGGGACTAAAGCTTTCCTGAAATATGTTTATACTTCAGTTTTCAGCTTAAAACAGAAAACATTTTTGGCTTCCTGAGCTTCAATCATAACAAGACAGAAATTAATGATATCTTAATAGTAGTTTTATCAGCAGGGTGTCCACACTATATAGCCAGTGAAATCAATTGACATAACTTCATTTCCTGAAAAAAAAATTTTGGGGGAAAAAAAATCCAAGTAGAAGGCAACAAGAAATAAAGATGCTTTAATTATTTCTTGCCAGTAAAAAAATCTGCTCTTTGCTAGTAATTGGCAATTATGATTTTTTTTTTAAAAAAAAAAAAACCAGCTGGCTGGGCTGGTTTGTTTTTTTTTCTCCTGGCAAGCAAGGAATAAGATGTCTATGGCATTTGAGCGCATGCAGTGATAGCTCTACTCGGGCCCTGCTCAGTAGCAGCATCAGGTAAAGGAAGGGGTTATGCAGTAGAGTTATGGTGGAACAAATCTGACAGCATGGCTCATGACAAAACTAAACTTAAATATTACTGAATTTTGCCCTACTTCCCTGTCTCCATTCTTTGCCCTGCAAGTATATGATAGTATAATCCTTTTTTAAAAAAAGCTCATAAGACTTTTAAACAGATAGATAAAATCTAAGGTAACAGTAAACAGGAAAAAAAGCAAAGTAAAAGCAAAAAATGTAAGAAAAGGAAAAAAATAAAGAAAATAACAAATAAAGAAAAAAGTATAAAGATGTAACTTTCAGTATTCTTCACGACAATTATAAGTGCAAATATATTCTAACCTCTCTTTCTAAAGTTACATTATATTTCTACAGTCTTTCTTGTCTAATTGTCAAAACCCTAAGTCACGAGTTCATTTTTTCCCTCATTTTTATGCAAATGTCCGTAAAAGGCTTCCATTCACCAATAAATGTTAGATGATGCTTTTTCTGTAATCAAATAAGCTGATTTATCCATTTCAGCAAATCTGTCAACTTTGCCAACTATTCCTCCTTAGTGGCTGGTGTTGAATCTTTCCTTCTCTGTGCCTACAGTAATCTTTCCGCTGGATCATATATTGAAATAATCTTCTACGGGTGTTTTTTCTAATTGCTTGTTCATTAATCGTAAAGTTCTGGATTCAACGGAATATTAATCTTTAAAATTCTATGTATCAAAGTATATATTGGGATCCAAAAATTTTCAGCCTCTTTTCAGCTTGTTCATCAAGCGTGATAAAATGTCCCTTCATGTTGTTAATAATGCCAGCATACATTTGAAGTGCCTTGATGCATTCTAGATGATATAATGCTGAATATTTGTATCTTTTTAACCTCTCTGTTGCTAGCTACCGAGTCCAAGGGTTGTCACTTCCTGGTTTTTTAACTTTTTTCTGGTAAAGGGTTAAAAAAACCCTGCAGGGGCACAGTAGGATTTGGTACCATCATTAATGTGTGGCATGCCAAGCTTCTTGTCCACTTTTGCCTTTTTTTACTTTCCTAGGAAACTCTAGGGCAGGGGTGTGCAATTGTGGCTCTTTTACAACCTGTGGACTTCAACTCCCAGAATTCCTGAGACAGCCAACCTGTCTCAGGAATTCTGGGAGTTGAAGTCCACAGGTTGTAAAAGAGCCACAATTGCACACCCCTGCTCTAGGGCATGGGTGGGGGAACCATGGCCCTTTTATGACTTGTGGACTGGCTCAGGAATTCTGAGAGTTGAAGTCCACAAATCATAAAAGGGCCATGATTCCTCTGCTCTAGGGCAACAAAGAAGAATAGCCACAGAGAGCGTGCTGATCCCAAACAAACGGGTCTCCTTGTGGCTTAATATAATCCCATTAGGTTCCTATACAAATGGCATTCTGCCCTGCTTCCTTCCATGACACAGTAATAGACACAACAGGCCAAGAATGTATGATCTGAAAGTAGTGTTAACTCATGTGTTTTTAAAAGTAGGCAACCATCTAGTCCAATTATACGGTCATTTGCATGATCAAGTTGCTTTTTTTCATTGTGCAGGTTTCTTATGCCCGGCCAAGCTCAGCTTCTATTAGAGATGCAAACCTGTACGTCAGTGGTCTCCCAAAAACTATGACTCAGAAAGAGCTAGAACAGCTGTTTTCCCAATATGGACGTATTATTACTTCCCGCATTCTCGTTGACCAAGTCACTGGTAAGTAGAAAGCTGCTCTGCCCTGTCTTTCTCAGCCTTCAAAATATTGAACATATAAAAGTTTATGTGGGGCAGAAAATACAATTTTCTGCTGGAATTGTTCATAAATATGCATGGATAAAAATAACTCCTGGTTTGTAGTCAGGCAAGGCTGAGTCATTTCCACCTTGAAGCTGCATATTTGAAGCCTGTTTCATGCCTTGTAATAAATTTATAGTTGCTGTAATCTCAAGCATTGAATGAAGAAAATATTCCTTGTAAAATGCTAAAAAAAACAGTGTATATTTTAAAAGGGGGGAAAAAGTAAAGCCTTGTATTGTAATGATTCTTAGCAGTTTCCTTCAACTAAGAAAACGTGAAATACAAACTCATAATCATCATGTAGGCTTTAAAACAAACCTTATATTTCCCATTTTTCAATGTTAGGATAATGCAAGATGAAAAAACTAATCAATTTAAAAAAATAAGACTGAAAGGAAGTTTGACTTGATAAATTTTGAATTCATTTTTATTGAACCCGATTTTTGTTCTCCAGCTCAGTGAATACATTGGTCTTGTTATCTTTCTATGATACGATATGAATGAAGCAATTTAATGCATTGGGTGGATTATATTAGAATTTGAGTGCTTTATTTTCATAGAAATTATAAAATATTAGGAAAGTATTCATTAGGCTTCTGTAAGCACTTAAATTTTAACAATTTGATTGGGTTCCTTTAAAAGTTTAAACCAAGTTTCAAGCAAAAAAAGGGGGGGTACATCTGTGGCTTGTTTTAATAAAACAATTTTAAAATAACACTTGGGTTCCATTTAGTGCAAAAATAGCATGCAACATTTTGTTTCCCACAGGAATGACGAAAGAAATCTGCTTCTCAAAAAACAAGGTTTTCTATGATGGTATAATTAGTTTTTTATTTTATCCTTTATTTTTCTTTTTGGCATTAAATTGATGGGGTTACATCAGCCACTAGGTTTTTTAAAAAACAGTTTTTGATTGCAAGCAAACAACTACCATGTTTCCCTGAAAATAAGACTTGAGCTTATTTTCAGGGAGGTCTTAATTTTTTGGAGATACAGGAGGCTGCTAGTGTGGTCACCTCATGGTTGCTTGGCCCCTTAACTGCTTAAAATGACTATATATTGCTTATATCTTATTTCTTTCTTAGTCATCACTGTTGATAGAAAGAATTCTACTTAAGATAACTACTTATCTGAACTTAAATGAGCTGCCTCTTTAAAGACAATAACATCTCCAAAATTTTGAAGCTCTGGGAAAAGAAACAACATTTTTAGAAAAATAGTTTTTGCAAAATAAACTTTTATAGTGTAGTAAATATTCCTGTATTAAATGTAGCAGTATAAATTCTATCATAATACAAAATTGCCATTTGATATATTCATAAATAAATAGAATAATGCCCTTTACCTATCTAATAGCACAATGCTATGCAAATCCTAATGAATTCAGTGGAATTGATCCCTGGTAAATATACATAGAATTGTAGCTTCACAAAGTATTAATTCTTTTGGCTACAATTTTGTGTGTAATATATGGGAATAAGTCTCACTGAACACAGCAGGAGTTTCTTCTCTAAGGAAGCCTAGGATTGCTGTGCTGGGTTTCTCGGAGGCTGCCTTCATCATAATCATTTTAAGGGAGAGATGAAAAGGTCTGTTACTAGATCAAAACGGCATCTAATAAAGGATAGTTTCCTCTAATAACGCCAGATTAGATCAGAAGTTAGCAGAACAAAGCAAATAGCACTTTACAAGCAACAAGAAAAGGAGGGAAAAACCACATATCCTCCTTGTATGGAAAAAAAGGAAAAAAGCAGGCCTGTCCATTTTGCCTTGCTCCCCTTTTCAATTCCAAATTAAATATCTAAAACCTTCATATTCCTTGACGAAGAGAAATAAGGCTGTTTGGAGATTGCAGGCTTCTGAGGATAGTATCTCTTTACCTTGAGAATAAAGGTGTTTTGCTGCAGGAGACAAGCTGGCAGAAATATGCGGTGATAGCATAAGACAGATGGTTACCTAGATAGTTATAAGGTTACTTGTTATAAAAGTCTATCTAAAGTCATCAAAATAGTTATTTTTCCCTCCCCCCCCCCTTAGATGGTTAAATCTTTTCCCTGTTTTTCTCCCAGTAATAATAGCAACAGTTTTAATGCAGATATCCTATAAGCTTTCCAAGACTGTCAATTGTATTATTTTAAATAGACGTATAACTACGTTTTTGTATGTGTGTATTTATTTACTGCATTTCAGTCCTCTCATTTCAGATTTATTGCTGGTTTGAGAGAAGTTGTAATTTTACAGCACAGATGAAAATCAACAATATATCTAGAAGTTTTTGTGTTTCAATATGTTGAAC
The DNA here is from genome assembly GCA_012654045.1 of Ptyas mucosa. Classification (NCBI taxonomy): domain Eukaryota; kingdom Metazoa; phylum Chordata; class Lepidosauria; order Squamata; family Colubridae; genus Ptyas; species Ptyas mucosa. The sequence continues at coordinate 10,972,191 of WNWU01000034.1, forward strand.
TTAGTTTCCATAGGCTTTTCATCTGTATCAATATTTTTGTACATTTGTACAATATTTTATCTATCTATCTATCTATCTATCTATCTATCTATCTATCTATCTATATTAATTGCACGATACCCAGGTCCGTCTGTTCCCCCGAGAACTCAAGAAATACGTCAGGGAATCTTCCTTAAATTAGAATTGCTTCTAAACCACAGCTACACAAAGTAGGAAGGGCTGACAAAGAATAGAGCAAAATTGTCCAAAGAGCTCTGTGGTCAGTTGGGATTTGAACAATGGTCTCTATGGTGCTATAATGATTAGGCCAGGCGTGAAATATACTTACTTTCCCTACCAGTTCAGAAGTGTGTGCACGGCCTGTGCTATTTTGGACCCTCTGCGCATGTGCAAAGCTGCATGCGCATGCGCAGAGGGTCAAAAACAAGTTACTTCCTGGTTAAAACCAGGAAGTAACAATGTCCGGGCGGGTGGGCGGAGCTTTGCACTGCCGCCGCTACCAGTTTACCAAACCACTTACTGCTGCCGATTCACCTGAACCGGTGCAAACTAGTAGCATTTCACCCCTGAATTAGGCTGTATTGTCTCTAGTCCTTCACAGGTATTTCAGGATGAAGTGTGTCCAATAGATTCCCCTTTCCTGCTCCCAGTCATACATGGTCACATACACACATTCTCTTGCAACTCTTCATGTCACAGACTGATGTTGCATTTAACTGTAAGCAAGCAAGCAATTAATAATCCTGGATGTACTTTGAATTCATGAAAATTTCAATACACTGCTCTTGGTGTCTCCATATATATTTGTTTGCAACAACATTAATTTTCCTATTGGATTTTTTTCTGTAGTAAAATTTCTTGTGCAAGTTGAATGGCAAAATAGAAATGTCTGATCCTACTATCTGCTACAAGAATTCCCTTCTACTGGTTGGGTTAAAGCTGTCCGGATCTTTTCATCCATTCTCTTGGATGGGGTAGCATTTCCCAATTAAGGGAGTTGTAGAGTCTGAGGGTCCTCTTGGACTCACACCTCCTGCTCAAAATAGCAGGTAGCAACTCTATCCAACTCTACCCTTTGCTTAGCTCTATCTGGTGCACTAGTTCAGGAAGCTTTTCAGTGGGTCAGTCAAGCTTAGTCACCTCAAGGTTTGATTTGCAGTGCACTCTACATGGGCTAGCCTTGAAAAACAATTGGAAGTTTCCACCACAGAATGCAATGATTTGGGCATTGATGGACAGTATGTTCATATGATACATCTCTTCCTTGCACTGGTTAACAGTCTGCTTCTAGGTGCAATTCAAGTTACTGGTTATTACCTATAAAATTCTTCATGGCATGTGGGCAGATTATTTAAGGAACTGCCTAGTTCCCATGGTTTCTGCATGGCCGGTACATCCTAGCAGAGTCGACATGCTCTGAGTCACTTCAATTAAACAATGTCAGCTAGCAGGACCCAGGAAGCCACTTTCTCTGTTGTAGCACCCATCCTTTAGAATGAGATTCCCCTGAAATCTGTGGGCTCCCAGCCTGTTCGCATTTCATAAAACCTTGCAGTCGTGGTTGTTCTCCCTCTTGTTATTTTTATTTTGTCTGTATTTTGTGTCTGGATCCCATCTTGGTTTTGGTTTGCGTTGGTTTTCATGTAGTTATTTGTGAACTGCCTAGAGTTATTTGGACTTGGAAAGTATCTAAATTAAAATAAATAGCTTAATGTGAATATGTCACATTATACTAAACCCAGAGCCATCTTTATAACTAGATTTAATATTAAGCTGGGTATGGTATTTATTTGTTATGGCAGTAGTATAGATATTTCTGTGCTGTTTCAATCAGGCAGCTCTAGGCAGCTTGTAATAAATAATTAAAAATTGTCAAATATAGTAAAAACAATAGGAACTATCGGCATGAATTCAACTTAGTGGTAATATTAAAATATATAGCATCTTGTAATAATCAAGCAGCCAGATCCATTCCAACTCAGGTGCATCACCCATTCTTGTCACAATCACCAAATGCACATCTAAAAAGCCATTATTTTAAAAAGTTTAAATACTAGGAGAAAAGGTATGGGGGGGGCATAACAGAGTTTTTGCCTGTATTTTGATGCCTTGTTTCATTTTGCTGTGTCTCTTATAAACAGATGTAATTTCACTCACCTTGTTGGCTCCCATCTCTTGTGTTCCTGCTTCCTTGCCAATGCTTTATATGTTATATTGTTTCTTCCAAAAATCCACTTCAGTTGTTGAATCTGGGTCTTTTTTGTGCTTTGCTTTCTATGATTCTTACTTATGCCTGGGGGGCGGGGGAGAGAGTTCTTTTGGGGAGGAGGCTGCTATAATGCTTGGAAGTAATGGTCGGATTCATTTGTGCTTTTATGCAGGAGTTTCAAGAGGTGTGGGGTTTATCCGGTTTGACAAGCGGATTGAAGCTGAAGAAGCTATCAAGGGCTTGAATGGGCAGAAACCTCCCGGGGCCACGGAGCCCATCACTGTAAAGTTTGCCAACAATCCAAGCCAAAAAACAAATCAGGCCATCCTCTCCCAGCTGTACCAGTCTCCAAATAGGAGGTATCCAGGACCTCTTGCTCAGCAGGCTCAACGTTTTAGGTACGTGGAACTGTGCGTTGTTTCTTACCTCAACCATTCTGGATTTTTTTTTCCCCAACCAGTATCACTGTAGAAATATATTTTCCTCCCATGAGAACTGTTGGTTGTTAAATTTAATATCTGACAGACATAGCAGAAAATACTTTGAGGTACTGCCATCTGTTGGTAGCTATAAAAAGAAGAGAGTTTTATGTAGGTAGGTAGTAATATTTAACTGGAAAGTATCTGTTGTTCAATTTGCGCGATGCTTTTAGGGATATTTGTTAAACTGTTAGAATAAGACATTTCTACAGAGTAGAAAAAACTGTCTAAATCCTGTTTCTAGACCAAGTCTTCTTTACTTTGAAAGAAATCCTTTTCTTCTTCTTTTTCTTCTTCCCTGCAGTGGAGTCTCAGGAATTATTCTGCATCCTTTTTGGGATGGGGAGAAATGGATTTTTTCCCCCAGTAGTTTTCCATTATTTTGTATGGATCTCTCTTCTCATGACACACAGTGCTATCAGCCATACGTTTTTCCCTGTCATATTTTAGTGCGCTGAAAAAGACAGATGGCGTGAATTGAAACAAATACTGTATTAATCTACATTCACTAACTGCTCGGGGCTTTTATTTTAGTGTTGTTTTATGAAAGATTTGTGTTCGAGAGAGGGGGAGATCAAGAGAGGGGATAAACAGGCTTATTTTGAACTTGATGCTATTTTCCTGTGTGAATGCAAGAGAGAGAGAGATTAGCGGTGCTCATTAAGTAGCAGAAAACTCAGATAAACTTTGTTTTGTAGAAACTTTGGGACTTTAATTAAAAACAAACAAACAACGTGCTTATTTAAACACCTGGCCAATGGCAGTCTCACCTAAACAACTTAATCCAAACAGCTTCTTCGCATGTTGTGCTGTTAATTTATTCACCCGGGGGGAAAAAAAACATTCGTTCTAGTGAACCATTCTGTTGGAGCGGGGGGGGGGGGGGAACCCAAATGGTTTTTTTATTCAGTATTCAGTGGATTTCTGGAGTATTCAGTTTCTGCTCTGTTTTTGTTGTTCAAAGGATATTCTGTGAAGCCGCTGAATATTGAATAAAAGTAGACTTGCCCTTTCTCCATAGGCAGACTGCCTGCTCCAGAACAGAGTGCCAGGGCAGAGTTAGCAATGGTCAGAAGAAGAATTCCAGATTGCCTCGTGCCTGAAGTAAGGCCACTGGGGAATTGTTGCTGCACTGACATGAAAAAAGAGGTAAATGAACTTTTGCAGAAATAGCTGGTGCCAGGGTTGGGGCACGCAATCTCCAGTGGCCTTAAAAAACCCTGACTAGATCTTTCTCACAGTGCCATGGGCTGCCGGCTTATCGTCTAAAGGATGTTCATTATATCAGCAGTGGTGGTAGATGACTCTGAAGGGGATAGGCCCTGAATGCTGGAAATGTGCATTACAGGTTCGGAAATGGAGGAACGAATCCCACGGTTGCCATTCGTTTTTGACCGCATTTTCCATTCCACAAAAATAGACTTCACTGCATTTCTTTTCATTTTCTTTTTAAAGCAGCACATTAGATCATGTTGTCTAGAGCAATTTTAACATCGAATGTTAAGGATTGCTTGAGTTTTTAATCCGTTCTGCTCTGGTGATTTGTCAAATAAAAGAGCCGTGTATTCCAAATGAGAACGGTGTTGCTTGCTCAGTTTATATTAACTTAGGCATTGTTCGGGTTCCTCTCTGAAATTTAGGAAGACATTGCTGCACACACAAAATGTAGAAGTGTGTGTGTGTGTGTGTGTGTGTGTGTGTGTTTATGTGTTTGCATAGATTTTAAAGAGCTTACCTTTTCAGTTGTCTTCGATGAGTATCTGATCCTTATCTAGTGTACTAGATCTAGCTCTAGTACACTGAGGCAAATACATTATGCTTGCCATTGCTGTACTCTTACTACTGTTGTTACTCAAAGTATTTTAAAGGCAGTTAAAAAAAGCTTGAGGGCCTCAGAGGCTGGGAAAGTACCGTATTTTTCAGAGTATAAGACGCACCTTTTTACCCCCCAAAAGGGGGTGAAAATTTAGGTGCGTCTTATACACCGAATGTAGCCCTGCCCACCCATTGGCCCCCACCCTTTGGCCTGTGCCTCCCAGCACTGACCTTCTTGCAAGCAAACAGCAAGAAAAAACAGCCCCATTCAGCTTCTGCATAGGCTAATTAGCACAAGTTGATTAGATCGGCCACCCGACTCTCAGCTGATTTGCTCTCAGCTGTTTTGTGCAGGCTCTTTTGCAAGCTCTTGTTTTGCAAGCTCTTTTCTTGCTGCAAAGAGAGCTGAGCAGATTTTTTTTCCCTAGCTAAAATGAAACTGAAAGTAAAGTAGGCTCTGCTGCAATGTGACAAAATGAGGCAGGGAGAGAGAGATTTCTTTTTCTTTTTGCAAAAGAGGAGAGTTCAAGATTTTAAAACACAAAAGAAAGAAAAGGTCTATTTAACTAGGGAATTGTAATAATTGAGATGCTATTAATTCTATATTGTGTTGAAAGCAGAAATGGTTAAGTTGTGGTTTGGAAGAATATACGGGGGAAATTATTTGGTTTATTATTATTGGTAAATATAATTAATTGATTTGTAAGAAATTGGATTGCATGGAAATAATTGGAATATACAAGTTCATATTGATTTATATAAAAGTGTTGAATTTGTATTAAACAATTGTAATATTAAATAATTAACCAATATGAGGTTGGATATAAAAATAGATGACAATAGGAAGAGATATAATATAGAATAGAAGGGAAAAATTGAATTTGATTAAGATTAGAGATGAGGATGAAGGGTAATATTGCTTTTTAAAAAAATAGATGAGGAATAAATATGGCAAAAAGGAAATATAGAAATTGTAAATTTAATTGAAAAGACTAAACACTGTTTAAATTTGTGAACCGGCCAAATACTCTGTTCAAAGAAAATACATTGTATGTTTGTATATGTGTTTGTCTAAAAATTTTTTAAAAAACTTTAAAAAAAAACAATCAAAAAAGGTAGGTGCGTCTTATACTCCGGTGCCTCTTATACTCCAAAAAATACGGTATATGCGTACTTTGTAACTCTCTCTATTTTGCACCGGCTCTGATAAGCATCAGACTTTAAGCAAAAACTCACATAAAATAGCAACTTTAGCTTGAGTACGCAACTTGAGTCTGTGTGACTGTTGTTAGGCGATTTTATTATTCATGCCATTCTGTAAATTAAAATCTGGATCTTTAGAACACTGGAAAGTATTTCCACAAGTCGTAAGTTACTGCAAAGGTTGTGCAGATAGTCCTCAACTTACAAACACAATTGTTAAATGAGTTCTGCCCCATTTTACGACCTTTCTTGCCATAATTGTTAAGGGACTCCAGCAATTGTTAAGTTAGTAACACAGTTGTTAAATGAATCTAGCTTCCCCATTGACTTTGCTTGTAAGAAGGTCACAAAAGATGATCACATGAGCCTGGGACACTGCAACGGTTATAAATACTGTCTGAATTGTGATCATGTGATCATGGGAATGCTACAAAGATCGTAAGTGTGAAAAATGGTTACGTCATTTTTTTTTCAGTGCTGTTGTAACTTCAAACAGTCACTAAACGAACTATTGTTAGTTGATGACTGTCTGTAGAGACAAGATTAAATGTGTTGGTTTGGATATTCAATCCTCAGTGATGAATTGCATTGTAATATAAAACCATACAGAAGGTGAAATCTTCATGCCTTGTATTGAAGTGAGACGGCTGAGTCAAAGAATACGAGTTTTTTTGTCTCTTTCAAGAGTTTCCTTAGTCATTTCAGTGCGTGGTGCTTGATAATGCAGTGAAAATTTCTCAAAAGGTTGAAGCTTGGAAGTATTAGAGGTGTGTGAATTGTACTAGAGGCCTTAAATGGATATCCTTTAAAACAGGGGTCTCCAACCTTGGCAACTTTAAGACCTGTGGATTTCAATTCCCAGAATTCCTCAGCCAGCTTTGCTGGCTGAGGAATTCTGAGAGTTGAAGTCCACAGGTCTTAAAGTTGCCAAGGTTGGAGACCTCTGCTCTAAAATACATCCTAAGATTTCAGAATATGACTCTTCCACCAGCACGGAGAGAACAGTCACTAAGATGCTTGATACAATATGTTTTTATATGTTGCTTACTTGGTAAATAAAAATGATTCCTTGGATTGCCATTATCAAGAGTGTTGATAGTTTAATAAAACTATGATTCAGGTTAGCTTTGGCAGGGAAGCTAACCTTTTCCGTGGGCAGATATACGTTTTTTGGAACTTACTATTGAGAACGACAATGAACAGGGGAGCAATAATGCAAGGAAGTCAGCAGAGGGCACAGTGCTGAAATTTGTTATTCTTTTCCCCTGTTTTAGGGGTATTTTCCACTGTTTCATTATTGGAATTTTATTTCCTGACAAAAAGACAGAAGTAAATTGCATCACTTCTTTTTTTTTTCTTTTTGTCAGGATGTTAAGTTCCTTCTAGGGAGTTTAAGAGAAGGAGCAGAGCTGGTACTGAATCCAGTCTGTGAAAAGCTCATTCTGAGTTGCAGAAACCAATAATATTAAATCAGTAATTTTAACTCATGCCATTGCGTATCTACCTGCAGCTGCCTAAAGAAGATGCCAAAAATGTCAGCTAATCTTAGCAGGTTAATTATGTGCATCAACCAAAGTAGCATTTTAATGTCTGACTAGATTCCACTTCTAAACATACGACATTGAAAAAAATGCTATTGTTTTTATGTTCCTTATTTCACATTGGGAAACAAATTAATATATAAACTTGTACAAGCATAATTTTTTTTTTAAATCTGTACATTTTCCTGCCTGGATTTGGAAATACAGAAGCAACTGAAACCTTAAGTCAATCTGTGATTTGTTAATGGAGCTACCATTATACAAAGGTGTTTTTTTTTAAGTGGCAATTCATATTTCACTAGTGCTAGTTTGGTGTTCAATCATTAATACTTACATAACATCCTGGATATGGAGATGGTAGGATTCAAATTATTGGCTGCTGTTATTCACAAAGATAGATAGATGGAGACTGTTTTAATGGCAACTTCTATACAATTCTTACTACTTGGTAATGGATGTAAATGACAGTTTTGTTAGAAGCTGCGTGTTTTACAATAAAGCTCTTGAAGGTGGAAGTAGTTAAATGGAAGCAGTGCTACTGTTAAAGCAAAATAATGTCCTCTCTTCACTAAAATATAATGTCCTCTCTTCACTAAAATACTCGGGTCTTAAAAGAACTACAATACAGTAATTCAAAAGCAGTATTACCTCTTGTGAATATCTTCCCATTCTTTATTCTCTCGAGGAACTTAAATGTGTGATAATTTGTATTCAACTGGTTGAAAGACTTGAGTTCACATGCCAACAATCCCAGGTGAAATTGATAATTATTAGAATTTTGCATTAAAACATAAATATTGCTAGTCACCTTATTGTTAAAAGTTGCATCTTTGTTCCCAAACTGGTAAAATACATATTTCTGTGCATTCAAAAATAATTTGATTTATCATCTTATGGACATTTTTTGAGGTGGTTGATGTGCAAGTATTAGCCGAAATATCGATTTAAAAAAAATAAACCCCTGTCAGTTTACAATGTGGTTTAGAAACTTGTAAAGCACACAGCCCATTAATGAATATCGGTACTTCTCACATATTTTTCAATCAATTTTTAAAAAGGAAAAGAAAATGTCTCCATCAGTGGTTTTCTCTCCCTTTCGTGCAATTGTTAATTAATAGTTAACATATTTTAGATTTAGAGTGTGGAAGACTTTTAATACCTAACCCTAACTCTTGATACAATTTCTTTGTCGTTTGGAAGGCTGTAGCCAGAAATAAAAATCAAGATAAGATTCGTAACCTAAGAATTTCAAGTTATTATATATTATGTCACAGCTAAAGCTGTTCTAGTTTTGAAAGTAATGACTCAGCATCCATGTGAGTGTTCCTGAAGAAAAGGTTTTGGTTTATATGATAAATATTTTGGCATTGTCCACTCAGCTGTAGTAAACTAGATTGCTGACTTATTTTTCTGAATTTCAGAATCAGAACTTCAGCATTTCATTCTGATATAACCACCATAAGGGTGTTTTAAAGGACAATAACAGTTATGGCATACAAACTTTAGACAAAAGAAAAATTGGCAGCAACTTTAAATGTTAACAGTCCACAATCTAGCCTAACCAAGCACTGCAGCACCAGATGTTCTTTTCCTTTGGAAAGGCTGTGTATATTTGCATTCTCTTGTAAGTTGCACATTATAGCTTTTCTGGAAGTGGGGGAAATGCATCTAAAATACCTCTTAATGTGAATTTAAAAGAAAATGGGAGCCAGTTTTGCAATGCATATGTCCTCTTTTCATAACTTGTCTTTAAAGATGGCAATCATTTTGATTGAGGAATATAGTTAATATTATAGAATATAGTTAATATTATAGCCTGACTTGCTTTGATTTTTCAGCAATTATTTAAATCCAGCATTACCCTAAACATCATTTGCATTACATTGGAGCAAACAACTACTTGGTTTGTAAAAAGTTCATACTTTGTGATTAATCAAATGTTAAGACTAAAAAAAAAATGGGATTCCTTTTGTTCTTTTATGCTGAAATGGTAGATTTCTAACATAGCTGCAGTTTCTGGCAGTAGATGGCTAAATCTTACCAGGGTAAAATGTATAGAGCATCAAGATAATTGTAATTATATATTCATAATCTAAAATCTTGAAATAAAATTGCTATTAGATTTTCTGCAGAATAATGTTATGTATGCACTCACACACAGACATACTGGCATGTCTGGCATACACAAAGGCATGAAAATATTGGCAAAATTGTTTAGTTTTCAGTGTTCATATTTCTAAAAGGATCGCTATATTAAATATAGCATCTGAACTAGATTAATGTGCATATTGTATCACTTCAGACATACCTAATGGTCTTGCTTATCCAGAATTAAAAGACTCAGTCTGAGTGCCTTTTTTTACATAATTACATAATGTCAACTGAACTTGAAGCTGTATTTATAAGGTTTCTTGGACAGTATCTCTTCAGCAAAATTCAAGCAATGCCAGTGTATAATCATTGCACAACTGCAATTTTGCATACAGTGCAGTTCAGAAAATCTAGCAACACAACATAAACAAAGTAAAAATTTGAAAGGCTAAATAAACCTTTTGCTAAATGTGTTTTGCAGGTTGGACAATCTGCTCAATATGGCTTACGGAGTAAAGAGGTAATAACAAATTGTGTTAAATCCATAATTAACTTCACTAATAACTTATTGTTTGAACTAAAAATATTGGTACTTCATGTGTGCGATATTGAGTGATCTTTGCATTTACAGAGGTTAAACAATCATTTGTTTCCATTTATCACTTACTTTATCAGCTTTCTAGCATTTTTAGGGCACCCAGTATCTGCCATTTAAATGACTTATTTGGGAGTCTTTTTTATTGGTCTTTCACTTTGAAAGAATTTGGATGTCTTATATACTCAAGAGACATTTTAACAATTAAGAGGCCACCACCAGGTGTGTGGTTTTTTAGTCATCTTCTGTATGTATAACAAGTAGGTACAGATTTGGAGCAACATTAAGGTTACCATATCAAGTATGATATTTTATATTACCTAAAAAGTTAAGAAGAAGGGTTATAATAATTCCATAAGGCCATTTAGAGCTTGAGTTTCAAGATGTATGTTTCATGTAGGATTTATTTGTTTGTTTGTTTGATGAAATTTATATAGCCGCCCATTTTGCCAAAGGCGACTCAGGGAGGTACACAACAATAAATAAACCAAAACCTAGATGTAACATCAGAAATCTGAAGCTATTTTTTTCTGTTAAATAAGTGTTCAGTTGTGCTAAATAATTTGCTAAATCCATGGTGAAACAACATGATAAAGATTGAATATGAACAATTGAAGGCAATACATTTGTACTTTTTACTTTTTCACCATTCTGTTATTAATATAATTGTCTTTTGGGGAAAAAAATTATATAGAGACGAGTTAATATTTTACTAAGGTTTTTAAAAGGAACTAAACAAAAGATTTCTGGAATTGAATACTAGCACTATAAACAAAACTCTTACTGTTCCTTTCTCTTTTTAAAAGAAGATATTGCTAAGCCAGTAATTAGCTAAAATAATAGAGATTTCTGTCTGATTGTGTCCATCGAAAAGTACATGAATTTTTAGTAGATGGATTCTCTCAAACAGCATCCATCTGCAGCCCATGTTCTGTAGAACTGGTATCTGGTATTGGGGGTAGGAGGGGGGATCCACTCACCTGTTAATAGGTACAGAGTTTTGAACAAAGCTAGTTGTTAAAATTAAAGCACTTAGTTTTTATATACTATTTTTGTTTATATTGTTCCCAACACACAGAATGCAAATTCTCAAGAACCTTGGTTAACCACATTCCAAACGTGGCAATCACAATATTCCTTAGGTTTTCTAATGGCTGACTACAGTTTGCTTTTCTGTCATATCAGCATTGAAAGTAATTGATTAGTCAGCTTATCTGCAGCCCAGGCAAAAAGCAGAATAATCTGACTTGAGAAAGACTTAACTACAGAACATCACGGCAACTATATTTTATTGTTCACAGTAAATTTGTATTAAAGTCACATAAGTGGCACATACTTTTGGTCAAATGGCACTATAACACTAATCAAGTGCTTTTTTAAAAATATTTTTATCCTGCTTTTATTGTTTTTATCAATAACATAGGTGACAAAAACACCTAATAATCCTCCTTCTTCCTGTTTTCCCCACAATTGCCTTATGAGGTGGATTGGGCTGAAGGAGAGTTCGCAAAGTCACCCAGCTGGCTTTCATGCCTAAGGCAGAACTAGAACTCAAAGTCTCCTTGTTTTCTAGGTCAACATCTTAACCACTACACCAGACCGCCTTTGCATATGTCTATAAATAATGTAACAAAAATGCATACTTGAAGGAAGAAACAATTGTTCCACGAGATCTAGGCAGAAAGGCACTTGGTTTAAAGCATTTCTTAAAGCATGTTGATATATAAAAATAGATTCTAATCTTGAAAAAAAGTTTTCTTCTAAAAAAAGAATTTTGTCTTTCTTTCTTTCTTTTTTTACCCTTTTACATTCGTTAGCAGGTTTTCTCCAATGACCATTGATGGAATGACCAGTTTGGCTGGGATCAATATCCCAGGACACGCGGGAACCGGATGGTGCATTTTTGTGTACAATTTAGCTCCTGATGCAGATGAGAGCATCCTGTGGCAAATGTTCGGACCCTTCGGAGCCGTGACAAACGTGAAGGTTATCCGCGACTTCAACACAAACAAGTGCAAAGGTTTTGGATTTGTGACTATGACAAACTATGACGAGGCCGCCATGGCAATAGCCAGCCTGAATGGATACCGCCTTGGAGACAGAGTCTTGCAGGTTTCCTTTAAAACAAACAAAACGCACAAAGCCTAATGAGGTGTCCTCAGCCCAATTTATATTTGAAAACTATTCGACAAAGGCAAGTTAAAAGAAACTTTATACATTAGTAAATGTCTTTGTAAGTCAGTGTTGAGATGGGGGAATAACAGACTAGCATCCTAAGAAATATTGCGAGATTTTTTATTGCTAGTATTTGAATTAAACTTCTTAAATATCTTATGTTTGAAATATGGACAAGAGGTACAGGGTTTTTACCTGTCACAATGCATTCTATTGCCTTCTTTGAAGAAGGTGGACCTTTTAAAAAATGTTTGAGCTAAGGGAAGAAATTTTCTTTTACACGACTGCCTTGAACCTGTGAGTAGATATTGAGGCTTTGTGTTAAAATTCCTGAGTTAGTTAACTTTATGTTGTGTTTGAGTTACATTTAATGCCTTGCTGTTTAGTCTGTTCAAGAAGTGTTTTGAAGTTTACATTTTTATTTATAAAGTTTAAGAATATTTATTTTGTAATTATGATTTGGGTTGGGGAAGGGGGGTGGTGCATTATAAAAGCCTATTGTAAGATTAATGGAGAACTTTTCGTAAAGCTGTACCTTGCCAAAGAGATAAGAGCCTCTTTGATGTGGGTTTAAAAAAAAAAACAAAGCATCTATTTTTATAAAAAAGAGAAAATTTGGAGAAACTTTTTACAGGTCCTGGAACAAATATTTTGACTTGAATACTTTGAGAAATCTCTTCATATGACACCTAGTGAGCTTTTAAAACTTACCAGGAAATTTGCAGTGGTTGGGGGAAAACACTTTAGAGCGATTTATGATGTAGAAATTCTTTAAGAGATCTTTGTTACTCAAGAAATGGAATCACTGGGAGAAAGCACTACTGGTTTTGGTTTTGTAATCGTTGGTGCAATCTCTGAACATCCTGGTTACTATGTGATAGATGGCTCACATTAAACTTGTGATTTTGAAACAGAAGAAAATTTAAAAGTATATAAGAGCAGGCAAGAAATTTAAATTAACTGAGATGGGGGAAAAATCTGTTCTTCCTATAGAATTCCCTTCAGATAGAGCTCACGGTGTTTAGTGATGTACTTGCAGTATTGTTTGAAGAATTGTTTTGTCTTAAAGAAAAAAAAAAGATGTTTGCACATGGTTTGCATAGTGGCAGACCAGGAAAAAAAAACAGTCTTGCGTTGGATATATTTGAAGGTATTTTGAAAGTTATGTTCAAGGCTAACACCTGAGCTTTGTGTAATGTAAATAAGATCTTTTGTTGATGAACCTCTTTTCAGCTAATACTTCGAGTTTTCTTCTGGTTTTTTTATTTTCTTTACTTAACATGCCAAGTGATGTTCAAATGTTTTTGTATTTTTTTTTCTTTGTAAATGGCATTAAGATTGTTACTTGAGGTCTGCTTATTCATTTTTGTTGTCCTGAGGACTTGAATTTACAGTGGATCAGATACGTTGCAAATTTTGTCTGTAGATAGTCTAGCTTCAGCTGTTTATGGTGATGCTACTTTTTTGTTTATAAATATGTTTGTGGTAAAAAAAAATGAGTATAACCATAGGTTTTGAACAAATTCCTTACATTTTTCATACCAGAATCATAAATACCTGTATGCTATTGAAATTTAACTTTGTATGATGCTTAAAATCACTTATTTGGGGAAATAATAAAGTCTTTACCATGTATGGAAGAAATTTAAGGTCAAAAAGTACAAATATTTTCTGATTAGCATCTAGCTTATAATAAATTTTTAAAAAGCTGAAGGCTGCTGTGCCTTCACCGGGATGCCCTGACAACTATATAGTTACGTCCTGCTTTTTGTATAAACTGAGATGCTCACATGCTTCCCCTTAGAACAAGCAATGTGCTATGCATAACATACTTGTACATGATCTTTGCAGTTGCTTTTTTTGATTATTTCTTTTTTTAAAAAAAAATCGTAGTTATAAATTTTCAGTATAGTACAGTACATAAAACTGTTGGAAGAAGAGTGTTAAAGTGAAAGCGATTGTTCATGCTAGACCTATTCAATGCTATTCAAATCAATTGACTTTCTGAAAGACGTTCACTTGAGGTGCGATGAGCAATTGTTCTGTACTAACACAAACACACTGCTTTGGAAAAGAACAATAGTAATAATAACAACAATAATAAAGAGATCCGTTCTGGGGAGGTGGGGGAACGTAACTATACTCTCCGCTACTATATTCTACGGTAGCAAGATCAAAGCATTGGTGAGGAAGGCATGTCTATCAGGCTTCACTTTACACTGTTTAACAGAGCACTTAATAAAATGTAAGGCTGGTATTTATTTGAAGTTGTACAGTATGACTTAATTCACATCTGTTGGAGTAGAAAAATATATTCTGTTGAGTATTTAAAAGAGGCTGTACATGTTTTCTTTTGTGTTTGGATCCTTTGTACTTTTTCATGTTCAGTACATCAATAAACAAAAGTTGAAGGGAAAGAACATTGTGGTGCAGAGGTCTTTTACTAGTTCATGTTTCTTTTGAACGTACTTCCCTGGGTTTATTTTTCCTCTAGGTTTTTAAGTTAAATTCAAACTACCTAGTGCAGGAGCCACCCCTCAAAATCTAAACGGCTTAGATATGCCACCGCATCTTGGTGTCCTAGTATAACGTGAAATTCAAGTCTTAATACCTACGTGCATGATAAGCTTTCCTACTCAGTATTTCTATTCAGTAACCCCCTAGCAGAAGAAAACTTTAAAAGTTGTGTTTCCTAGGATGCATTATTTTCTGAAGAATTAGTACTTGAGACTTCTGTATCAAGAAAGAGGAGCGTTTCAAGGAGCATCAAATCAAGTCATAGAACAGACAGCTCTTAATTTATATGCATATACACCATTCTAAAAGAACTTGGTTAAAACGGAGATTATGATCTCTTCTTCAAATTGTAATGAAGTGGCAAGCCAACGGTGAAAGTCAATTGATTAAGTTTGTGAAGTGTATCATTTTAGCAGCTGCTAAAATAAAAATGGCAACCTTAAACTCAATTGTTTAGCTAATGTGACCATCCTTTTTATTTTTCCATTTTCTGACACACACCCCTCATTTCAAGAGCACGTTGATGCAACCTGCATTCTTATCTGCTCATTGGTTGGCATCCAGTGTTGATGTATGACACTAAGAAATTAAGCTTTTATTGAAGATGGCATCAGTTTACCTAGATTGCTAATACTTTCAAAAACACAGTAACTCTAACCCTTGTGAGAAAAACAAAATTTCAGATTTTCCGTGTATACCACTGATAAAGAGTAAGAAAACTCAACTTGGAACGAGTCTGCCAATGGAGAAGATGGTAGAATCCAGAATTTGCCTATTTTTACAACCTGGATTAATTCTCAACTTGTATCTACTTTTAATTATTTATGAAAATCTAGAAATTATCTTTCCATATGGTGAGGCTTAAAGGGGTAAATTATCTTAATGAAGGATTATATGAAATAGAATTTGCTATGCATTGAATTTAAAGGAGAATTCACTATACTCAAAATTCACTTTTGAGATAAGGATAATTAATAATTATTCCAGAAACATTTATTATTCCTTGTGCTCAGATATTTTTTTATATACGAAGTCAAATGCACCATAATTCAACTTTGATGGATTGCGATAAAAGAGCTTGAGCTTCTTTTCTAGCCATTTTGTTCTAGATAAATTTTTATTGTGATAGAAGTCATGGCACTAGCTTGGCTTTTGCAGAAATTGGGTACGTAGTATTCAGCATATCTATAAAATTAAATATTTTGGTTTTCACTTAAAACAGGTAAGGGCAAGCCTTAACTTCAGTTTTGCATGCACATTTTCCTCTCCATGATTTGGAGCAGTGTTTTCATTCCAAAAGTGAAATTGTGACTTCACCTCATACAGTCCCCCAAAAAATTCCCCACACAAAAAAAAGAAAGTTAATAGCTCTTAGCAGTGACAATAGATAGTGGAATGTTAAAAAGCTGGAAGGGTTACAAACTACAACGAGATTCCAGCATGTTTTGTACAGGAATCTATAAATTACAGATAAGTTACATATTATACATAACCAAGCATCTATGAAATTGCATCATGATAATCAGAAGCACAATAGCTCAGCGGTTAAAGATGCTGAGCTTGTCAGCTGGAGAGCTGGCAGTTTGGGTTTGGGACCAGAGCTCCATACAACGGTTGAGCTCCCATTAGTTGCCCTAGCTCCTGCCACCTAACACTTTGAAAGCATGCAAATGGAAGTAGATTAATAGGTACCACTTTGGTGGGAAGCATTCCATGTGTCTTTGGCTTATAGCCATGCTGGTCTGGCCACATGACCATGGAAATTGTCTTCAGACAGTGCTGGCTCACTTGGACAAGAAATGGGGATGAGCACCGTGTCCTAGAATCGGACACGATTGACAGGAAAAACTTCACCTACTCAGAAGCATCATATGCCACAAAAGAAATGTTACTAATGTCATAGTTTTCATTTCTATACCAGTGGTGGGTTTCTACCAGTTCGCCCTAGCCACCTGCCTGGACATCATCATGGATGCTCTGTGCATGTGCAGAAGGTTCTGTGCACATGCAGAAGCGCCACACATGTGCGAAGCACGCACACTGACAGTTCCGAATCAGTAGCTAAGGTAAGTGAAACCCACTACTGCTCTGTACATATTTGTTTGATAGGTAGCTGAATCCCCAAAAATTTGGAGGTAATTCCTCAAATGGCACTTAAAAACCATGAAATGAAAGCTAAAACAATTGCCTGCAGAGTAAAAATCAAAAACTATAAATGCAAGCTTTTAAAAGAATGAAAGGACAAAAAATTTGGGGGAAAGCTTTTTCTTTACAGACAGTCAACTTTTATCTAATGTCATATATATATAATTTGGATGCCTAGTGATTTTCTCTGAAGATCAGAAGATCCTGAAGAGCAAGCTAAATTTCTTGTTTGAGGGAGTTATTTTTAGCAAATACAAGGTTAAGAGACCTCAATTGACACCAATCATCCGGTAGATTTTAGCAATGGAGTGAATGAGAAGATTTACTTCCATATGATCAGTTTCCATTCTTTCCTCTCTGAGATGTAAATTCTAATGATAGAATCTCATTTACTACATACTAATTCAGCATCTCACTCATGCTTACATCATAGGCCTCCATATGCGCAACTCATTCAACAGTTGTGAGCTACTGGTAATGCACAACCTGGGATCAAAGTTTTTGTTTCCTTTCCTTCAGGGGAAAATACATTCGGGCAGAATATATCCCATGAAAGCAGTTTGCAAGCTACTGTTAGGCAAAGGCTTACTTAACAGTTTGGCTTGCATTCTCCATACTACATTCTGGATCGTCAAAAACATAAGGCTTGGCATGAATCTAGGGAAATCTGGCGGTATTCTTACTTAGTTAATGAATTTGCTGGTTAGAGTAACTTCCCAAATGTTTTCCCCACCACAGGTATTCCCTGAACCAAACCCATGGACCCAATCAACTGAATTTCTGCTGCCGATTGTAATAAGCTTATTTATAAGCTTATAAATAAATAAAGAGTTTTTATAAATAAAGACTTTATAATGCCCTGCTATAAAATAACATAGAATTTTTAAGGAAATGAACTATGGATATAAGCATCCTATTTAAACTCTGCATGTTGATTCATCAGCTTTAATCAGGTTTGGGCATCATTTTCAGCTTAGATCAGGACTGTCAAATTCACGGCCCACGGGCTGGATACATCACATTCTGGCCATGTCCACGCCCGGTTTAGCGAAGGGGAAAAGGTCACGATATGTCACATGACAATGCGAGTTTGACACCGCGGCCTAGGGGCACAGTTATACTTTCTGTTTTGCCTAGGAAATTTGGTAGATCCTGGCTAATAGCTAAGATTTTATTGAATTTTATTCTTAAATTTCCTCAATGCCCTCTACATAAAAAGAGTGAATATTCAGTACTATCCTCTTTATGGTGCCAAGGGAGATTCCAGGTGTCCCACCTAGGTCTTTACCTCAGATTAGAGTTCAGGTGCACGGTTGTTTATGCTGAGCAGGACATATTTGACCAGAGTTGGCAAAACATTTAGCATCTAATTGAGTTGAAAATCGTTGCTACTGTTATTAGAACTTTGGAAATGTCTCTATTTTGAGAATTTGCAATGAACCGCATAGATTTTTAGTCATTGTACATGGGTTGTCCATTAAGCCTTAATTGAGAAAATGATATTTCATCTGAATCATCTGTTCCTCAGTGGCTGGTGACATAATCAACTAAATAGGACCTGGTACAATTGCTGATTACTACTTTTGAAATGTTAACCATTTCTGATTGTAGGTTAACAATTCTAACTGGGCAAGCATAGACAACTCACATTATGTATAATGCTCTAAATTCGTTGACTAATTTGCTGAATAAATGTTACTTCTGATGTGGGGAACCTTGTATATTAAACTGATTTTAGAATTCTCTTTTAGAAGGCTCAGTTGAATAGGCGCCTGGATCAAAATATATTCAGCTGTGATGTAAGATTATCAAAGTGAGGTAAAATATGGGAATCTGCTGGGATTGTTCAAGCTGCAGAGCCTTTCAACAGCTGACTATCTGAGTGCCCACTTGTTTGTTTCTTTAAGACTTACAAACTTCATGCTATCCATATAGCTCTCTCTCCTTTCAACTTGAGCTTTTTGTCCTTTATTAAAACGAAGTTTTATGTACCACTCCAAGCGGTGATGGTACATTTAGTGCCCTTCTTGGCTCATGGGCTTGGAAATTTAAGAAATAGAACTTAGCAAATTTCCCTCTCTCTCTCTCTCTCGCTCTCTCTCTCTCTCTCTCTCTCTCTCTCTCTCTCTCTCTCTCTCTCTCTGCCTAGAGTTTCTCCTGCCTCTGGGTTTTCCATCTGCATGAAGAGAGAATTTCACTGTTATGTGTTAGGTTCAGGCAGTGTAAAAGGATTTCCTTTCTAAACCAGATTAAATTGTAATGTTTTCTGTCTCCTTATTTGTATGTGCATCAACGGCTGCACATACACATACACAACTACATGGCTTCCTTGCTGTTGCTTATTTATCGTAAGCATAAGTAGAACTTTAACATTTAATCAGTAGGTTAGTATCTCAAATCTTCCTAATTAATGGGTAGGGGTAACTTTTAATTAGCCTGTAAATTAAGTGTACTTCTATTGCCAGTATATTGCAGTTACAGGAACGGAAAAATAAATTATACAGAAGATGATTCTTAATAAATTAGCAGTATACAGGACATACCCTATAAACAAAATTGATAATCTAAAGGAGACCATTACATTAGAATTTGCAAACGTCAAAAATAATTTTAATGTGGGTAGGAATGTTCAAAGATCAAGCATGAATCATGTAAGGAAGTATTTAGAAGAGGACCGCAACCAATTCAAACATGTAATGTAATTTATATAATCAATTGTCCCCGGAGCCTATAGCTTGTTAGTACACTCTGTGTGTGTATGTATAAACACACACATATAAACTCACACAGCCTATCCCACATTCTCTTCAATTCCCTCTCCTTCCAGTCCCCATTCCTGCCCAACACAGAACTATGTAGAATTGGCAAGGCTTCTTTACACACGTCGTGGAAACAGTAAATTGTGTGTCTTCTTGTTTTCAATCTTTCTTCGTTTCCATTTTCTCCTTGTCAATTTCCATGCCAGCCAAAATGGAAAGTAGTCTTCTCCCCACCCAACCCCAAGGCTTAGACGTAGAGGACTTCAACTTTTGACTTTCAGTCAATGACACAACTCTTAAAGTTGCTTTCTTGTAACTTTGAGAGAACTAAGATCATCTTCTTTCTTCCTCATCCCAAATTATAACCTTGATCTGGAATGACCTAATCCTCAGTACAGATTGCAATACAAAGTTTTGTGTCAGGGATGGATGGGTGAGCTCCAGTGGAGAGTGCATGATACAAGAATGTGGAAGGTGTTCATGGGTCTTCTGTTTCTGACCTTGACTCTTAGCTTCCCACCGACCAGTATGCTCCCACAGAGAGGGACTCCTCAGGGTGCTGTTGGCCAAACAATGCCGGCTGGCGGCCCCCAGGGGGAGAGCCTTCTCTGTGGGGGCACCTATCCTCTGGAGTGAGCTGCCCCGGAGATACGGCGGATCCTGGATCTGTGCACCTTCCACCGTGCCCTAAAGACATTTTTGTTTCATCAAGCCAGGCTGACCTAACTCTTTTAAATTGTTTTAATCTTAAATTGTTGAATTATGGGTTTTAATATAGGGGTGTTTTAATCGTGGGCCAAATTAATTTAATCAGATTTTAATACTATTTTAAATTTTGTATTTATGTTTTATCTGTTGACTGTTCACTGTCCCGAGTCCTTCTGGAGAAGGGCGGTATATAAATATAATAAAACTAAACTAAGCTAAACTAAGCTTTGTAACCTTCTGGAAAAGGATATGCGTGGCATAAACACTGAATAAAAAAGGAAATAAACAATTATTCCAAATCTGCATTTAAGAAAATTGACAGAAATGCAGCTTTCCTGAGTTTCAGATTGGGTTTTTTCCCTTCCCTTCACTATCTAGTGGGGTAGCATGGTGGCTCAGTAGTTAAGACGCTGGGCTTGTTGACTGGAAAGTTGGCATCCCAGGTTCGAGACCCGAGCTCCATGCAACAGGATGAGCTCCCATTCTTGCTCCAGCTCCTGCCAAATTAGCAGTTTGAAAGCATGCAAATGCAAGTAGATAACTATGTACTTTGAAGAGAACAGCAGCCAATTCAAATGTAATGTAATTTACACTTTGATGGGAAGGTAACAGTGCTCTATGATGTCATGCTGTCCTCCTATGATGTCATGTCTTTGGACAGTGCTATCTCAATGGGCTTGAAATGGAGATGAGCACTGCCCCCTAAATTGGCAACGGGACTCCTATCTAGTGTCACCAGGGAATTTCTGAGTACAAAAGAGAAGACTTTTCCACTGAGCTATTTATGCTAGTCTATGACCATAATCAACTTTAATTTATGCTGAGCTACCATCCCTCCTTTTCTGTATTTTATTAATACATCTTAAAGTTTCTCATCAATGCCACTTTATAAATGGCTTACACCAGTGAGAGGTTCTTTTTTCTTTACCTAAAAGAGCCAAGTTTAAATGAAGGCCAGGAAGCAGTTTTTCTACAAGAATTTGGCAATCTTTTTCTGTACCAGTACAGGAGCGCTTCTTGGATTGTATCGTTGAAGGATTCTCTCATCTAATAGGAATCATGGTTCTCGTAACTGAACATGTTTTTGATAGGTGACATATGAAAGAATTTTGGATAGAATCATACTGTGCGCCCATCTTGTCAGACTCTTTTGGCAGCAGTTTCCTAAAATCAGTGGAACGGGAAATATCAGTCAGTTGGCATTCTACATAACACAGCATGGCATGGTGGCACAGAGGTTAGAATACAGTTTTGCAGGCTAACTCTGCTGACTGCCAGCAGTTCAATCCTGACTGGCTCAAGGTTGACTCAGCCTTCCATCTTTCTGAGGTTGGTAAAATGAGGATCCAGATTGTTGGGGGCAATATGCTGACTCTGTAAACTGCTTAGAGAGGAATGTAAAGCGGTATATAAGCCTAAGTGCTATTGCTGTGGATACTCTACCACTGAGCTGGCATCTACCTGGAATTTATTTTCATTAAGCATGAAAATCAGTTGTCATTTGTTTCTACCAGAAAAATATCCCATCTTATATTTTTACATCTCTTAACATGCTCATTCTCAGATTACAAATAGAGGATAGACTAGAACATAAATGTAAGGTAAGTAAAACAAACCAAAAAAAAAAAAACCCCAATGACCAGCCATTTATGTATTTATTAAATTTGCATGTCATTCAACTCCTATCTCTACCGATGACTCCCATCTCCCAATACAGCACCTCTGAGCGGCTTACAATATGACGAAAAGTCGTAGAGGACACTTTTCTCCAACTATTATTAAAATATTAATATTAAAATAACATTAAAATTAAGAGCAATGGTGTTATGTATAAGGCTGGTATTTGTTTAGCCATTTGTTTATTTATATCCCACCTTTATTATGTTTACAAATATTTCAAGGCAACAAATATATCCAATACACCAGAGGTCTTCAAACTTGGCAGCTTTAAGACTTGTGGACTTCAAAACCCAGAATTCTCCAGCCAGCTGGCTGGAGAATTCTGGGAGTTGAAGTCCACAAGTCTTAAAGCTGCCAAGTTTGGGGACCCCTGCAATACACCTTCTTTCTCCTATTTTCCCCACAACCATAATCCTGTCAGGTGAGTTGGGTTGAAAGAGAGAGTGACTAGTTCAAAGTCACCCAGCCAGCTTTTATAGCTATGATGGGAGGTGAACGCACAGTCTCCTGGCTTCTAGCCAGGTGCCTTAGACTAAACTGGTTGGCTCTTATTTTCTCCATAGTAAAACAATTAAAACAGTTTGCTTTCAAAACTAAATGAAATAAGAAAAGTTGCAGTGATCTTTAAAAGATCCTTTAGCTGTGTAATATAGACAGTACTCCACATACTATACTTCTACATATGCAAAATGTGTGTGCTTATTCCTTTTGGTTTGGGTTCATTATTAGTAATATTCTAAATTCATTTTATGGGTTAAGGAATAAGGAAAAAAGCAGATCTGTGTAAACTGCCCCCAGCACTTAGCTGCTTAGAACTGTTTTAGGCATTTTAATAGGTGAAAATTTTAGCAGGTGAAAATGATTTAATAACATCACAATTAGAGGGAAAGTTGCACAGTCAATGTTTGGCAACATCCTATTGATTTTTTAGCAATACTCATCTTACAAGCTTTGTATGTCTGACAGAAAAAAGTTTTCAATAAAGATTGAATATTGCCTATTCTAGATTTTGAAAAATACTTCTTAAAAGAGTCAGCTATTTAACCCCATTAAACTAAACAGGATTAAGAATACTGTACCAGCTGTAGAGTACTGTACTACTTTCAGGCCAATAAAATCGGAAACCAGAATCAAAATTTCCAATTCTTATTTCTACTGAATTCATTAAGTAAGGCCGCATCTCTAAATGATTTAATATGAGCGTTCCTAGGTTTCTTGACAGAGAAGCTAAGTTGCCTTTTGTGAGATTAGCTGTCAGCTATCTTACCCACTATCTCTTCATTGTTTATGTATGTTCTCCTATTGTCAGTTTTCCCCTCAATCACATCAGCAGTATATGGTTTTAAGGATTTTATTTCATATTTCGCTCTGATGAGTCATCGGTCCACCAGAGTGCTGGAGCCAGTTTATACTGGCCATTTTTAAAAAATTTTCAGGAATTTTGCGATCCAATTGAGAACAGAACGGAACAATAACACCTACTAAATTGATCAACTATGTGGCATCTCACCAGGTAGGACCCAGATTGTTGAGGGCAATATGCTGACTCTGTAAACCGCTTAGAGAGGGCTGTAAAAGCACTATGAAACAGTATATAAATCTAAGTGCTATTGCTATGTAGCCTGTAATGGCAACTGAAGTCAGCACAGCCAGTTGTTATATACATTCATCAGCATACCACTGCATTTATCCCAGGTTATTATGGCAGAAGATGCTGTTGGCATTTTAATAATATATTTCAAGAAAATTATTGTTATTATATTATTAATATGGTGATGAATACTACAACAAATATGTGGATTATGATTGTTTAAAAATAACTGTACCCAGATCACACACTGATGGAAATTAAATATTTTATAAATAAAACAAATAAAATATTTTAAAAAATATAAATAAATATGACTAATAAACATGGGGAGGGAAGAAAATTAAAATCTGAGGATTTGTGACCAGATAAATATAACTGAATACACGTTTTTAAGGAGAACTTCTTTAGTTAGTTCCATTTCATTTTTAAGAAAAGACAAATTGATTCTGGATTAGCTTGATAATTTTCTGGATTATCAATAAGAATAGAGAAAAAAATTAAGCCACTGTAATGATATTAACAACTTTGTAACTATTGACAAGATATAAATGTGATTTCAAATTCGACCATTAAATTGGCCATTACTAATCTTTCAAAATGTTTTTCAGGCACATATTCACAGTAGTTATATTTCATGCAGGTTTCCTGGTATTAAATTCAATTATATATTCTGCATTTAAATGGTGAGTGCCTTCATTCTGGGAAGCTTTTATTAAAAGCATGGAAATTTCTGAAAACCATTTTCTAAGCTGGTGATTTAGATTCCTCACTTTGAACTGTAATTTTAAGTTGCTTAATTTACTTTTTCTGTAAAATTCGTAATAATTCATTGTCTGGTTATATGCATTAGAAACGATGTTCTTTTAAAAACGTTAGGTTGCCTATGCATTGAGATGTCTTTGAAGCTTTTGAAGCAACCATTTGAAATTGTAAAATATAGCTTATAGCGGTGGTTCTCAACTTTTTCTTCATCGGGGACCCCCTTTAAATGCCTTTTGTGGCCACGGACCCCCGAAGACTTAACTCAAGGTTTAAATCATAACATTTCTTCAAGCCTTTGTGGAACCCTGTGACAACATCGCACCCCCCCTCCCGGGGTCCATGGATCACAGGTTGAGAACCACTGGCTTATACTAATTTTCATTTGCTGTCATGTCTGAATTTATAAATCATTAGACCAAACCATCATATCCATTGATATGATGGCCATTCATTGGATGGATCTTTAGGAAGTGTTCAGAACTTCCCAGGAACAGAGAAATGAAAACAAATAAAGTCCAACTAGGATTAGAGTCACATAATCTGAATATATTTATGGGATACTGTTAACAAGTTCATAATGATTTTTATTGATTTCATTTTTTCTCCACTCTTGCCTTCTGAAAAGCTATTTTGTGGGATTTTGTGTCCCTCTAGAAGTGATTAGAGTGAGGTGCACATTCCCTGAGTCTTAGATACACTAACTTTTGCTTTTAATTCCTTCTCCAAATGGAATATGCAGGGTTCAGGGTTCTTCTAGATTTATCTGCATAAACCTAGTGTATGAAACCGATCAAATACATACTAGTGTCCTATCCAGATACCGTATTTTTTGGACTATGAGACGCACTTTTTTGACTCCCAAAAGGGGGTGAAAATGTCTGTGCATCTTATAAACCAAATATTGCCGAAGCCCCACCCACCCACCAGCCATTTTTGGCCCCCTTTTTGGCCCATTTTCAAGGCTTTTTTCAGCCTGTTTTTGAGGCTTTTTTGGCCCATTTGGGGGGCTCTTTTTGGCCCATTTTTTTGAAAAAAATGGACCCCAAGACCCTTGAAAACGGGCCCAAAAACCCTCGAAAATGGGCCAAAAAACATCAAAAACAGCCTCCAAAAGCCCCCAAAACAGGGCCAAAAAGCATAAAAAATGGGCCAAAAAGCATAGAAAACAGGCCAAAAAAAAGGCCACAAAAACGGGCTGAAAAAGCCTTGAAAATGGGCTGAAAAAAACTCTGGAAACAGACTGAGAAAAAACTGGAAAAGGCCTGAAAACAGGTAGGCCACAAACTTTTTTTTGTTGTTGTTTTCCCTCTTCTAAATTTAGGTGCATCTTTTAGTCAGGTGCGTCTTATAGTCCAAAAAATACAGTAACTATTATCTCTATCCAAACACAAACTGCCCTCTTTCATATATACACAGATACATAAGCCCATCCCTCCTTTTAGGTATTAAAAAAAAAGAGGAAAAATGGAGTTATGGCAACAGGCAAAATGAAAATGAGCAGGGAGAAAAAGAAAAAAAAAGTCCTATTTGGGTGTTAAACATGGATTTAAATTTAACAGGCAAGCAGTTTCTTCTAAGCATTGGCTAAAGTTCAAAAACATTTTCACCAGTGATATCTGCAGTCATCTGCATTTTTATTCCATCCATTGGTTTTCAACAGCCATTATTATTATTATTATTATTATTATTATTATTATTATTATTATCATCATCATCATCATCATCATCGATTCTCTCTCCCCTTCCTCTCATTTGCAGCTAATTATCTGAAAGAAATATACAGGTAGTCCTCGACATACAATCACAACTGAGCCCAAAATTTATGTTGCTAAGTGAAACATTTGTTAAGTGAATTTTGCCTCATTTTATGACCTTTCTTGCCACAGTTGGTAAGAGACTGCGGTTATTAAGTTAGTAACATGGTTGTTAAGTGAATCTGGCTCCCCCACTGACTTTGCTTGTCAGAAATAGTGATCACATGACGCCAGGACACTCCAACCATCATAAATATGAGTCAGTTGCTTAACTGTCTCAATTTGATCATGTGACCACAGGAATGCTGCAACAGTTGTAAGTGTGAAAAAAAGCCATAAGTCACTTTTTAAAATGCCGTTGTAACTTTGAACAGTTACTGAAGGAACTGTTGTAAGTCCAGGACTACCTGTACTTGATTTATTGTGTAACTATGGTGTGTAGAAAAGAAACTGTTATATGAAGGTTGATATCCATGTCAACTACAGTGACTGTTCGTATAAAATTTATAATTCATCTTAGAAACTTGCTTAATGTCTGCTTTAGTTCATACTTTCTGCAGGCAAATAATTACTTGGAATTTTTGAAGCAATCTATAGCTTTGTCCTATTGGGATCCAGACCTGTAGCTGCGGATCTGGGTTTCAAGTTCTGTCTGAAGAAATGAAAGTTAACTTCCAGGTAAGCAAATGTTTTGGGTTGTTGGTTTTCACCTTGTTTTGCTTTTTTGTGTATATACGGCAAGAGGGCATGCTGTTTAAAAGACTTTTGGAGGAACATTGGAAAGCTCCCACCACCAAATCTATAATAGTAATAAATTCTCTATATAAATTGAAAGATGTCAACAGGGTTGATTTACCACCAACCTACCAAGCACTTAGGAGGTGAGGGCTGGGCAGCACAAGCAAACGACTTAAAACCCACCAATCAACACACCCCAATCAACATCTAAGAAGCCACATACAACAGAGGCACTATAAATATCACACAGAGAACAGTCCACACTGCTAGAGAGAAGTCCCCTGAAAATGAGCCTCATGCCCTGAAGATGAGCCTCAGCATGAGTCTGACAGCTCAGAAGACAAAACCTCTGGTCCCGGTGACCGACCCAGATTGGATCCTGAAGGACGTATTTCCAAAAATGGCGAATTTACAAACTTTTGCTTGCTTCTTTCCACCCAGGACTAGGAGAATGCTGACGCTACTTTTAAAACCTACAGTTAATGGCTTTTCATCAAGCCATGTATAGATATGGTTTCCACACCAACCTCATCTTTACGTTTTTTTCTTACTTCCTATTTTCTGACCAACAAAATCAGTTTAACTTTTAAGAGTTCTTAAATGTTGAAAGCTTGCAACTTTTTTGGGAGGAGGGGGTTGGAACTTCGAGCATTCTGTTGTGCTAAATTTGGGGACATACAAGAAGATACAGAAGAACACATGCAAGAGCAAGTAAAATACTAATTTTATTTTAATGCTGTAAACTGAGTTCAGTTTCAGTGACGTATGACTTCTTACGAATGGTTGATAGAAGCCATGTATTGGCATAATTTCTAAAGTATAGTTCTGTGGATATTTTAAATTATAAGTCATGTATGGTGATTACTGAATGTTGATTAGATTTCAGCCTTCTCCTCAAGCCTGAATGTGTCTGTATAATTGCATGTCCAGATCTAAGCCCATGAGATCTCATTTCAATATTGGCCAGAAATGGAATAAACATTTCCAAAGAGTTCCCTAAGATTCTCAGAAAAGAAAGAGTGTATATATACATAAGGTAAAGGTAAAGGTTCCCCTCGTACATATGTGCTAGTCGTTCCTGACTCTAGGAGATGGTGCTCATCTCTGTTTCAAAGCCGAAGAGCCAGCGCTGTCTGAAGACGTCTCCGTGATCATGTGGCTGGCATGACTAAATGCCAAAGGTGCACGGAATGCTGTTACCTTCCCACCAAAGGTGCTTCCTATTTTTTCTACTTGCATTTTTTACGTGCTTTTGAACTGCTAGGTTGGCAGAAGCTGGGACAATAACGGGAGCTCACCCCGTTACATGGCACTAGGGATTCGAACTGCTGAACTGCCGACCTTTTGATCGCATCCCTGTATTTTCCACCGCGTCCCTGTATGTATATATACGTATATGTATATACAGGTAGTCCTCATTTGACAACCACAGTTGTGATCAGCAGCTTTGTGGTAAGTGAAGTGGTTGCTAAGTAGAAAATCATAGGACCACAACTCTGCTTCTCCATTTTTCCCCCATTCCCTGCCTTTGGAATGCTGGGATAGCTGGTTCAAAACTGGCAAGACTAATCAATTTCATTTTCTTCTTTTATTTACTTCTCAACCTCTCCCTGCTTTTTGGAATGCTCACCTCAGTGCTAGGTTAATTAACAGAAGGGAATTAATCTACATTCTTCTTCTCCAATTTCCATTCTGTGAGAGATTGAGGGAAAAAAGCAATTTCTGTAAAGCAATCTCTCCTGTATCTGACCTATTTCTTTCTTACCTCCTGCAGAGTGGTAAGGTTGGAGGGAAAGGGATCACAAGAGAGTCAGCATGTACACAATTGAGAATACACTAGACTGTTTGCACAGGGTGCTTATGGATCCCATCTTTGAGCATACTGTTGTCCTGCTCGTGACTATTGTTATTCTTTCCCCCACTCTTTGAAATCGGAGAGATTGGAGAGGAAGGAATTACAAGAGACAAAGCAGGCAAAGCGAGGACTACTTTTATAGTGTTAATGCTGAAACTTCTGGCCCTTTAGATGCTGCTAAATGGCAACTCTCAGAAGTCCCAGCCAGTTAGATAATAAGCTCAGAGAGATGGAACCTGTGCTGTTCCACTGATGCCAATTTCATCGCCCAGCAGAAAATGGCAAAAAAAAAAAAAATGCCCATTGGATATGCTGAATTTGCTTAACGACCACATGTGACTTGCTTTGTGACAAAGGGACTCGCTTTGTGAGCATTTTAAAAATGGCTCTAAAGTCAAGTCTGCTCACATACCTTGACTTACGACCACAATCCTGGGCTTTGTTTTGCTGGTAAGTCGAGGACTATCTGTCCTCAATCGAAATCCTATTCAATTTTGCTTTGTTATTTTTATTTACTCTCTCAGACTTTGCATCCATTTCAAGATGGACAGGCAGACTGTGATGAAAGCTGTCACGAATCCGGGAAGTCTACTTCATTGTCAGTGGAGATGTGAAGCCGGCTTCTGTCTCCCATCAGTCTCTTGACACACTGCCAGCTTTCTTGCTCATTTTTCCCCCTTTTCTACAACAGGCTAGTAGGGTCACCTCTCTGGAGTTTTAAGTACTGCTCCAAGGATCTATCGAAACGGGAAATAATGGATGTTACTCTCTCTCCCTCCCTTCTTAGGAAAGCATTGGTGAATATTGAGAGAAGCCTTTCATTGTGTCAGCAGACCGCTTGAAAAGAGGAAGGCCACGAGGCTTGAAAGATGTATTAATATTTCACTGATAAAGCATCTTCCCGTGGTGCTGCCTTGTTCTAATTTTTTTTTAGTAGCTGAGAGCAATTAGCTGGAACTGTTGCGGTCGCAGCTGTTTCATAGCCGAGCTACCAAAGGCAATTAAAAAAAAAAAAAGGAGAGGGGTGGTCTTCTGGAACTTATGTGGACATGTGTATAAATGACCTTTCCTTTCCCCACCTCTCCCTGAAATCTTCCATTTTCAAGATAGCAGGAGGAAGACACTTGTCAACCAGCAACAGCACTTGAAATACGCCTGCGGCTTAGCCTGTGAGCTTGGTTATAGTGCTACGACTGGCATTTGAAGCCCATCTTTATAGAACCAATTTCTTTGTGACTTCGTTCAGGAGGAATCCTCTTCCTCCCATCTGTCCCAAAAATAGCCTAGGGCCAGGTGCTCACCTCTTGAATTACAATACCTCCTTTTCTTTTCTTTTCTCTTCTCCACCCCGCTGTATGTCTGTGACTATATTCTTCCTGTGGAGTCAATGAGTGGGAAAATGTGCAAAATAGTATGACTTTCAGTACAGGTAATTCATTTAGTAAGGGACGCGGTAGCTCAGTGGCTAAGACATTGAGCTTGTCGATCAAAAGGTCGGCAGTTCAGCCATTCGAATCCCTAGTGCCGCGTAACGGGGTGAGCTCCCCTTACTTCTCCCAACTTCTGCCAACCTAGAAGTTCGAAAGCAGGTAAAAAATGCAAATAGAAAAAATAGGGAGCACCTTTGGTGGGAAGGTAACAGCGTTCCGTGTGCCTTTGGCGTTTACTCATGCCGGCCACATGACCACGGAGACGTCTTCTGACAGCGCTGGCTCTTCGGCTTTGAAATGGAGATGAGCACTGCCCCCAGGAACAACTAGCATATATGTGTGAAGGGAATCTTTAACTGTTCAAAGTTACAACATTGGGGGGGAAAATGACTTAGGACCGTTCTTCACCTTTACGACCCTTGTAGCATCCCCATGGTCACGTGATCAAAATTCAGACACTTGGCAACTGACTCGTATTTATGACGGTTACAATGTCCCAGGGTCATAAGATCCCCTTTTGTGACCTTCTGACAAGCAAAAGTCAATGAGGAAGCCAGGCTCACTCAACCGTATTACTGACTGAACAACTATAGTGATTCACTTAACAACTGTGGCAAGTAAGGTGGTAAAATGAGACATTTAACAACTGCCTCACTTAGCAACAGAAATTTTGGGGTCAATTTTGGTCGTAAGTTGAGGATTATCTATGTGCAAGAAAGCTTTGCTTACATAGCAAAGCAAGTACGTACATTTACGGAACCCTGTTGTCAAATTACAGGTTGGTTCTCCTTCCCTGCCTCACATCACGCGATGGTTTAAACCTTGCTAATGAGCTGTAGCACTTCACCCTGCAAATGGGGCCTCCTGATTGAATGCTCTCTCTGGTTCCCTCTGTCTCACTCCCTCATACATCAAAATATATACACAGGCATATGCAGGGAAAGAGAAATTGAGATATCAGGGACAAGGCTAGGCATTAACAAGAGATTTTTCTTGTGACTCCTGGATTTCAATGTTGAAAATTTAAAAGAGTGGGGGAGAGAGAGACACACACACATATTTGAGCAGTCTACAGTCTGGAATAATTGATGGCATTTGCAACTGAGCATCTTATTTGAAAGATAGGCCTACAGCTCATATTTGCCCAATGAAACAGTCTGTTCAGGTGTTATTCCATAATTGGTGCTGGAAAATCTGACAAAGAGTTAGCCCTTTGCAAGCATCCCAATATTTTATTCAGTTACTATGCTTCAACAGAGCATGTATTTATTATTATGTCTCCCTACTTGTGAATCTAATAGAAAGTCAACTTAGCTTGTGTCATCCCTGCATGTATTTCAGGATTGTTAGTGTTTGCAAGAGGGATACACGGCACGTTAGGAGCCTGCAAACACCTTGCCTTCAAAAAACCTACATCTAAGATCAACTAGCTCACATGCTGTATCTCCATAACGACCACCAAAAAACCCTCTTGGTAACAGAGCACAAGATTTTTTCCAAATAAACAGTTTTCACAATTTCTTTGCGGATCGAAGGAGAAAATTCTAACTCAGACGTTTCCTTCAAACAATTTTTGGGATAATCTGTCGTAAAAACATCAGTCATATCTTCCTATGTGAGGAAGAACCTATGAATCGTGATGGCGCACTGCTAAGAATGCAGTCCTGCAGGCTACTTCTACTGAATACCGGTTGCCAACAGTTCGGCAGATCGAATCTCACCAGGCTCAAGGTTGACTCAGCCTTCCATCCTTCCGAGGTCGGTAAAAATGAGGACCCAGATTGTTGGAGGCAATATATTGACTCTGTAAACCGCTTAGAGAGGACTGTAAAGCACTATGAAGCAGTATATAAGTCTAAGTGCTATTTCTATTGCTATGTAGAGAGAGTATGTCAATAACTCAGGGTAAATGTAAGACAGTGTTACTCCCAGCTATGTTTTCTGTGATGATTTGCATGTACACTGAGAAGACTTGTACGCATGTACACCCTTAGCCAAATAAATTATTCCATTCCATTCTATTCTGTAGCACTTAGACTTACATATCGCTTCATAGTGCTTTACAACCCCCTCTAAGTGGTTTATAGAGTCAGCATATTGGCCCCAATGATCTGAGTCCTCGTTTTACGGACCTTGGAAAGACGAAGGATGAGTCAACCTCGAGCTGGTCAGAAAATAAACTGCTGGCAGTCAGCAGAATTAGCCTGAAATATTGCATTCTGACCACTGCGCCACCACGACTCTTATAATACAGGTAGTCCTTAACTTACAACCACAGTTGAGCCCAAAATTAATGTTAAGTGAGAAATTTGTTGAGTGAGTTTTGCCCCATTTTATGACTTTTCTTGCCACATTTGTTAAGTGAATCACTGCAGTTGTAAAACGAGTAACACGGTTATTAAGTGAATCTGGTTTCCCCATTCCTCCATTTGCTTGTCAGAAGATTGCAAAAGGGGATCACGTGACTCCAGGAAGACTGCAACCGTCATAAATGTGAGTCAGTTGTCAAGCATCCAAATGTAAATCACATGACCATGGGTTTGCTACAATAGTCATAAGTGTGAAAAATGGTCGTAAGTCACTTTTTTCAGTGCCGTTGTAACTTCGAATGATCACTAAATGAAATTGTTGTAAATTGAGGACTACCTGTATGCCACTATCCCTAATAGCGGTTCTTATATATGCCGCTATTCTAATCCATTCCATTCCATGAGAAGGTTAACAATGGGAAGGCACAGAAAAGGACTTAATTTTGCACCCCAGTCTTTTGCCTAACAAACAAGCAAAAGTGAAGAAAAATATGTCTTCAAGGCAAAGCTAACAGGGCCTAAAATGTAGAGCCACGGGGGATTTGAAGGGACTCTTGTAGGCACTATGACTGACAAGTAGTCTTGAGAGACATGACAGGCCGCATTTTTATTTGATACAGCACACATCTCTTGAATGCTCAAAGTAATCCTAACTCTCTACGATTTAGTAATACCTTCCTCCTAGTAAATATTCCCTAGTTTCCTATATGTAAGATTGTAGGTAATTAAAAATAGATGGCTTGCAGGAGGGAAAAAAAACCCTTCACATTCTTTCACTTTTTATTTCTACATGCAGTTCAAGCTGTCAGAACTGTTCAGATAGATCTTTTCAGACTTCGGGATGGACTGTCAAGAGTGAAAGAATCAAAAATAGCTAGTCCTGGGAAACACACCCTATTTGTTCCCCCTTTCTGTAAAAATAGGCCAGCAGGATTGTTTAAATGCTTAAGAGGCCTTCCGTATGGAAGGAACACAATGATCACAATTCAGCAATATGCTTGCATGTCCCCACAATGCTGTGGGGCTTCTAGGCATCTCGGAAAGCTGAACTAATTGACCCCTTGAGTTACTCGGTGCAGAGGAAATGTGCCATTGCAGTTTTAGAGGGTTTCTTCCAAAGCTGCAGAGCAGAACAGCTGCTCTGTAGTGGGAATTGGCACCTCTGGAATTCCCTGGGCCTCCAGAAGCCAGGAATTCCACCATCCTGCCCTGTTGAACTAAGAGATGGTTGACCTCTCCCTGAAAACAGTTGACTTGGGATTTTTCCTTCCTTCACAGTGGAAAGCTGCTTGATTGGAGAGAAGACAGGATGAGGAAGGTAAGATGGGGACAACAGGAGATACTGCTAGCAGCGTGAAAATGATCCTTTTGATTTGAGCAGGCAGAGCTAATAGTCAAGGAAAGCACCTTCTCTTACTTTCCAGAATAGCAACTTTGAGATAAACGAATGTAAAACAGTGTATTGCAAAAAAGTGCTATTATTATTATTATTATTATTATTATTATTATTATTATTATTATACTGTCTTGACTCTCAATTACTCTTATGAGCCTGCTAGGACTTTAATGTCACAGTAGTCCATGAAAACATATCCCTAAGGGTTTTCTTTGGTGGGTTTTTTTGTTTTTGTTTTTGGAGGGCCGGAGCTTCAAGTCAGTTTTCACCCTTGACAAGCCCCTGAATAACAGAATAACAGTGTTGGAAGGGACTTTGGAGGTCTTCTAATCCAACTCGCTGCTCAAGCAGCAAACCCCATACCAAATGGCTGTCCAATCTCGTCTGAAAAACCTCCAGTGTTTTTGGAGCACTCCACAACTTTTGGAGGCAAGCCGTTCCACTAAGTAATTGTTCTGTCAGGAAATTTCTCCTTATTTCTAGGTTGGTTCTCTTCTGTGGTTTTCTTGGCAAGATTCTTCAGGAAGGGTTTGCCCTTTCCTGCTTTGTAGGGCTGAGAGAGAGGGGGGGGGGGTAGACTTAAAATAATCCAGCTTGCTTTGTGCCTAAAGTGGGACTAGAACTCACAATTTTTTGTTTTCTGTCCTGCTGCTTTAAACACTATGCCAGCCTGGCTTTTTATCGCTAAGGGAGGAGCTTTATCACCATCTAAGTGATAGATGTCACATTGCCAGTGATAACTTGGGGCTCCTACTTAGAGACTTATGTTTACAACTGAACTGTCACATATCAACAGGATTTTTTTTAAAAAAAATTGTTATTGTTAGTTGCAAAGTCGTGTCCGACCCATCGCGACCCCATGGACAACGTTCCTCCAGGCCTTCCTGTCCTCTACCATCCTCTGGAGTCCATTTAAGCTCACGACGACTGCTTCAGTGACTCCATCCAGCCACCTCGTTCTCTATCATCCCCTTCTTCTTTTGCCCTCAATCTTTCCCAGCATTAGGCTCTTCTCCAGTGAGTCCTTCCTTCTCATTAGGTGGCCAAAGTATTTTGAGTTTCATGTTCAGGATCTGGCCTTCTAAACATTATTATATTAGATTTTTAAAAAGTGTCCAGAATAATAAACTCCACGTGTTTCAGACTCCTTCTGTTTAACTTCTTTCATCAAGAGCAGGTTTCCTTGTCTCTAAAGAAATATTGTTTATCCAAAGGTACTGAACAGCCGATGCTTCATTTTCTCCTCCTACCCTGATTCATAGAAACGTAGTTATAATTTGTTGTGACTGATCTCCAATGCGCATGTTTAGCGATGGCTACTTGCCATGAGTTGGAAAGTGAAACTAAGTGTTGTTTATCAAGAGGGGAAGTGATACCAAAATGAGACAAGGAGGTGTGATTCTAATTTGCACTTTGGTTTCAGTTGTGCCCGGCGGGTCTGCTTTTCTTTGTCAGGGCTGCTTCAGAGTGGTGACAAGGGGAGACGGAACCAAATGTGCTGCTAACAGATGCAGCAGCCATGCTAAAATTCCGCTTGCCTGGTGCCTAAAAGGATGATGAATGTGATTCTCGTTGTATGCGTTCCAGAGAGAGCAACACCTAACATTTTCTGCATAATTTCAGGAGCTGCGAATGTGCTGATCGAAATGCACATGGAAGCCATTCCAGAGCCATGAAAACATCCTGTCGGTCTTCGCTAATGAAGAGCTCTGACAGGATTCTTTATCCTCCAGTCTGTGGTGCTAGCCTAAAAACACACATTACTTGTGTCAGGTGTGTATTAGCTGCTTCAAGACACCTGGAAGATATTTGCTGTCTTACCAGGCATAGAAGCTGCTGGTGTAGTTATAGCAGCCCATCACGTCTTCTAAAATGGCCAGCAGGGAGAATAACAGACAGGTCAGCAGACATGAGATTTTTTACCTCATAGACAGAGCCATTCTCAGATTCACAGAGGCTGGGAAAGGTAAAGTAATGATCAAGGAACGGCTGTGAATCCTTGCAACAATGCCCACGAGCGGCCTAAGTCACAGACAAAAATCCCTGCAGGAGCTTTTCATGAGCACAGACTTGGAATGCAGAATGGTCAGTGCAAGGTGGATTAATTGAAAGCTGCTTTCAAATATGGCTGCGTCTGGGACCCTCAATTCTTTTGAGACTTTAAGGAGAAAAATGAATGTTTTTTGCTGTCTTAGTTCCCAAACCACCTACCTCCCCACCCCAAAAGTAAAAATAAAGACTGAGGGCAACAAAGATGATTAGGAGACTAGAGGCTAAAACACATGAAGAAGGGCTGCAGGAGTTAGGAATGCCTAGTTTAATGTCTAGTTTAATGAAAAGAAGGACTAGGGGTGGCATGATAGCAGTGTTCCAATATCTAAGGGGCTGCCACAAAGAAGAGGGGGTCGACCTATTCTCCAAAGCGTCAGAAGCAATGGATGGAAACTAATCAAAGAGAGAACCAACCTAGAACTAAGAAGAGATTTCCTGACAATTAGAACAATTAATCAGTGAAACTGCTTGCCTCCAGAATTTGTGGGTGCTCCGTCACTGGAGGCTTATAAAAAGAGACTGAACAGCCATTTATCTGAAATGGTATAGGGTTTCCTGTTTGAACAGGGGGTGGGACTGGAGTTGGTCCCTTCCAACTCTGTTATTTTGTTATTCTTCTTCCTCCACCCACCCTGAAAAGAAAGCTGGAGAGCCATATTGTGCTTCCCTGATCAGAAGCATGTTGGTTGACCTAAACCAAGGTAAATGAGTTCAATTCATCTCCATTCCTATCGGAGATCAAACCAACACTATATCACTCATAACACGATAAGTTGTAAGAATGGCTTTTCCAAAGTAAATTCACAAGCTCCAGGGTCCAATCTGAATTGAGAACCTGATTAAGGTTAAAGTAGAAGAACATTAATAATAATAACAGTAACAGAGTTGGAAGGGACCTTGGAGGTCATTTAGTCCAACCCCCTGCTCACGCAGGAGACCTGTACTAGGGATTCGAACCACCAAACTGCCAATCTTTCTGATTCACAAGCACAGTGTCTTAGCCACTGAGAATGTTATTGTCCTAATCATAGCTCTGATTCCACTTTCAAACATCAGCCAACTGTTGCTGCTTTGGGGAGGGAATTTCCAATGAATGAAACTGATTCCATGCAAGTAGCAGATTTTGGGGTAGGGGGAGGGATGACGTTGATGGAGACAGCAGAAAAAGGGGAAAGATTAGGGCTATCCGACATCTTTCTCCCCACCCACTAAAACTCAGACCAGTTTTCTATTTGATTTTGGGGGCGGGAGGAAGAGGAAAGTTAATCTAAAACTCCTGTTCACAAAATTGCTTGAATTATTATTATTATTATTTTTTGCTTTCTTAAAAAAATATATGTATGCGTGCTCCTCTGTGGATCTCTATGTAACAACAACAAATACGTAGCGTAACATTGCAAATTTAAAAAGAAGAATATTTATTTATGATTTATTACATAGGCTTAAAAGGATGTCCAATTCCAACTGACTCCGAGCATCAGAACAATAAAATGAAAGAAGAGATGATATACAGGTAGTCCTCAAGATATGACTGGTCATTTAGCAGCCATTCGAACTTACAACAGTTCCCCCCTCCCCCTACCGTACATATGACCTTTATGGCAGCTACAGTCCCCCTGCAGTCATTCACCTTTATGACTGACCACGGGGACGCTACAGGGTCCCCGACTTCTCTTTCCCCATCCAGCCTT
Organism: Ptyas mucosa; assembly: GCA_012654045.1. NCBI lineage: Eukaryota > Metazoa > Chordata > Lepidosauria > Squamata > Colubridae > Ptyas > Ptyas mucosa. Next base: position 11,009,686 of record WNWU01000034.1, read on the forward strand.
GCCAGAACCCTGCAATCAGTGGTGGTATTCAGCCAGTTCTATCAGGTTCAGGCAAACTGGTAGCGACAGCTGCGGGAGGCTCCGCCCACCCACCTGGATATCATCATATCCTGTTTTTGACGCTCTGTGCATGCGCGGAAGGCAAGAACACTCACATTTGAGAACTGGTAGCGAAGGTAAGTGAATATCACCCCTGCTTGTAATGCTTGGGCCTGCTTCCCATGCCTCCTGGCAGCAGGCGCCATTTTCTGTGTTCTGACAATTTCTTGCAGAAATGGTATCTTGTTTCAAAGCTGTCCCTCTAGATTAGCTGGCTGTTGGGGAGACTACAAACCCTCTCCTGGCTCTTGCTAGGCTTTGGGAAGGTGGCAAAGGTGGCAGTTTCAAGATGAGCTTCCCAGAACCCTTGTTTCACACACGGAACCCACATTTCTTCAATAAAGAAAACAAAACAAAACAAAACATTGGAGAGATAGATTTGTTGACTTTTCTCTCCACCCCCATTTCCCCAAATCTCCACATCTGCCCTCCAATCTTGTTCACTTTTAACCAGGGGTGAAATCCAGCAGGTTCTGACAGATTCTGGAGAACTGTTAGCGGAAATTTTAAGCACTTCGGAGAATTGGCAAATACCACCTCTGGCTGGCCCCAGAGTGGGGAGGGAATGGGGATTTTGCAGTATCCTTCCCCCACCACGCCCACCAAGCCACGCCCACCCTGCCCACCAAGACATACCCACAGAGCTGGTAGTAAAAAAAAATTGGATTTCACCACTGCTTTTAACCTCATTGTTTGCTAAATTTACTACCTTATAATCAACATTCAGCAGAGAAATTGGTCTGTAAGACTCAGGTTTCTCCAGATCGTTCCCTTCTTGTAAACCAAATTACAGTAGATATGCTTCTTCCCCTATCTTTCATATTGAATTGATTAATTAATTTGCATAATTAATTTGCATTCATTTCAATAGTCTTCTTTTAGCTTTTTGTAGTATTGGGCCTGGTACTTTCACAATCTTTATTTTCTTTAAATCTCTTGAATTGTTACGGATTTTGAAACTCTTGAATTGTTACGGATTTTTTAAAATCTTAAATCTTATGGTGTTCACTAAATTCTGACTGTCTAATATAGGTTTTCAAGTTTTCTTGATCAACATTGTTTTTGACATGTAATTTCTTAAAGCATTCTGAAACTTCGCTTATAATTCCTGGTCTTCTATAAAACCATTTCTTTGTTGCTGTTATTGCCTTCCTTTCTTTCTGTTTTCTACTTTTACATGCCAAAATTTTTCCTGATTTGTTTGACGCATTTTATCTCCTTTTAGAGTTTTTAGTATGCCTAACTGTTGTTTAACTTTGTTTAATATTCTCAGTGCCTATCATTTTGGATGGATGTTACAAATTTGTTCTAATTCTGATTTCTTCCAATTGTAATTTCCACGTTTTTTTTTCTATTTCCTTGTAAACTTTATAATAATCCCTTTTATATAAGCTTTACTAGCTTCCCAGATGGTTGTTACTAACATCCTGTATTTATTTTTTTAAAAGCATTTTAATTCTTCTTTGCATTTCAGTGATATATTTTCTTGCCGTAACTTCCTGTCAGTCATGTTTTATTTAAAAGATAGCCTTTCTCCCTGGAATCCCATTGCTTTCTGATCCACATATGTCATTGAGAGAATCTCTTTTTCCTTGATAGGTAATGTAAGAGCCTTAGAGATCCAACACTTGTCAATTCTAGAATATTTTGCTGACAAAAAAATGTGTAGGGTTTTTTTTGCATCTGGATTTTGTAATCTCCAGGCACCTGTCAAAGCTAGTATGTCCATATACTGAAAAATATTTTTATGGAAGTTTCCTCCTTTTTTCCCCTTGAGAAAATTTGACTCAAGTGGGGGTCTAGCTTTCTATTCACGTCTCCAGCAATACTTATTCCACCACCCATAATTTCTGCAAGCATTTGCAAAAGTATTTCATAAAATATTCCTTCCTTTTTAGTTAAAACATATAAATATGGACACCAACGTTCATTTATAAACTTCTTCATTTCAGGAATAAAATACTTCCATTGTGTTTTCATTTTTCTAGTTCCTCTCCTGCAGGTGACAAGAAAAACTGCTGCTGTTTTGTTTTGATTTTGGTTTTGGGGTTTTTTTTGGTTGTTTGAAGGAGGAAAATTTCCTATGACCCAATTTACAGGTAGTCCTTGACTTACGACTACAATTGGGACCAGAATTTCCATTGCTAAGCTGGGTGGCTGTTAAATGAGTCACTCCTGATTTTACAACCTTGACTACATGACTGTAGGGATGTTGCAGTGGTGTAAATCCAAGGACTGGTCATAAGTTACTTTTTTCAGTGCTGTTGCAATTTCAAATGATCGTTAAACAAACAGTTGTAAGTTGAAGACTACCTGTATGCAATCTGCTTGATATGCAATCTTTACTTGAACAGCACTGGAGACAGAAAATAGGGTTCTTCCCACTTAAGAAATATACAACTATAATACCGTTGTATAATAAATGCAGATAATCCTCTACTTACAACAGTTTGTTTAGTGGCTGTTCAAAGTTACAACGGCACTCAAAAAAGTGACTTATGACCCTTTTTCACAGTTACAACGTTTGCAGCCTCCCCCATGGTCATGTGATCGAAATTCAGATGTTTGGCAATTGGTTCGTATTACCAACCATTACGGTGTCCCAGAGTCATGCAATCACCTTTGGCAATCTTCTGACAAGCAAAGTCGCTAGGCAAGCCAGATTCACTTAACAACTGTGTTACTAACATATCAACTGCTGTGATTCACTTAACAACGAAGGCAAGAAAGGTCGTAAAATGGGGCAAAATTCACTTAACAAATGTTTCACTTAACAACAGAAATTGTGGGCTCAATTGTGGTCATAGGTCAAGGCCTACCTCTAATAACATGGAGGTGGGTCCTAGTCTGTTTTTGAGGCTAGTTACTTCCTAATTCTCATTTAAAAGCACATAAATCATGAGCCAGCATCTGCAAATGCCTCAGGAAGCTATTAAGGAGGCTTACTTGACTTCAGTGATCTTGGAGGTTTTGGTTGAGGTATTTGTTTTACTCCTAGGGGTGTGGTGGCCTAGAGTTGAAGTTGTTTGCCTCCCACTCAGAAGGTTGAGAGTTCAATCCTAGGCAGCAACAGATGTTTCTCTATCAGAGCGCAAAGAGAAAATATAACTTCACATAGGGCAGGGGTGTCAAACTCAATTTCATTGAGGGCCACATCAGGGCTGTGTTTCGCTGTGACGACCTCCTGCAACCCTTTGCCTGCAAAAATGGAGCTCGGGAAAGCCACGGCGGCCCGCAAGCTCTGTTTTCACTGGCAGAGGCACCATGGGCCGGTCCTTCACTGTTTCCATGACAGCCCCGCAGGCCAGATCTAAGCACTCTGTGGTCCAGATCCTGCCCCCAGGCCTTGAGTTTGACCCCCTGACAAAGGGCCTCCGGCCAGTGAATGTTCAGTTCCATGTTCAGTCTCCCTGACTCTATCCCAGTGAAAGGGATCACAGGGTCGTTTTAAAAAAAATGTTTTATTCCTTCATTTTCCTGCTGCTGGATAGTCTTAATTTTTTCTCTCTCTTTCAATAAATTAACATGATATGTTAATTTGGAAATATATCTGTATGTTTCTTGTAAACCAACAATATCAGCATTGTATTTTTTAAAAAGTATATTAAACGATTGTCTTTTGTTTAGGTGAAGTCGGTCCATTTAAATTCAATGAAATCAATGGGATTTTTCTCCCCCCGTTGTGAATACAATTCAGTGTTGCTGCCGTATCTAGTTTTCCAACTTCTTCAGTCCCGGTATCTAGCATCAAGAGGTTCCTTGTCTAAAGAGTTCTGAGCAATTCCTTTTTCATGGAAGGAAGAGGCCTCTGAAGCGTGTGGTTTTTTTTTTTTTCTTGTTTCCAGAAAGACTTTCAATGCAAGTAACATTTTGCATCTGTATCTGATTTTGTTTGGTTCTTCGTACGCTTGTAAGAAATGCAAATTCTCTCATTTCTCTTAGAATTCTTGTTCAAAGATGAATCCACTTTGTATGCAGTGTAAACCCTCCACTGTTTGCTGCTTGTTCCAGCCGAGCTTTGCAGTTGAAGTAAGTGCTATTTAATGGGAAATCTCACTGTTGGAGAAAGCACTTTGTTGTCGTGATCACTGATGGGTGTTCCCCCACTTCCTTTTAAAACATGAGACAAAAGCTTCACTCCTCTGAGTTGTTCTAACATACAGATTTGTAAAAATGTAAATTCAGACAATGCTTAATGAATAATTGAACCAGTCTGTTAAATGTTTTATGCCCGCCATAAAAAAAATAGATTTTTTTAAGCCCTGGGTTTTTTCTCTCTTTTACAAGATGAAGAGAACAATTCTGGAAGGATCAGATTCAGGGGTGAAATGCTCCCTGTTCAGACCGGATTGCCCGATCCGGTAGTGATGACGGCGGGTGGTTCGGAGAACCGGTAGCAAAAATCCCTGCCCCCCCCCCCCCCCATGCCCAGCTGAGCCGCACGATCATCAGAGGCTTTTTTTTTTTACTTTTAAAAGCATTTTTTCTACAACCTCTTCCGACGAAAAAATGCTTTTAAAAGTAAAAAAAAAAAGCCTCTGATTATCGCACGACTCAGCTAGGATCATCAGAGGCTTTTCAAAGTATTTTTTTCTGCAACCTCTTGGCCGAAAAAATGCTTTGAAAAGTCCCTGACGATCCCAGCTGAGTTGCCTGATCGGCAGAGGCTTTTCAAAGCATTAAAGTTAAAAAAAAGAAAGAAAGTTGGCCACGCCCACCCAGTCACATTACCCCCACCGCCAAGCCACGCCCACAGAACCAGTAGTAACAAATTTTACATTTCACCCCTGATCAGATTGACATGATTTGTGAAACAGTCCTCCACCCAATTCCATAATTTGCAATTTTTGGAAGTGCCTCCTTGGCTTTTTTGCCTGTTCTGCAAACAAAATAATCTACAATAAAACAAAAACAATACAGGTCATTCTCCACTTACGACCACAATGGAGCCCGAAATTTCTGTTGCTAAGCAAGTCAGTTTTGCTCCAGTTTATGAGCTTTCCTGCCCACAGCTGTTAAAGTGAATCACTGCAGTTGTTAGGTTAGTAACACGGTTGTAAAAGTGAATCTGGCTTCCCCATTGACTTTGCTTGTCAGAAGTTTGCAAAAGCTGTTGACATGACCCAAAGGACACTGCAATGGTTGAAAACACAAACCAGTTACCAAGCATCCAAATTTTGATTACATGACCATGGGCGTGCCGCAACCGTCGTAAGTGTGAAAAATGGCCATCAGTCACTTTTTTCAGTAACTTTGCACAGTCATTAAATGAATGGCTGTAAGTCGAGGACTGCCTGTACACTGCCTCTAATTACTGATTTTTTCAGTTACAATAGATAATTCCCGTTAAAGCTGACCACTCAAGTCTTTTGGATGCAGTTGATGGAAGCTATATACCAGGCCTGTCAAACTGGCAGTCTGCGGGCTGGATGCGTCACGTGCAGGCCACACCAAAGGTGGGTTTCAGCAGGTTCTGACCAGTTCTGGAGAACCGGTAGCAAAAATTTTGAGTAGTTTGGAGAACTGGTAGTAAAAATTCTGACTGGCCCCACCCCCATCTATTCTCTGCCTCCCAGCTGATCGGGAGGAAATGGAGATTTTGCAGTAACCTTCCCCTGGATTGGGGAGGGAATGGAGATTTTACAATATCCTTCCCCTGGAGTGGGAAGGGAAGGGAGATTTTACAGTATTCTTGCCCTGCCACGTCCACCAAGCCACGCCCACCAAGCCACACCCACAGAACCGGTAGTAAAAAAATTTGAAACCCACCACTGGGCCACGCCCTCCCTGGCTCCGCAAAGACAAAAAACTTTGTTATACGTCACGATACATCATATGACACAATCAAGTTTGATACCCGTTCTGTAGACCAAACAAGTTGGGAGTCTTGCGTGAGAAAGACTACAAAGGACTTCAGTATTATCCTCAGATTTCTTTTAGGAGGTTTCTTTCAGATGATGCAGGATGCTCTTGCTTGAGATCTCAAAGTTGGGTTGTTGTTTTCTTCTTCTTCAAGGGAATTGGACAATGTGAAGAAAAAGAGCACCTTTGAGATAACTATGACCTGGATGACTGAGAATCTCCAGAGATATTGCTTGAAATGCTGAATGAGGTGAAGTTATCTGTCTAGTATCTATCTGAACTAGACGCCCACAATTTTAAAAATGAAGGTGTTAAGTACAATTTTAGTCTCTTCTGATGCATTTAAAAACTTCAAAAGGATGTTCACGCACACACAAAACACAAACACATCTCCATCAATCACGTATTTTGACAGACAACTATCAACAGAAATGACTGTGCTGTGGAATTTAGTATGTGAGGATGTTTGACGTCTTAATCCGGGCATCGTTCTTCTCTGTTGAATGTGAAACCACAGAAACATTTGCGATAGGAATTTTCTTGAGATGATTTGCTCTTCAGGTTGCCATCGTTTGAAGTTAGCAGTTCTTTCCTGCAAGCATCCATCTGTTAGTGGCTTACCTCTTCCAAGTAGCCCGTTTGGTCTACTCTGTGCTTGCTTTTCAAAAAGGCAGTGAAGACTTAACTCTTTTGAAAAGATGCTGGCAGTGGTGGGATTCAAGTAATTTAACAACCGGTTCTCTGCCCTAATAATTTCTTCCAACAACCAGTTTGCCAAACTGCTCAGAAAGTTAACAACCGGTTCTCCCGAAGGGGTGCGAACTGACTGAATCCCACCACTGGATGCTGGGTTGATTGCCGTTTGTATAATTTACGGATGCTGACTTTTTTGTAATAGCAAAAGAATGTGATAAGATATGAGACATATTAGCAGATAAAATACATAAGATATATTACTAGAGAGAAAACATATGTGCAAGAAAATAGAAACACTGTGATGACCCGGGGGCATGGCATGAAAGCAACACAACCAGAGAACAGGTCTAACTCCCCTTTATTGCTCCAACTGTGCCCCCAAACATCCTCACGTTTATTACAAGTCCTGGAGCAAAGCTCTCATGTGCACCTTCAGCAGCCTCTGGCTACGACTAGTCCAGTAAACAAAGTTAGCCAAACAGTAACCAGGGCCAGCAGTCCAGTAAGCCAGGTTAATCAAACAGTAACCAGAGCAAGAAGTTCAGCGAAGAAGGCAAACCGGGCAAGCCCCACAAGACAAATCACAATAATCTCCCGGCAAGTGCACACAAGGCTCCACAGATTCAACGCTAGTTCCTGACAATTGCCCCTCCCACCAGCACCTCCTTACATTTAGTCCCCAAGTGTGCTTTGTGAAAGGGGGATGGGGCACTCTCCTCCCTCGTAGCTGGCTCAGTCTCGTCTTCTCTCTTCTCTCCGTGCTCAAGGATCAGGAGGTGATGGTCCTTGCTCTTCACCTGAGCTCTGTCTCTCCTGCTCCTCCCTGACTGCAAGGCTTTCTAATCCTGAAAAGCCTTGCCCGGACTGACTCTGCCCTTCCCCAGTTTCCTCCAAAGCCAACGGAACCACCGTCTCAATCTCTGTCGGCTCTTGTTCCAGCTCATCTTCCCCCACAGATTCAGACTCCGATGGGGGCATGACAAATACAAGGATATCTGATTGCAAAGAAAAGCAACTACAGCTGCACAAAGCATTCAAAATGGGTGCTTCACAATGCTCGTTCTCTTTTTTTTGAATCATTGAAACCAATCCATCATCTAGAAAGATTGTGGTACTACTTCAAAAGCTGCTCCAAGCTGTCCCCAGAAGCATACTCAACATTGCATCATTTTCAGAAATTTTGAATAGCCTCACTACACATCTAGTCTGGATTACAACTTTACCACAGCTACAACTTCATTACTTTCAGAGGTGGGGAAGAAGTTATTGAAAAAAACCTGATCATCAGGAGAAAATAACACAAAGGAGAAAGAAGCAACAGCGAGGAGAAAGCATTAATTCCAGCCAGAATGAAGGCAGATGTTAATAATTCTTCACTAAGGTCCTTTCACATTCAGGGGATTCACCAGTGTGAGACAGATGCTGCCTAACCATGTCCTCGTAATATCACAAGACTCGACTAATTTGCTTAAAATGATTTATCAATTAATCAGACTAGATGTGCCTTCAGAAATTGTGGGTGCTCCATCACTGGAGGCTTTTAAGAAAAACTGGCAGCCACTTGCCTGGAATGGTATAGGGCCATGATGGCGAACCTATGGCACACGTACCACAGGTGGCACGCAGCGCCCTCTTTGTGGGCACGCGAGCCGTTGCCCCAGTTCAGCTCCCGCCGGCCAGATGGTTGTCGAGTCTCTGTTGCGCATGCGGGGGGGTGCATGCAGGGGGGATGCGCGAGCATGTGTGGGGTGTGTGCCAAGGGCCCGTACATGCATGCGCATGGGGTGGGGCGTGTGCAGGGGCATGCACACATGCCAGGAGTGGGTTCTAACCGGCTTTACTACCAGTTCTCTTTGTGCGCCCGCTTTGCACATGATCGCCTCTTCGGATCCGCTTTGCCGCACCTCTCAGCTGGGCAAAAAAAGAAGAAATATAAGGTCGGAATAACACGGGGGTGGGCGAGAGGGCCCAGCTCCCAAAGAAAGAGAACCAGTTCGGTGATGTGATAGCGTCACCGCTACCAGCTCGGCCTAACCGGGCCGAACCGGGATCAACCCACCACTGACACACGCGCAGGGGCAGCACGCACATTCATTTTGGGGGTTCGGGCATCCACAAGTGCTTTGGGCACTCGGTCTGGAAAAGGTTCACCATCGCAGGTACAGGGTCTCCTCCATGAGGAGGGGTTTGGACTAGAAGACCTTCCAAGGTCCCTTCCAACTCTGTTACTCTGTTAATTGCTCAACCATGGTTCCAGAAGAAATGCTGCAAAGGCAGTTTTACACTGTCTCCTTTGGAGGTCCAAAAATAAGTGACTTCCTATTGGAAATCCATTCTCATTCCCCTATTTCACTATCTTTTCTAAGAAATAGAGCTTGTTTGATGATGACACATCCACTTTCTTGAAGTCTTACCACATTTTACTCCACCCCAACAATTGGGGTTGTATTTGATCCCTACCTAGTTTTCTAGTGCCATCATAACTTGCTACAAGCAACAATAAATCCATTGAATTGGATGGCTGATTCCCAATGTCACAACTCATTATCTCTGTAGCTTTATGGAATGGGAGGCTACTTCTTTCTCTTATCCCACAAAACACATTCTTTTTGATGAATAATCCTGTCTGACATTTGATGGCTTGTTTTCTAAATACAGGTAGTCCTTGACTTACAACAATTCATTCAGTGACTGATCAAAGTTACAACATCACTGAAAAAAGTTATTTATGACCATTTTTCATACAACCTTTGCAGCACCCCCTTAATTATGTGATCAAAATTCATACGCTTGGAAGTTTACTCATATTTATGTCAGTTGTAGTATCCTGGGGACATGTGATCCCATTTCATGACATTCTGACAAGCAAAGTTAATGGGGAACCCAGATTCATTTAAGAACCGTGTCACTAATTTAAGAGCTACAGCGATTCACTTAACAACTGTGTCAAGAAAGATCGTAAATTGGGGAAAATTCACCTAAGAAATGTCTCGATTAACAACAGACATTCTGGCCTCAATTATGGTCGTAAGTTGAGGACTATCTGTTAAATGTTAGTCAATCATTATGCATTTAGAGCGCTAACTCTTGAAGCACACACTATGGTGTCTGATTTCAAGACCCAATGAAGATGTGTAAAGAATGTGAAAGTAAATGTAATAGTAAAGGAGAAATAAATATGTGATCATGCAGTAATAAAAAAGCAAACTGTTACCAGGATGGAGGCTGATAAAATTAACAAAACCTTCTCCTTGCCTATTTCAATGTTGTGTAATGTTGCCCATACTTTATTCTTACATAAAATGCAAACGGTTCTTTTAAAAAGAAATATACAGTCCAAATACATTCCTTGTGTCATTTTTAAACAGTAAAGTCATTTCAAAGGGTGAAGAAATGCCACAAAATATTTGGAGAAATGTGAAATCTGATTGACAGTGTAATTGAAAGAAATAGAGGTTAGGTAAAGCTAGTAAATTACCTCTTCTTTCCAAATTCACTTTCCCAAAGGAAAATAAATTGTCATCTGGACTGTACACATTTAGATATAAATAGTGTTGCACTAGCAGACAGAAACACCACTGGGAAACAAGACTACTGGGCGATAACTCCTAGAAAAGTAATATATTGATAATAACTCTTATTCAAAGAGCTTTGCTTTAATCTAGTTTAAGCTATTATCTTTATAATTACTATCATATACCTATCATTTTATCAACATGCATATACAGCCAAAAGGTGCTATATCCAATAAATTATTCTGCTGAACTAATCATATGCATATTGCAATTAACATAAATTTAAGTTTAGGTATAAGAAAAATCAATTGGGTGATTTTGGGCCATCTGTCAGTCCATCTCACCTCAGAGGGTTGTGGACAATAGGAGCAAGAGTTGAGTTATAAAAATAATAAAGGTGGGATAAAAAAATAAATAAGAATAAAAAATATGGGACTTGTATCCCTACCTCCTTTTATGGTAGCCTCTGCTGCCATAATTTGTGTTTCCATAAAAGAATCTGCTTCAACCCTGTTATTGAAGAATTCTCCGGACAAATTTCTTCTATAATTTGATGCCAGAATTGAGATAAAGGGTACATGAGATGATGAGATGTCGTCATTTCTATAGGCATCTCTCCTACTCATTCATTGCCAAGAATGACTTGAGCAAAATTGAAAAGCTAAAATTGCTAGCACTGATGATGTTACCTAATGAAATATCTGCAAGATGACAACCAAGCTCAGAGAGCAACAAGGACCCTTCATTTTCAACCCTGAGCTACCAATGTTCTCCTTTATCGGTACCACCAAGCCTGTTTTTGCACTGCTTCCATCAGTATTCTGGGCTGGATGCGGACTATGGGAACCTTTTGTCCAAAAGGCTATTTTCCAAAATTTGCAAGAAGTGTGATGACCTGGGGCATAGCACAGAGATAACACAGGCAGCTGACAGTTCAAACTGCTCCTTTATTTTATTTATTTATTGGTTCGATTTATATGCAGTCCTTCTCCGGAGACTCAGGGCAGCTTACAATGCATTAAGCAATAGCCTTCATACTTTTGTATATACCTGCTTAGTAGGGCTTTTGCCCCCCCCCCCCCAAGTGGTGGTCTTTTTTATACAAAGTCAGCTTATTGCCCCCACAATCTGGGTCCTCATTTTACCTACCTTGAAAGGATGGAAGGCTGAGTCAACCTTGAGCCTGGTGAGATTTGAACTTGCAGTAATTGCAGGCAGCTGGTGCTACTTAACAGCACTTTAATCTGCTGTGCCACCAAGGCTCCAAATTGCCCCAAACGCTCCCATGTTTCTCGCAAGTCCCAGAGCAAAGTGATGACACACACACCTCCAGTAGCCTCTGGCTGCAAGTAGTCCAACAGAACACTGTGAGCACAATGGTTGCAAAGCAAGAAATCCAGCAGGGCAAGTCAAGGAGTCCAGGAAGCAAAGGAGCAAGGCAATTAATTCAGAAAGAATGCAAGGAATCCAGGAAAGTTCAAACAGCATTTTGTAGGGAGTGGCATTCCTGACAAATGCCCCTCCCCACAGCATCTCCTTAAGTCTCAGTCCCCAGGTGTGCCTTGTGAAGAGGGGCGGGGCACTCTCCTCCCAAGTAGTCTGGTCAATCTGCACTGTTTTCGCCTTCTTTCCACTCTCCATGCTTGAGGATCAGGAGGGGGTGATCGTTGCCTGAGCTCTGTCTCTCTGTTCACTTCTTAACCTCTTTGGTCATCCTGCCCCCGTTCTTCCCTGCCTCCAAGCCATCCCAATCCCGAAGGCCCCTGGCCTGACTGGGCCTGCTCCTACCCATTTTCCTCTGAAGCCAACGAAGCCGCCCTCTTGATCTTCGTCGACTCCAGTTCCGGCTCATCTTCCTCCACAGAGTCGGGTTCCAATGGGGGCATGACAAGACGATTCATGGATCCGGAACTCATGTAAAGTCTATACTGTTGTCCTCCATAACACCATTCTCTATTAATTCCCTAGACATCTGTTTCCACTGCCATGTACAGAAACTGGAAAAAAGCAATGCCTGCTTCTTAGGCATTCTGGTATGGCTCCCACCCTGGGAACTTTAAGAGCAAATCCAACTCCTTAGGTCTTTGGGGGTGGAGGCTCTGTGAATAATACATCCCATATTCCTATTAGGCCAACCAGGGCCCCAATTCTGCTAATTTGAACTTTTTTTTCTCTCTGTGAACCAGGGTGCTTCTGTTTATTTGTATCTAAGCAGAATGTTCTTTTGTTAACAGAGACTAGTGCAACCTATTCTATTTGATAACCCACTTCTCTCGATCTTCTTACCTCCTGGAGGACTATCCACATGGACAGGGTAAAGAGAAAATCTGCTTCTTTCTCTCTTTCTGAGCTTTTGAGAATACAACTAGGTCCTCTTAATCCTGGCCATGCCTTGTTACCCTCCTGTAAAAATATGGGGATGAAACCTCTCGGGCAAATGGAATAGAACAATTTATTACAACCTAGACGAAGCTGGTTTGGACTTGCAGGAAAAATCTTCGCTGGCCATTTTGTTAGTTTTTGCTACCGAGAGGGATATGGACAATGATCTGGTGGACAACTGGAGGAACTTGCCTATCTACTCACCTCTTTGGGAACAACTTCCTCTCATGTGAATTTCTTGCGAAGAAATTAGGTCCAAATTAAGATCCCTCCCTCTGCTAAGATTCCTTCTATTGCCCAAGATCCAGTTTCTTAGGAAGCAGAAGACGATCTGGCTCCTCTAAAGGTCCCTCACAGGAATCTACTTGGAATCTACTCTCACCTGCTAACTTTCCTGTCTTGCCTCCTGTCTTGTCTTCTAAAACCCTAAAAGTGAGGAGAGGATGAATAAGGAAAATCCCTCTGTGTTTTGTTCAAGATTTAGGAACTATAGTACAAATTCACCCTACTATTCATAATCCAAACACAATTATTGTGTCCATTCCTGCAAGTGCAACTCAGTTCATTCTTGTGGATCTCTGTTCCACTTTTTGTGTGTGTGTACTTATAGAGTCTATTTCCCAATATTAGTTTGCTTTCACTTATTGGGGACATTGGGGCATTTGAACATACCATCCATTGGGTCTCTGGGACTCTCTGACCTTGCTAGTTCTGATCCTCCCATAAGAAATTACCCTGATGCAACATGACGACAATCTTTTGATTGCTGCTCCTTTGGAGGAGCCGTGCTAGAAAACTCCACTATCTTTGTGGTCCCATCTGGTGATGGGTTATAAAGCCTCTCAAGGAAAATTGCATTGTCGGCTTCCAGAGGTCTTCTACTCCTGCTCACAAATGTAAGTTGTAACTTACCAGCATTTCTGCTATTCTTTCTTACCCTTGTCTTGTAGCTAAATAGGCTTTCAGAAGCTTTGTGGGGATGACTCCATCAATGGTTTCCTGAGTGTTCTGCATTAACTAAACCACTTTATTCTCTCACTGCAGAAGTCTCTTCTCATCCTATATTTTGGAAGAGGGAATCTCGACTCACTTTTAATATGCTGAAGCACACTTGATTGCCCCTGCCTTCAAAACATCTTTCCTTCTGTGTTGCCAAGAAAGGGAAGCGATGCCAATGGGGGGGGGGCTATATAAATCTGCCAGACCACACCCCACACCAGAGGCATAGCTTTCAAAAGGACATGATTTAGTCACTAAGGATTTCCCATCTTGCTTGTACCCTATTGCAGCAGCAACTCTATTAACAGGTAAACCACAATGTCAGGTTTGTGTCTCTCATGAAGTCCGTGCACTCCTCAAGAATGGGCATCTGCAATTATTTTCTCCTAGAAGACCTACCCGCTTGAGATAACCCTTCTTAATGTTAAAAATGTAACTTTGGTGTAGTGCCCACCCCAAATCTAGCTTCTCTTTTGCTGAACCTAATAGAAGCCATTTCCTACAAATTATCATTAACAACCAGAGCCTGGTTTAGCTCAGCAGACTAAAAGCATAGTGATCAACACCAGCTGTCTGCAATTACTGTAAGTTCGAATCTCATCAGGCTCAAGGTTGACTCAGCCTTCCATCCTTTCTAAGGTAGGTTAAATGTGGACCCAGTTTGTGGGGTCAATAAGCTGACTTTGTATAAATATACAAAAGTATGAAGGCTATTGCTTAACGCATTGTAAGCCGCTCTGAGTCTCCGGAGAATGGCGGCATATAAATCAATTTTTTTAAAAAAAATCATGTGACTCTGTACCTCTTACCTCTGAGTTCTCTCTTCTTTGAGCTTGGAGCAGTGGTGGAATTCAAATTTTTTTTACTACCGGTTCTGTGGGCATGGCTTGGTGGGTGTGGCTTGGTGGGCATGGCAGGGGAAGGATACTGCAAAAACTCCATTCCCTCCCCACTCCTGAGGGAAGGATATTACAAAATCTCCATTCCTACCCCACTCTGGTGCCAGCCAGAGGTAGTATTTGCCGGTTCTCTGAACTAATCAAAATTTCTGCTACCAGTTCTCCAGAACCTGTCAGAACCTACTGAATAGCACCCCTGGCTTGGAGCATTTATGATAACTCCTATTTAATTATCTTTCTCTGATGGCTTCTGTGCCTGCAAGCTAGCAGCACAGCAGATGGCAACTATTGACACAGATTCAAAGTACGCTTCTGGTGTTTGCCATTGTTTGGGTACTGTTTGGTAACAAAGATAGTTATCTTAGGGGAACCTTTATCTCCCACACATTTCTTTCATACATGCTTTGCTTTGAGCTCTTTACTTGCCCTCTAGATTTCTCTGGTATGAAGCCCACAGCACAGATTCCTTGGAGATTGCTACTGCAAATTGATACACTGCATCTGTGCTCAGGGGCCAGTTGTAATCTTGGCTGCAGTACAATCCAAGCTCTTGTGTGAAGGCTTATCCTAGAGCAGGGCTGTCAAACTCCCAGCCCTCGGGCTGGATGAGTCATGCGCTGGCCATGCCCACATCTGGTTTAGCAAAGGGGGGGAGGTCCCCATACGTCACGTGACGCCGCTGTGACGACGTGAGTTTGATACCCCTGTTCTAGAGGACCTCAAACTTCTCCAAGCAAGAGCCCATCTTCACAAACGTCACCAATGGAATTGTGCAATGGATTCCCCAAGGACCTGAAGCCCCATGAGAAGCTAGTTGAGATAGTTTGACAATACACCAGATGTCTCATATGAAGAAACAAGGGACAATTCAGTCTATTTCATCTGTCTGGTATACCCATTTTGTCCCTCAGGGAGCTCAATACCGTGCTTCTTTGTTTTCCCAAGGAATTACGTTATGTAGCCCCAGGGTTCCCATAGTCAGATCACAGGCAGCCCATCTGCCACACCTTATAAATAATTTTTGCAAACCTCTCCCTGAAGATTGGGTTTCATTGTTGGTTGGTTATAGTTTTATTTCTTTTTTCAAGGTGGATTAGAGGCATGTGCCTGTCATGATGTTGACGCCACCATGGTGGTAGAGATTGCCGACTTATTTTATTTACAGATGGCATTTATCACTTTGATTAGATTGTGACATAGACATCCAGTCAGATAACTAAAGAATTCCCTGGTTCTTTAGAGAGCCCACACATGCACAGTCTGTTTCTGTTGCTCCCCTCTGGGAGGAGATTTCAAAGTATTTCTAGCAGGACTTCCAGATTCTGTAACAGTTTTGTTCCCTATGCCATCCGTCGTAAATTCGCAAGATTCGGTTTTCTCACCATGTACATCTGAAGTAGACTGGTTTCTCCATGTCATATAATATATGTGGGTATATGCATAGTTTTGTTTTTATTTAGTTATGTTTATGTAGTATATATTTAGAGGTGAAGATCCTTTGAGAGCTGCGTGCCATGAAATTTCATTTTAATATATGCCAATTAGTGTATATTCAAAGTGACAATAAAGTTCTTCTAGTTCTAGTTCTAAAAGCATTTGCAAGGCTCTGAGTACCAATTTAAAATTTCAAACTCCTCATTCCCTGCCTCCCCCCACCCCAAAGTTCTGCTTATAGAGAGTGATGGAACTGAGACATCAAAACTCGATTAAACGGCCACCCCATGTATTCTTTTTTCTTATACATTTTTTTATTTTTTAATATAATAATTCCATCTTCAATTAAACAGTGTGTCGTTCAGGTACAAATATCTTTGTAAAATGATAATCAAGATTTACAACCATATTCATTACATTAACATTAATTCGATAATATTAAAATGATAATATTGTGCATAAGCGCACCAGCGTGCTTAACCTCCCTATCCTAATATTCCCTTTTATTCTTATCCATTTCATGTATTCATAATCATGTTTATACTTATATCTGCTATCTAATACATGCTTGACGAAAATAAATAAATAAATAAAATATTAAACATAATCATAATATTTACTTCTCTCTCTTAACATATCTTCTTTATTTCACTTTTTCTTTTGTTTCCCTGTTTCTAACTTCCATTTTTCTTATTTAACCATTGATAAAATAAGCCCCATGTCATATAGTATGCAGTTTGTTCTTTCTCCTTAATTGCTATTGTTAGTCTATTCATTTCTGCACATTCTAATATTTTCCTGATCATATTCTCATCTGTGGGGATATCTTCACTTTTCCAATTTTGTGCAAATACAATTCTAGCTGCAGTTAATATATGGATATTTAAATATGCATTCCCCTTACTATATTTTTTTGGGGGTAAAATCCCCAACAAGAATATTTGGCCATCCCATATATTCTTATAGGACCGAGCCTTAGCAGAAAGCATGGTCTTTCTCCTCTTGAGATTGTGTTTGAAAGGAGGACCTTGGTAGCATTTTTAAGTGGGAACATAGCACCGTTTGTTATCTGTGCATTTTCTATCAAACTATTTCATAATATAATCATTTATATCACTTATATTACTTCCTATATATTTATTGTCCAACTGAGAGTTTATGTACCGGAGTTGAATTCATTGTGTGTTCAATCATGCTTGGCCAATAAATAATATTCTATTCTATTCCATTCCATTCCATTCCATTCGACTCGACTCGACTCGACTCGACTCGACTCGACTCGACTCGACTCGACTGGTTTAAAGGCACTTCTCCATTGTGTTTATTAACTGGCAAAACTCCTCTGAATTTTGGACAGGAGTTTTAATCTGTACCTGGAATCATCCTGCAAGAAAAACAGACATTCTACCAATCTGATGGCTCTTCCCCAAAGATGATTTGACTTCCTCATTTTCTGAAATGGAATCTCCTTCTGATCCACACTGTAAAAGTCTCGTTCTCTAGAAGAATTTGCATTATGAAGCTGTCCGTTCCTTCTCCCCATCAGATACTCTATGTGTGCATGCATCTTGAGATAAAATGCAGATTTATCATTCACACAAGACATTACTCATGCTTCTTGGAAGGCAGAAACATAGGCTCTAGGCTTGTATTAGGTTCCCCAAAGGACTTACATTTAACTCTTGAGCCCAAGTAGCTTTTTGCAGAAGGCTGCAGGGAGTGTGATACTAAAGAACACATATTTCTGCTACACTTGTCAGATATGATTATTTCTAAAGACCAAAAATATTGCTGCTGGAAGTATTGCTATATAAACAGAGTTTACTGAAGGCCTGCATAACATACATAAAGGCATCTTAGCACATTAAACCTAAATAACTGCCTATATATTTGTTAGAAAGCTGTTTGAAGAAACAACTCTTTAGAGGCTTCTCTCCGCTTTAGATCAATTTGCCTCTCCTGCCCTAAAGCAAGGATGCATTTTACCACCAGGTGGCAGAATCTGACTCTTTTCTGCTCTCTAGAGGTGGTTTGGACTTTTGCAGCTCAGATATGCCATGGTTCAGCAGTTAAAGATGCTGAGCTTGCCAGATGGAAAGCTGATACCCAGGTTTGAGCCCCGAATGCTGCATGAGGGGGCGAGCTCCCATTACTTGCCCCTGCTCCTACCCACCTAACAGTTTGAAAGCATATAAATGTGAGTAGATAAAAAAGGACACAAACCTGGTCTGTTGCTCCCTTCTTTTATTAACTTCCTGGCACATACTGACAATCTCTGTTGAATCTTTTGTTAGGGCTACATGCCCGTGTTCCCTGCCACCTTTTTTACAATAAACACCACCCCTCCCATCACCCAATCACGTGCGTCTTTCCTCCCACGTGTCCCAGAGTAATTAAGCCAGCATAATAGTTACGGCATTAAGCCAGCATTAAGTCGGCATTAAGCCAGCATAATAGTTACACTCACAGCTTGCCTGCTTGCCAAAAACTCCTATCTAATTGGCTGGGTTCTCCCTCCTCCAGCTGCCACCCACTGCCTTTCAGGCCTCGTTTGGCCCTTTCTGCCGTCCTGGGTGATGTCATCGCCACGCCCCTCAGCTGTTTGGCAGCCACATGGCATCCCGGCAGTTCGGCAGGGTTTCTCAGGCCGGTCGGATTCCGGTTGCTTCTGACACAGGTGGGGGTCGGCATGGCCACAGAGCTTACATCTCCCGATGTCATGGCAACGTTTCGGTTGGGCTTGGTGGGATGATGACTGTGCTGGATGTTGGACGTGCGGCTCCCTCCGAATGGCAGCTCCAGACCGGCTCTATACAGTCATGCTGGCCACAGAAAGCATCTTCAGACAATGCTAGCTCCTTCACCTAAGAAAAGAAGCTGAATGCCACCCCCTAGAGTTGGACATGACTGGACAGGGGAAACCTTTACCTTTACTTCTACTTTATGGTAGCTCTAGTGTAAGAAAGATGCTGACAATGAACATAGTGTTTAGGGGCTCCATAAAGTGGATGTCTGCACACCAATATCTACAAAGAAGGAGGATAAGTAAAAAAAGCAAAACAACAACAGCACAAAGACATGATGATCTCCTAGATCCGTGATGGCGAACCTATGGCACGGGTGCCACAGGTGGCACGCGGAGCCATATCGATGGGCACGCGAGCTCAGTTCCAGCATGCATGCGTGCACCAGCCAGCTGATTTTCGGGCCTTCTGGGCCCACCAGAAGTCAGGAAACACACTGTTTCTGGCCTCTGGGGGAGTGGGGAAGGCCATTTTTGCCCTCTCCAGGCTCCTAGAAAGGCTCTGGAGCCTGGGAAGAGCAAAAATTGAGCTTACAGTGCCATCACGTGCCAAAAGCGGGGGGAGCACAGGGGGGCAGGGCGCATAGAATTATGGATGTGGGCACGCATGCTGTGACTCTACTGCGCTCCCCCCGCTTTTGGCACGTGATGGCAAAAAGGTTAGCCATCACTGTCCTAGATGGAGCTTCATGACTTTTCTCTCTCTTTCACACTTTCAGAGATCATTGAACTGTTGTGGAAAGTTATGGACTTGGGTCGGCTGTTTGTTGAGGAATATTTTTTCCCCCAAAGGTCTAATGGGTTCATGTGATTTTGGACAGTTTTGCTGCTTTGGTAGGTTCCAGGTAGATTGTAGTACCATCTGGGCAGAGGTCGGGGGCCCCACAGGGCAGAACAAACTGCCCACCCCAATAAGACTTTTTTTTTTATTTTGAATGGGCCGGTTTTGATTTAGAATAGACCCTATTTAAAAATTGATGGAATAATTTACATTGTATGATAAATGTCCCCCTTCCCTCATCCCAGGACCCGTTTTCAGGAGGTTGAGGTGGTACCCTCAAGTCACTTTTGTCTCCTGCTGAATAGTCCTGGAAGATTTCTTGCCATGATTTCAGAAGTGGTTTGCCATTGTCTCTTTTCTAGGGCTAAGAGAGAAGGACTGGCCCAAGTTTCCCCAACTGGCTTCGTGTTTAAGGAAGAACTAGAACTCCCAGTCCCCAATTTCTAACCTGGTACTTAGCCACTACCCAAAACTGGCTCTGATGGAACCATCAACTAAATCATTCCTGATAGGTTCTTCTTTTCATCTTCACCTTTAATGACAACTTTAATGTTCCTATTTTTATTACTTATATAATTTAAGCTAGCAGAAACTACAAAACAAAGTTACATAGCAAAACATTATTTTCTTTAAAAAAAAACAATCCTCTAGAGATTTGCTAAATCACAGCAGGTTCATGACCAGAAGTGGAAACCAAAGTTCTGAGGCAATGATTGACAGCTGTCATAAATCTATATTCGTATCTTTGCTTTTCTGTATCCTCTGTTTTAATTCCTGGTTGTTCGGACTTCTGATTTTCCATATCTGTATCCCTGCTCTTAAAGTAAGCTTTGTCTTATGCTTTGGATAGTCTGTTCTTCCCTGCAGTTAATGAATATATTTTCTTACCATGCTTTTTAGTGAGGTGATGTGTAGAATATCAACATGGTCATGTAGCATTCATCATCCTTAAAGATTCACAAATTTTAGCCTTGTTTCCAAGCTTGACTATGCATGAAAATTAACTAGCATAGTTTAATCATGAATATTTATGGACAACAGTAATCTTGAATTTAACTATAAAATTTAACGATATGCTAGCTGCTTGGCCAATAATTCATGCTGCTGCCAGCTCTATGATGCATTTTAATTGGTCTGGAATAATTGCAATGTATGGTTTGTTGGAGAATGGCTGGATTCGGGGGCGGAAGAAATTGCTGATTACATTTGGTGTTGACAGTATGTGTAGGTTAAATATGAAATATAACAGTTGCTCACGGGGTCCACTCTAATCCTAAATATTCTCTATTTAGAATATATCGAATATACTAATTCCATTTATATGCAGAAGTTCTAGACATAAGTTTTCCTTAGAAAAACACCTCTTTAGGTATAGTATTTTGGGCCACACCAGATGTTTACAAATAAATATGTTCAAGGAAAAAGGAACTGGGGATCGGGGTTGGAGGGTGGGGTGAATGTTCTCTTAGTTATGTATTCATTTCCACTTACACAGTAATTGCCACCATTGTTCTCATTGTTTTTTTAACCACCTTATTTAATAAATCTAGACAATCCCACCCAGGAGGCAGTGATGTCACAATGCTCACATTTGATATAAAACTAATGAAGAGAACTAAACAGAAATGAAGCTAATGACAGGAGCTTCTACCTTTATTTAAATAAATAAATAAAAATGAGGAAATCTCTACAATTTATTTCTTCAACCCGTTGTTCACTTGATATTAATCTGAATTTTTGTTTAAATATGTAAATGTATACATATATTCCTTCTGTATGCAAATGAGAGAATTTCTTCAAAGAGCGATTTAACCAATGAACTCCTCCCCGCGTATGTAATAATTTTTTGAGTACACAACTTCCAATGAATGTTTGACATCCATAGATGGCAGTAGTGAATCCCAAGGATGGTGAAATAAATCTTAATAATAGGGCTGTGTACAGATAGTCCTCCATTACAACTGTTCGTTTAGTGACCATTCAAACTTACAACAGCAATGAAAAAAGTGACTTCTGACCATTTTTCATAGTTACAATCTTCGTAGTATCTCCTTGATCAAAATTCAGATGCTTGGTGACTGGTTCACACTTATGACCGCTTCAGTGTCCCGAGGTCATGTGATCCCCTTTTGTGACTGTCTGACGAGCAAAGTCAATGGGGAATCTGCAGTGATTCACTTAACAATGGCAAGAAAGGTCACTTAATAAATGTCTCACTTAATAATAGAAATTTTGGGCTCAGTTGTGCTCATAATCGAGGGACTACCTGTATACTTCTATTGCTATAGCTCATTAATGCATCCTGGCCTTGAAGTTGCCTTTCAGGCTTCCAGATAAGCCTGACAAAAAGATGTAGCTGCTTCAAAAAGTCACATCACATTAATGTGACCCTTAAAGCAACTACCGTGTTTCCCCAAAAATAAGACCCTGTCTTATAATTTTTTTGAACCCTGAAATAAGCGCTTGGCCTTATTTTCAGAGAGGTTTCATTATTTTGGAGCACCTGGGGCAAGATGGGGCTCCTCTTGCCATCTTACCTGATTTCCAGCTCTGCGTTTAAATATTTTCAGGGGGAGGCTTATTTTAGATCATGCACTCAAAAGCCCGGTTGGCCTTATTATCAGGGGATGTCTTATTTTTGGGGAAACAGGATATATCATTCTTCCCCCTTAACTACTTAATATATTTTATAGAAATCAGGCAATATGTAATGCAGAAAATGAGTATCATTACATATAAGTGCGTATGTATGTTTATTAAATGATTAAGCATTTGATTGTTTACTGGCTTATTTGCTTATTTATTTCAATTTTTCCAGCCTTGGTACTCTCGGGAACTGAAAAGCTGGATATCACTTCTTAATGACTAGTTCTTCATTTCATCCTTTTAGGAGTGTCCCTAACCATGGGTTTTTAATACAATAAGCAACGTAATTTACAAGCCGCTCTTTTTATTTAAAAATAAAAATAAAAATTATTGATCTTTGCTGGTCCAAAGGGGCTCTCCAATTTTCTATGCATCTTTTCTTGATGTATGCATATGCGACTTCCAATATTTACCGAGTAGGAAGAATTTTTTTTTAAAGGAACAAATAAGAAATACTACAATTCTGTATTCTTCCAAGGGAAATGAGCTGCAGACTAAGCATTTTGCTATTCCTGTCCATAAATTCATGTGTTGCCCCAAAAAATAAAAAAATAAAAAGTATCAAAGCGGATCTGTAAAGCAAAACAGTTCTTTGGATTTCTCATTCCAACCGGCTGAAAATTCAAAGGATTCATAGCTCACAAGATTTTTGCAGCTCCAGTACATTTTTGCAGTCCTCTGTTGAGCACTGAATTATGTACTGGCTCAGGAATTATCAACATCAATCTATTTTTCAAGAAAACTCCAGCATCTCTGGATACAAATAAACTTTACCAAATGTCAATGAATCAGATTTATCATGGATAAAACTCTAAAAGATAGCCTAGCTGAAGCTACCTAAATTCCTTGTAGAGATGCTTCCATGCAAGATTCCATTTAACCATGACAAACCTTTGGGAAAGTGAGTTTTAATATAAATGGACCCACTGACAATTTTTTTGACTTAGCGAGAAATATAAAACTGAAAACAAATATATTACCGAGAGTTCCAAGTTTGTGTCGGAATGTTACACTGCCTTATTACTTCAGAATTTGGATAGGGCTTTTCTCAAATTAGTACAGCTATGAAAATTTCATGGGTTAGAATCTAGCCTTGCATGTAAATTAACAGAGCAATTAGTTTTAATTTTTTCCCATATATTAATTAATGTCTCTATGAAATAATATTGGGTCATCTGTAGAGCTGGTTCATTCAGGATGTGAGTGAGTGATGAGTTTTTGTATTAACCACAGTCTGTGTAACGTCCTGCTTATTTCTCATTTAAATCAAAATGAAATTCATTTTTCCCAACAGTGAATGACTACACAGACAACTTGAATATAAGAAATTATTTAGAAATATGTAACAATGTCTTGGCTAAAATATGTATTATACCTGAAGAAGAAATCGAGTCATATGCAGACTAAGCAGGAGTCTCAGTCCCCTGTTCCTTTCTAGTATTTGAATATCTACAACTTCAGCATATTGATAATTTCTTGTTTGAAACCCCTGTCTTTTGAAACTGCATAATTCAGCCTTTGATATCAGAGCAAAAATATTCTGAGTCAGATCTATCAAATAACTTTTGACTTGAATGTAACTACCATTTGCCATGAGATGAAATGGAAAAAGGGAGGTAGGGAGAGGAACAGCTCAAGTCAACTCTTGAAAAGATTTGGCAGTTTGTCAATTCAGTCTCCGTAGTGCATAAAGCTTAATGAGAGTTCTTAAAGATTCTGCAGAGGTGGCATTTGATTCCACATAAAGTGACTTCTATTTATACAGCGGTTAGTGATAGCTTGTAGAGATCTGTCCTTTGATCAAGCAAATTTATTTTGTACTTATTAGTTGAGCCCTTTGTTTAGAGTTTGTTACTTTGCGTTCAATAAAATTAAATACACGGGAAGATTCATTTTCCCATTAAAATCATTGGTAATGTCATTTTGTAAAATCTGTTTTTAATAATCCAGAAGTCACTGTTCAGTTATTTAATGGTGGGGTTTAAGTTACAGACAGAAAATCTTAAACCTGTCCTTTACTATAATTTTACTTATATATAATTTATGAAATTTTAAAACAACAATGGATCTCTAAGAAGTTATAGCAATCTCGCTAGATAGCTTGGAGATTGAATTCAGCACCATGGGCTCCAAATAGGTGCTTCTAGAAAAAGTACACAAGCTGATACATAAGAGCAACGAATCATAAATTAGATAGATTAGATAAATAAATAGATAGATAGATAATTAGATAGATTAGATAGATAGATTAGATAGATAGATAGATAGATAGATAGATAGATAGATAGATAGATAGATAAAAAGATAGTGATATAGTTATATAGAAATAGATAGTTGATAGAGATAGGAAAGAGAGAAAGAGAGACTAAATGAAACAAATGCCTCCACCTCAATAACTTTGATTTAAATAGGAATATTTTAACAAATGAAACAGAAAAATAATCCTTGAAAGGAACTCTTTGATTCTATTTTCTTTTCCATATAATCACCACAGTGTATTATGCACTTCTACCAATAATAACAGAACCCACACTATGTCTTTTCAACCAAGACTTGATAATCCTTTTCAGCATTTTATCTGAGCCAAACAGTTGCCTACAAATTGTTGTTGTTCAATCGCTAAATTGTGTCTGATTCATTCTTATGCGGCCCCATAAACCACAGCATACCAGGCTCCTCTATCTTCCCCTGTCTCCAAATTCATATTTCATTAACGCTATCTAATTATCTCATCCTTCCATGTTTCCCAACATCAGGGCCTTTTCTGATGAGTCCTCTCTTCTCATTAGGTGGCCAAAGTTCTTCAGCTTCAGCTTCGGCGTCTGTCCTTCCAAAGAACAGCCAGGTTTGATTTCCTTTAAGATGGTCACAAATATTTTCCTTCATTTTTGGGAAAAGGAAGAAAGTATATGTATCCGAATCTGGATCACATGGTCCAGATCACACATCCAACTATGCAATTCCTCTTGGGTGCTTTATGAAGCCTAACATTGTCATGCGGTGGCAAACTTTACTTCTTCTGCTTCCAAACTGCTTAATCATTGTTTCAGAGTGTTGCGATGTATCACTTAGTGGTGCCAATTGCAAGAAATCTGTGCAAATAACATCACCTACATGTCTAAAAATCGTAGTTTTCCTGCCAGAGCCTAGAAATTGATTGATCGAAGGTGAAACTTTGCGATGGTATTCCATAGACTGACATTTTGTTTCTGGGTTCCAATGATAACTTCTTCAGCAGTCAAAAATTCAATTACAGTATATTGATTTATTTGAGCTGTTGCAGCGCAGTGGTTAGAATGCAGTATTGGAGGCTGACTCTGCCCACTGCCAACAGTTTGATCCTGACTGGCTCAAGGCTGACTCAACCTTCCATCCTTCTGAGGTCAGTAAAATGAGGACCCATATTGTTGGGAGCAATAGGCTAATTCTGTAAACCGCTTAGAGAGGGCTGGAAAGCACTATGAAGTGGTATATAAGTCTAAGTGCTATTGCTATTTCACTCCTCTCTTACCATCTGCGTATCAGATTGATTTATTGGTAACAATCTCTGTAGAAACTAAATAATAGTAATAGTTATATAAATGTATTAAAAATAATACATATATTTGAATAATGTTTGTATTAGATATATAGAATTACAGTTGTTTATTATGCTAACAATGTATTATATTCTGTATTTTTTCTGTTGTCTTTCTTTCACTTATTTTTTTAAGCACTTGTTATGCTTTTTTCCCCCTTTTTGGATAATGTAGGTATTTTTGTCTCTTATTCTTTTTCCTTTTTTCTTTTTCTGTTACTATTTAAAAAGTAATAAAATTTATTTTAAAAAATCTAATTACAGTGTGTTGTTTAAGATGCACTTATGAGTACTGCAAGCTACCATTTCATGAATAACACCTATCCAACCTTCCTTCACAGCTAATTCCTGCCAACTGAAGCCAAAGAAAATCAGCTTCAGTACCATCATGTCTTGATGACTTAGCACACTGAAAGCATTACTTTTCATTCAACCCTCAGGTTTTGAAGGAACGTCTGATTTGGCTGTGTGTGGTGGGTGAGGTTAGGAAAATATATAAAAACATTTCATGGTTTAACAGTATCTTATGCATGTTCTGATTTGGATCTTGATTTGTAAAGCATGAGATATTGATTCTCCACATGTTTCAAGTTTTTTGTTTAAGGAACATTTTTTAAAAAATTAAATGAATATAAAAGATAAGTTCTTGGTATATTCTGATGGCACATTAT
The DNA here is from genome assembly GCA_012654045.1 of Ptyas mucosa. Taxonomy (NCBI): domain Eukaryota; kingdom Metazoa; phylum Chordata; class Lepidosauria; order Squamata; family Colubridae; genus Ptyas; species Ptyas mucosa. The sequence continues at coordinate 11,036,050 of WNWU01000034.1, forward strand.
CCTACTCTGATTTATGATAGTGTAGGAGATGACCAGGCTGAGCCTGGGGGGAGGGGTCAAATGCATCATTAGTCTCAAGTCTCTTTGTGCCCACAAGATATCTCAGTCCAGCCAACTTTGCATTCCATGGACTGCCAATTTGCTTTGGTGGTTAGTAGTTCAGATTCTTTTAGAGAGCTTAAGCTTGCAATAAACCGTTATATTCATTTGAACTGCTTGGATTCCCTGATTTTCCACACTAGGCAGATGGATTAATATTGATGGCTGCATTTATTTAATTGGTAAATTTATATGCCACCCACCTCACTATTTCAAGGCACTTGGGCAGTTTACAATAATATAAAAACATAGATATAAAAGCATTAGGGACATTAAAAGTAACAGTAAAACAAAATTTTATTTATTTATAAAATAAATAAAAAGTTAAAACCAGGAACGTGGATGGTACAGGGGGTAGACCAGGGATGGGATTCAGCTGGTTTGGACCAGTTTGAGCGAACCAGATGTTAATTTTAATCTGGTTCACCGAACCGGTAGTTGCAAGGACTGGCAAGGACCCGGGTCTGCCCCTCCCCTCCCAAGAGTCTCCATGTAGCCTGTTTTGGATGCCAGGTAAGTGCAGGGCCTGCGTGGAGGCTGTGGGAGGGTGAAAAATGGGCCTACCAGAAATCCGGAAACGGGCCCATTTCTGGCCTCTGGAGGGCCTCTGGCATCCGGGGGAGGCCATTTTTGCCCTCCTGGAGGCTTGAGGAAAGTCTACACAACCTGGGGAGGGTGAAAATGCCCCCCCCCCATGGTGCAGGAAGCCGACTAGGCTTGCCCCCATGGCCATGCCCACCCAGCAACCAGGCAGAGAACCGATTGCTAAAATTTTTCAATCCCACCCCTGGGGTAGACATTTATCTCTCTGCCAGCCACCTCCAATATAGCACATTCCCATCAGGCTCCCAAGCAAACTGGCACAGCTAAGTTTTAAGGCTCTTGTAGAAGGCCAGAAGGGTGAAGGTGGATCTCACTCATGGGGTAGGGCGACAACAGAGACGGCTCTTCTCCTTGATCCTGGTAGCTGAAATTCCTTGGCTAAGAATCCACACACAGACTCTTCTATTGGCATATGTGGGACAGGCTAAGCTCATTGGAGATTGCACATTATATACCGAAGCCCACTTCTTAACTCTAGCCACCTGGAATCCATTTGGACTTAGGCCATGCATGAATAAGTAGACATTTATATACATACATTCCCAATAGTTGAGAGTAACTTGCAATTGTATTTCTTTTCAACCAATATTGGAATGCCTGAAAGAGCTCCTTCAGAAGTTAAAATTCTGAAGAGTAAAAAATATATATAGGAAAAATAAAATTTTACAAAGTTAAAATTCTGAAAGTAACAGAGGAGGGAAATGGATATTTGTAGGAGAAACAAGCGTACTGACTAAAATAGATTCACTCTGCCTATGATTTGGAGGGCAGCTGTCAATTCTAGCATTTCAATAGAGACCTAGCCTACTATTGAATTAAGTAACTGTTACTGTTGAATTAAGTTGTGCTCTTCTTTTTCTAGTGTTACTTCAAAATCCTCCCAAAATATTACAAGAATGAAAGGATATGACAAAAGATGATTATTATTGGACAGCAAAGGCAAAACTGTACAGCTGAGAAGAAACACAAAATGCAAAACTATTTTTGTTATGCTGGGATATTTCAGAACCAAAACACAAAGGCGAGATTGGAAAAAATGAAAAACTAAGTGAAACTGGCACCCTAGTGGATTTGTCTGTCCACATCGCTGTTCCTGAAAAATAAACAGTATTTGCACTGCTAAAGAAATGGCTATTTTATCATTCTTAGAATAGTGAAAAAGCACTGTTTCTGCACACATAGCCATTTTTTCTTTTGCTCTTTTACTTTTTTACATAGTATTACAGTTTTTGATTTTCCACATGCTAGGTAGGTGAGTAGACAGTGCTTCCCATCTAGAAATATATTTAAGGTGTTCAATAAAAGCTATTTCTCTTAATAGGCTCTCCTAGACTGAATCATATTGCAAACACTGTAAATGAAGTTTAAACATGCTAATTCCAGCAGTTTAACAAGCTCTGACATGCCTCCTTCTCTTTGCAATAAGCAATTTTCTGGAAGCTAGAGAGCTAGGTATAATAGGTATTTTAGCTATGCATTCCATTTTGCTGTTAAATTAGAATACGATTGCCTCCCACAACCAAAAGACTACCTCTACTAGTCCAGAATAAAGCAAGCAACTCTATTTTGCAAACAGATCAAGCCAACATTATTCAGTGGAAATGACTGTAAACATGTCATTAATGTTTTAGCTTTTGGCTTATTCTGTTGTATTGTACTTAATCAAAGTTTCAGTTTGAGAGAGTTTGAAAAATGTGGTCCAGACTTGTCCAATTTTGCACTCTGATTGCCATTAAAAGCCTTCTTTTAGAGGAACTAGGGCTATTTCTCATAATAGAATAGAATAGAATAGAATTTTTTATTGGCCAAGTGTGATTGGACACACAAGGAATTTGTCTTGGTGCATAGGCTCTCAGTGTACATAAAAGAAAATTTACGTTCATCAAGGATCATAAGGTACAACACTTAATGATAGTGACAAATAAGCAATCAGGAAACAATATCAATATAAATTGTAAGGATCCAAGCAACAAAGTTACAGTCATACAGTCATAAGTGGAAGGAGATGGGTGGTGGGGACGATGAGATTAATAGTGATGCAGACTTAGTAACTAGGTTGACAGTGTTGAGGGAATTATTTGTTTAGCAGAATGATGGCGTTCAGGAGAAAGCTGTTCTTGTGTCTAGTTGTTCTGGTGTGCAGTGCTCTATAGCGTCGTTTTGAGGGTAGGAGTTGAAACAGTTTATGTCCAGGATGTGAGGGGTCTGCAAATATTTTCACTTAATTTTCACTTAATATTTTTGTGAGAAAACTCTACTGGCACCTTGGGGTAAGGCATTGGGGGGGGGGGGAATAAAAAAATTGTTGTGGTTCACATTTTACAGGGGAATTGATTACTTTTATCTGATCCTTTGAATTTCCTTCAGAAGTTGTCTCAGCCTGAACAAATTTGGAGCAACTGGGAGCAGAAGGAAAGCAGATAGGGCGAAGCAGTGTTTTTCAACCTTGGCAAATTTAAGCTGTGTGGATTTCAACTCCCAGAATCCCCCAGCCAGAATGTTAATACCACAGACTGGGGATATGTTGGAAGAATAACAGTTTTAAAGGAGAAATTATCTACTGATGAAGCTTTTACAACGGGATTGGAAAACAGCTTGTGCCCACCTGTCTCCCTGTTTCAGCTGGTTTGAACGAGCTTTTAATTTAAATGAACAAGATGCTATCATGTCACCAAGCCACAATCTCTGGTGTTCTCTTTAATTTCCATCTGGGTGTGGAAGATTGTTCTGATCCACCATCTCCTCTGCCTAAAAAAAAGAGAGAGAGAGATTTCGAGACAGTTTCACTGCAAAAACAAAATAAATCAATCAAACCTTGGTTGCATTTGAGACATAATTGTTGGTGTATCTCTTTTGTAATGGCTTATTTAGTTATTCCACAATCATTCAACTGTTTGAAAACACCTGTGCTTTGGAAGGCCTTTTCTGCCTATTTTCTGTCCAACCTCTTGAGAAAAGACTGCACTTTTTTTTACAGAGGTTTCTTTAAAAAACATTAATAATAATAGCTGCACCTGCTTTGAAAAAGAAACTCAATCTCCATCATGGGGAATGGTGGTTAGGAATTACATTTTAGCAATATCATATAGGCTGCAGATTCCGGATCTAGGCTCAAGGTCTCCATGTTTTTCTTGACTCTTTTCAGTCATTTTTAGAATGTCAAAAACGCAGAATGAAAATGATCAGTTTGGTACTCTGAAAAGAAATACTAGGGACAGCATATCCTGTTTGCATTTAAAGAGCTGAGATGAAAAAGTGTCTCATTAGCAACCGCAAGCCATTTCATTAAGCGTTGAGCAGAATCACTCTAGGTGATTCTGAGTACCGTTTACATGATTTAAAGATGGTGAAAATAGAACGGCTGCTTAGTTTACCTGGCTCTAATTGAAAATGTAATAAATGGGAGTTTATTGGACATAAAGGATGGTAGGTGTGGCCTATCGGGGGGGGGGGGTTTCTTCCACTGACACCATGTTGAAAGCTATGATGTATTATTCAGGCTAATGCTCTTGAAAGAATCATGGTAGAAAAATCCTAGGATATTTTATGCTGGAAATTTTCCATTTTCTCTCGGTGGATTTATCAGTCCCAAGCAATTAAAGAGCTCTGGATGTAATGGACAAAATAATTTAATTGAGATGATAAATTACATCTTGTTGTAACCCAATGGGACAGTGATGCATTGTTCAGGGCAGGGAAGGGGAATTGGGGAGAATCTTCCATTTAATTGCACAACTGCAGCCGTGTGTTCGGAAGTATTCAAAACACCCGTATTCCCATTTAAACATCTTTTGTGAAAAAATATTTCTTGCATTCGGGAAGATGACAAGTTGTCAGTGAAGAGCAGTCCGCATCGGTGCTCAGATTGAAGGGATGGTGGAGAGACTGTGAAGCCCTTTCTTTTTTTTGATGGCCCCCTTAGCGATTGTTTCATTTAATTATTATTTATTGTTCTTATTTTCTCCAAAGAGCTTAAAGTTGCCGGCATCCATTCTTGAATCTGTCAGATCCCACCGTTAATTTGCATAAACATGCTCGTCTCTCAGTCACTCTGGTGCTTGATGTGGAGATGGCTTTTTTTAAAAAAAAATATATTTTTACATGCAATCAAATTTCGTACGCTTAAAAACAATTTTGCTCACATGCTGATTTCATTTTTAAAGCCTCCGTGGAGAGGAAAAAAGATGGAGACAAGGTCCAGAAGCACAATAGTAAGTTATACAAACATATTCAGACATGGATCCCTTACATAAAACTGGGGAGTTTTGAGCCACTCATCTGAAGGTATAACAATTGTTTGTACATAGCTTGCCAGGGACTTCCTAAAGCTTTTCAAGTCTGCAGACGTCTTTCATGGCATCCTATGGCTTCTTCCAACAGTGCTGTGGATTAAGCAGACTTGGTTTGATTTGGTTCTTCCAAGAAATATTTTCTCCCCTCTCAATTATAGGATTGTTAAAGGTTTGGCTGGAGAGGAACAAAACCACCAACAGCACCCTGCAGATGGGAACATTCTTCCTTTTAAACAGCTTCTTCCAAATCCACATTATTTTCTTCATATATAGTGCTTTTACAAATACGTGAAAATCCACAAGGATTGCACAAGTAGTATTAGAATAAGCATAAAAGGAGCAGAAACAACAGGGCCTCTGAGAAGATTCCACTTGGTCTTCTATCTCCATTGGGCCTCAAGATATTAGCCTTTATTGTCATTGTACATCATGTATAAAACAAAATTGGTTGACATCTCCTTCACTGCAATTTATTGGGTCACCTGGTGGTTGAATATATCCTACACCAGTGATAGTGAACCTTTTCAGCACCGAGTGCCGAAAAGGTCACACGGAAACATCGCGTGTGTGCTCCTCAGGGCCATGCTCCAGCAAAGCCAAACTTCCAAGTTCTAGCATGCATGCACGCCCAACGATCAGCTGGCTGGTGTGCATGCACCTGCCGGTTTTCAGCACTGTCGTGTGCACGAAGGGACCCCACTCTGGAAAAGCCGAACTTCTGGGTTCTAGCAAGCATGCGCGGCCAACAATCAGTCGGCCTGAGGGCATGCGCATACCAGTTTTCAGCACTGCCAAGCACGTGAAGGACAGCTGATCGTCGCATGCACATGTGTGCCAGAAATCCAAAAGACAAACAGGCAAGGCCATGCATGCCGGGCAACATGGCCTCGTGTGCTACTTTGGGCACGTGTACCATAGGTTTGCCATCACGGTCCTACGCTCTCTTTAGTCCTAACGTGCCCTTTGGGATCTAAATCCAATCCACCTTTCAAAAATGAATTAGAATCAAATATATTTTAAGGTAGCTCCATATACAGCGGCAGGAAAGCAAGAGATAGCATTTCCCAATTAAGTCAAAACAACACTTCTTCTAGTCCAACGCCCTGTTCAGACAGGAAACAATTTCAGACAACTGGTTGTCCAATCTCTTTTTAAAAGCCTCCGGTGTCGCACCCCCTGCAACTTCTGGTGGCAACTCGTTCTACTGATTAATTGTTCTCATTGTCAGGAAATTTCTCCTTAGCTCTAGGTTGGTTCTCTCCTTGATTAGTTTCCATCCTTTGCTTCTTGTTCTTCAGGGTCTTTGGAGAACAGGTTGACCAGAAGTTCTCTGATTAAAAGATGAGAGATGGATCCAACCCACAAATGCGTCTACCTTTTGTCCCTTTTTTTATCCTGAGTCTTAAAAGCCTACCCTGTTTTCCCGAAAATAAGACCCAATTGGAAAATAACTCCTAGCATGATTTTTCAGGATGCTCATAATATAAACCCTACTCCCAAAATAAGCCCCAGTTAAGATTGTCAGCCAGATGGATGCATTTAGTACTGTATTTCCCAAAAAGAAGACCTAGCCAGAAAATATGTCCTAATGCCGTGATGGCGAACCTATGGCACGGGTGCCACAGGTGGCACACGGAGCCATATCAGTGGGCACGCAAGCATTGCCATAGCTCAGCTGCAGCACTCATGCGTGCACTGGCCAGCTGATTTTTGGGCCTTCCGGTCTCACCGGAAGTTGGGAAATGGGCTGTTTCCGGCCTCTGGAGGGTTTCCAGGGGTGAGAGGTGGGGAAGAATGTTTTTGCCCTCCCCGGGCTTCTAGAAAGCCTCTGGAGTCTGGGGAGGGTGAAAAATGGGCCTACCGGGCCCACTGTGCCACCACATGCTAAAAGTGGGGGGGGAAGGCACAGAGACGGGGCGCATTGAACTATGGGTGTGGGCACACACGTGGGCAACCTCCCCACGCTCCCCCCACTTTTGGCACGCGATGGCAAAAAGGTTAGCCATCACTGTCCTAATGCGTCTTTTGGATCAAAAATTAATATAAGACCCGGTCTTATTTTCATGAAAACACAGTAGTTGCTTGGATGACTTGATGCTTTTCTCTCTTCATCTTCTCTCCATGCTAGCAGAGACCTTGCGAGGAGGCTCACAATCTCTGTTGCTGTCCCTCTTTCTCTGTACCATCATTCTAAATCAGGAGCCTGAACAACTGGCTCACGCTTCCTTTATTTCAGTTTAGTTTTGCTTCCTGATGCTTGTTCTTCTGAGATGTTGAATTACAGCTCCCATAATACACATGTTGGCTAGTGACGGGAGCTATAACCCTTGACACCTGGAGAATATCATGTTGAGCTTGGTCTTTTTTTTTTTTTAATACCGGCTGGTTGGCTGTGACAATGTGCAATGTGCTGTAACAGAGTAACATGTCACAGCTACATCCTGTTCCATCTCTGCATTTATCTATATCGCTTATTTATAACTTGGCAGCTGCATGCCCAACTTTCTTTTTTTTTTTTCTCGCTTCCATAAAACAAGCTGCAGAGCCGCGGTACTTATTTAGAGATTACATTTCTCCAAAGGATTGTTTTCAGTGCCTGTGTATGTTGTGTTAGGCAGTTTATTTGATCAAAATAAAAGTCAGTAAAGCAGTTTACTTTGGGGAATTGTTGCTTCTCTCCTCCCATCCTGTGGTTTAGAGATTATATTAAGCACTGATATGTTTTCTTACAGGAAGACACTGGGGAAAAATGTCTTCTCGGTTTGATATACAATAACTGGACAATATCTCTGTATGTAGCAGGAGCTTGCCATTTGTTCTGAAGTGATGGGTTTTTAATAGGGGATAACGAAAAGACAATTCACATGTGCTTGCAGTAGGCATGTATAGGATAATATTAATTAATGGTGGCTTCCTAAGAAATCTGATGTAAACCCTGGCACTGTCATGTGAAAGGCAGGCAATCCATTACATGCTGATACCTCTGGTCTTTTTCAAAAGTGAAACATCACCCCAGCGATTCACACATTGTGCTAAGCCAGAAAGTCTGCTGTCTTTGGTTTGGGTTAGTGCACGGATGGTGTACTAAATAGATGGTGTACTAAACCCACTCATTGTAATTTGCAAGCCATGGATTACAGTTCAACATGCTTCCTTGTGGTCTTTGGGATTCACAGTCTGTCCCTGAGCAGTCTGTCTCTTCCCTGATTTCTAGAGCTAGATTTTGGCAGCAATCCCAATCAGGGGTGGGTTCTAAATTTTTTTACTACCGGTTCTGTGGGTGTGGCTTATTTTATGGGTGTGGCTTGATGGTCATGTGACAATTCTTTAGGATTTAGCAGAGGTACTGGTCTACCAGGCTTTTAACTGCTTGCAGAGCTGTACCGATCTACCCATTTATTTTTGCAGGCACTGATCTACTCATGTATTTTTTGCAGGCACCGGTCTACTCATTTGTCTTCTTTTAACACTGATTAGCTGTAGGGCGGCCCTTTGAAGCCCTGCGGCAAGAGTTTAAACAGTTTTTTCTCTCTAGCCATCAGCTGGGACTCAGGAGGCAGCAATAGATTGGGGGTGGGGCCAAATAAAAGATAAGAATAACGCAGGGGGTGGATGGGGGCGCGGGGGTTAGAACCGGTTCAGTGACATCATATCGTCACCGCTACTGGCTCAGGAGAACCGGGCCGAACGGGGAGGAACCCACCACTGGTCCCAATCCTATAAAAGGTTTCCATTTGGCTCCCCTCTTGATCATCACAACAATATCTCTGTGAGATCTGTTTTACACTTCTAGGTTCTTCACTTTCTAGTTATCTTACCTTTATATTATTTTTGCCCCCTTATATCATTAGCTTGTAGCTTTAACTCTTTTTCATGAGGGCAGTTTTTTTTATTTTTTTTTTAATTTGATTTATATGCCGCCCTTCTCCAGAGACTCAGGGCGGCTTACAACGCATTAAGCAATAGCCTTCATACTTTTGTATATTTTATACAAAGTCAGCTTATTGCCCCCATAATCTGGGTCCTCATTTCACCTACCTTAGAAAGGATGGAAAGCTGAGTCAACCTTGAGCCTGGTGAGATTAGAACTTGCAGTAATTGTAGGTAGCTGAATGTTAATCAGTGCCTTAGTCTACTGCGCCACTCAGGCTCCTCAGTGGTTGGTTGTTGTTGTTGTTATTATTATTATTATTATTATTATTATTATTATTATTATCTGTATTCATTAAATATGAAACTCAGTCAACTGAACATTAAAAAATGCATCACAAATACCATTGACTGATGCTAATGGTTGATACGGGTTGCTGCCAGCATCCTAGGTATCAACCATGTACCTTCTTAAGATGTACGATATCCCAAGTAGCGCAGTTTTTTGCAGTTCCACTGGTGTTATTGCAGGAAGCTGCAATTTGCTGATGTATCTTATAAAATTCTTGGACATGGTACCAAGTGCCCTGATGACAATGGTATCACTGTTACATGTTTCATCCATAGCCATGTAGTTTCAATGGCCAGGTCATGATATTTCATGTTTTTTTCCAGTTCTTTTTCTTCGACTCTGGCATCTCCTGGTACCACAATGTCAATAAATTGTACGTTTTGGTTTTCGACGACTGTGTGTTGTGTTCCAAGTGATGATCCGTCTGTATTCGAAAGTCCCACAAGATCTTCACCTTCTCATTTTCTATAACTTTTTCCACTTTATGTTCCCATGACTTTTGGGATACAGGTAAGTCGTATTTTTTACATAATGACCAGTGGATTAATTTAGCAAGTTGGTCGTGTCTACCTTTGTAATCCGTTTGTGCAATTTTGCTGCATTCACATATTAAATATTATTATTATTATTGTTGTCGTTGTTGTTGTCGTTGTTGTTGTTATTGCTTTTCATTGCAAGAGTGATGGTTTTAGAGGACACAAATACAAATTATGTAACGTTCAGCAGAAAGCTTCCTTCTGCAATGATGTATGTTTGTGTGGTCTGATTAAAAAAAAGAGAGAGAGAGAGAACAAGATAGACTCTTGTCTCCATTGTTGGTCTTCCTAAAAGGTTTACTGTCATCCTTCCAGCTGAAGCCTTATTGGTGTAAAGAGATGCCTCAGGGATTGTTGTTGCTTCTTCCCTAAGGGAAGAAGGAATAAGGAATCATAGACATGGAGAAATTCTTGTGTCCGTCTGTGGTTCAGATGAATTTAGTCAAGCAGTTTTAGTTTTTCCTCAACTGGGATTTCTTGAGACTATTTAGTCCTACTTTCTGGACCAATGATATTACACAAGGAAATACCTCATCCCTAATTTTGTAGAATGAGCGAAAGGAAGAACAGATAATGGGTGGGGGGGGAGGAGGGAATACTATATTCCTGTGTCCCTTCTTTCCCCTTTCTATGATTAGAGATGCAGGGGAGAGAAGGTTAAAAACTAAACATGTTACTTGGAACCCTGACACAAGGATAAACATTTGATGATTAGATAAGTTCTGATTTCAAAGCCTTCATGCTCCTTATGTCAACTGCATCAATTGTACAGTGTTGATAGATTTAGTCTGGCTCTAGATTTAGTCATTTCTATACTTGATATGCCCAAAATTACTTTATTGTTATATTTGTCCCCTTTATCAATGGTTGGGAAATAATCAATATGTACAACCACAGAAAAGGATGCAACTGAACTGTACATCCATATAAAGGCACAATTATATGCACCAACCGTCAAAAAAAGTTGATTCTGCAAATCAGATCACCATTCATAAAGAACAAATATAGCCTCCATTTTTTGGTCAAATACTGCTGTTCTGGGTGAAGAACCATGGATTTCCCAAAATTGTTCTCTAGTCAAGCAGGCATGGTTATCCATGAATGCAGTGACCAACAGTTTTATAATGCCTCATTGCGATATTTATTTCACTTGTTTTTAAAAAAAAACATGGGAGATGTTTTGGAGAAACAGATCGGTAGCGATTTGGAGCAGGGGTCAGTTCTAATTTTTTTTACTACCGATTCTGTGGGCATGGCTTATTTTGTGGGCGTGGCTTGATGGTCATGTGACAATTCTTTAGGATTTAGCAGAGGTACTGGTCTACCAGGCTTTTAACTGCTTGCAGTTGCTATACTGATCTACCCATTTGTTTTTTGCAGGCACTGGTCTACCCATTTATTTTTGCAGGCACTGATCTACTCATGTATTTTTGCAGGCACTGGTCTACCTATTTATTTTTGCAGGCACTGATCTACTCATGTATTTTTGCAGGCACCGGTCTACTCATTTGTTTTCTTTTAACACTGATCAGGTGTAGGGCGGCCCTTTGAAGCCCCACGGCAAGAGTTCAAATAGTTTTTTTCCCTCTAACCATCAGCTGGGACTCAGGAGGCAGCAATAGATAGGGGGTGGGGCCAAACAAAAGGTAAGAATAACCCAGGTGGGTGGGTGGGGGGACACGGGGGGCAGAACCGGTTCGGTGACATCATATCGTCACCGCTACCAGCTCGGGAGAACCGGGAGGAACCCACCACTGATTTGGAGCAATTATCTGCATTTCCTGCAGTAAATGATGATAAAAATGTTCCTTATTTCAGGAGACAGTATTACAAAACTGTGGGTCACAGAGAATTGTTCAAAAAGAAAATCCATTGGTAGTTTTGTTGAAGTTCTGCTCTGAAGAGACAACATCCTGATGCACTTGTTCTTGCTCATTATTTTAATGAACCACTATAATTATTCAATTCAATTCAGTTCAAACCTTTATTGTCAATGCACAACATGTGTACAATGAGATTGGATGAGCCTCCTTTAGGGCAGCTCCCCCAAACACAAAATGCATCTCAATAACTCGTAAATGAAAGAAAGAAAAAAAAACCCTAACCCAATAGATCATACTAACAGATGCACAATCCTAGATACATGTATGTGCATAACATTACATTATATTATATTGCACCAATATAGACATGTTGCATGTTGTGCTGGCCCTGCAAGTCTATCATACTGAATAGTTATGGTGTTATGTTGCATTCAGAAGTCTGACAGCCCACGGATAGAAAGGATTTTTCAGCCTGTTCATTCGACTGGCTATGCTTCTATATCTCCTGCCCAATGGTAGGAGAGTAAAGAAATGCTGACCAGGGTGTGAATCATCCCCAAAGTTGTAGTTTTTAAGTAAAACTTCCTAATGGAAAAATCAAGTGCCTGAAAACTGCTTTTTGTCAGTGGACTCCCATCTATTTTATTATTTTATTTTA
>WNWU01000034.1:11048682-11061538 GCA_012654045.1 Ptyas mucosa
TATTTTATTTTATTTTATTTTATTTTATTTTATTTTATTTTATTTTATTTTATTTTATTTTATTTTATTTTATTTTATTTTATTTTATTTTATTTTATTTTATTTTATTTTATTTTATTTATTTTTATATGCTGCCCTTCTCCGGAGACTCAGGGCGGCTTACAATGCGTTAAGCAATAGCCTTCATACTTTTGTATATTTTTATTGCCCCCACAAACTGGGTCTTCATTTAACCTACCTTAGAAAGGATGGAAGGCTGAGTCAACCTTGAGCCTTTTATTTATTATTTTATAATATATTAATCAATAGAATGACTTGCCTCCAGAAGTTGTGAATGCTCCAACTCAGGAGGTTTTTAAGAAGAGATTGGACAGCCATTTATTTGAAATAGTATAGGGCTGTGATGGTGAACCTATGGCATGCGTGCCACAGGTGGCACACGGAGCCATATCTATGGGCACATGAGTGTTGCCCTAGCTCAGCTTTAGAGTGCATATGCGCGCCAGCCAGCTAATTTTTAGGCCTTCCGGGCCTACCGGAAGTCAGGAAACGGGCCATTTCCAGCCTCCAGAGGGCCTCAGGGTATGCGTAAGGAAGGCCGTTTTCGCCCTCCCCAGGCTCCAAGAAAGCCTCTGGAGCCTTGGGAGGGTGAAAAACGGGCCTACTAGGTCCACTGGTAACCTTCTTGCCGTTCCGTGCAGGGGGAGTGTGGGGCGGTCATGCGCCATCTTTTTTTCTCTCCACGGAAGCTTTAAAAATGAAATTAGCGGGGTGGGGTGGGGGGGTGGGTACGTGCGTGTGTGACCCCCCTGCACTCCCCCTGCTTTTAGCACATGACAGCGAAAAGGTTAGCCATCACTGGTATAGTGTTTCCCGCTTGGGGTTGAACTAGATTATCTCCAAGGTCCCTTTCAGCTCTCTATTATTCTGTTATATCATGTATTGTTTTCTTTATAGCCCACTTGTATACAAACCAAGTTGTGTTTTGGAATCTGAAATGAATTTTAACAGATCTATACAATCGTGTATGAAACTTGCAATCACTTAGTCACAGATATTTTAACTAATGTTAGCAAAGAAATCTTGAAAAGTACAGTATTATGAACCTCTGTCCCCTTACCCACTGAGCCTGGCTTCTACCTGAAGTTTATCTTTGTTTTTGTCTAGGCCACTGGTGAAATCCAAATTTTTTTACTACCGGTTCTGTGGGCATGGCTTGGTGGGCATGGTGTGGCTTGGTGGGCGTGGCAGGGGAAGGATACTGCAAAATCCCCATTCCCTCCCCACTCCTGGGGGAAGGATATTGCAAAATTTCCATTCTCACCCCACTCTGGGGCCAGCCAGAGGTGGTATTTGCCGGTTCTCCGAACTACTCAAAATTTTGGCTACCAGTTCTCCAGAACCAGTCAAAACCTGCTGGATTTCACCCCTGGTCTAGGTTCATTAATAAATGGCACCTTTAGATGAATTGTATTCTCCAGTTATTAAGTTTAAGGATAACTTTTAGTTTAATTTAGTTTATTGCTAAATATATGCATACCGCCCTATTCCCGAAGGACTCAGGGCGGTGAACAGCCAAAGATAAAACACATACAGTATAAAATTTTAGATATTATTCTTGTCATTCTCAGGATTAGTGAATAATTTGTGTAAAAACTAGACATCCCCTCCTTTTCATGGTGTGCTGGTATAATAGACATGCAGATACTACATTCATTCCCAAAATGGTTTTTGCTTTTCATCTGGGGAAGCCCATAACTCTTATCTTTGCCCTCTATTCCATTGAAAACAAGATTTCGTACTCAAGACATTAAAACAGCTCTTAGTTTTGACCTTTGGTTTGAATGAGCCTTTATTTTTATATTGCCAACTCCACACTTTCCAGCGTAGATTACTTCTGGCTATTAATAGTTGTTTTCAACTGGCTAAACATTCTCATGTTAGAAGCCATTCCACTCTAGAAACGGTGACATCTATTACTGACCTACCAGACTTGCCTGATATGGTACATAATTCTACTGTACCTTCATTGTCTTTTACCTGGGCGATTTGGCTTGGTCAGAAAACCCTTTGGTGGTAATAAACGAGTTATCTATCTAAGAGCCAGCATAATGTGTGAAGACAGCCACTTGTACATACTGGTACTTCTGGATCCACTGATGGAATCTGTAGTTCATATTTCTTCATGGGCTCTACAACTAACCCAGCTCTTTGATAAGTGACTCCTCCAATTCTCTTAGATCCAGATATCAATGTAGCACAAGCTAAAGCCTTTCAGTCCTCTTCATGCTCCCAAGAGAGAAGAATGGACAAAGCCAGAGGCTATAAAGAGATGTTCTCAGCCTAATGTTCAATCTCTTTAAATCCCTGTTAGTTTCTAGCTATGGAGTGAGATTTAGGTATTCACAGAACAGAAGAGTGATTTATACCTAATCAGACAACTGCTGTAGTCCATCTAGCTTAATATTGTCAACACCGAATTGTACAATTCTTTTCTCATCCTACTTAGAGATCAAATATGGAATGTTTTTGATGAAAAACCTGCGTTTTATATAAGTTTTATATCATGGTCTTTCTTTTCAAAGTTCCTCAAAATGTGTTCAAGATATCTTGCAATGAGTTCTAACAACAAGATATAAAAATAATTAACTTGCATGGGTTGGTGGGATAGCCTTAATACAATGTTAAAGCATCATTCCTCTTATATTCCTGGTGATGCTGCTACAATTCTAAAACCTTTATTAAATTCAGGATTTAATACCCTTGGAAACCAACCTTCAAACAACCATGAATCCTCTCTAGCAGTTATTGTACGTAGGTAGTTTCCAGATTCAGCTTGTTTGAGTCTTAACTCTTCAGAATCTTGATACTCCTACTTGCCATAGAACACCAAGACTGGTGAGTCTCCTCCAGATTTAATCTTCAGACAATGTCTTCTCAATCTCACCAGAGTAAAACAATAGAAATGTTTGTCCCAAAGGTGCTTTTTTCCCCCAAGGGGCAACTGGACTTTCTGGTTTTTACTTGAAGACGTTTCGCTTCTCATCCAAGAAGCTTCTTCAGCTCTGACTGGATGGTGGGGAATGGAAGGATTTATACTCCTTGCAGACAGATGGACAATTTCATTCTTTTAGCAGGTAGGTAAGGTTATCTCAGGGTTGCCTGAGTGGTGCAAATTGGTGTGGAGCCTTCTTGGAACTATTGAAAGGATTGTGTTGTAGATTGGAGATAGATAATGTCATATCCTTCCACCTCTGTTGAGAGAGGGCTGTTCAATTTTGACATAGATGGCCTCTTTAACCCCTCTTTCAAACCAGTGATCCAATAATGATAGAAATGTTTGCTTCTCATCTTATGTATGGTCATCTTGTCTGTTCAGAATTCAGAAACAGTAGTTCTCAACAGTATATCATTGGGAAATTGCTATATTTTAACAAAAATAAAGACTAAATTCCAAATGGTTTTTATTAGCTTCTGCTACTCCCATCTAGCCTTGTTGGAAAGAGGAAAAAACCCAAACCATCATGATTTGTTAAAGAACTATAATTTTTTTCACCATTGAAAGGGTTTGTGTCATGCTTCAACAACAACTCTTTCCTTGGGAATGTCTGTTATGTTATACTAAATTGATTCTTTGTGAAATGTAGTGTTGCTTTGGTCTGATGGCCACAATCCTTCAATTCTATGCTGCTCCTCCCAGAGAAAACCTTAACTTGTGAAGAGTCAATGTGTGGCTCCCCAGATGTTATTGAATTCCAGTTCCCATCAGCCGGGAGCCACATCGGGGTGGGTTCTAAATTTTTTTACTACCGGTTCTGTGGGCGTGGCTTATTTTGTGGGTGTGGTTTGATGGTCGTGTGACAATTCTTTAGGATTTAGCAGAGGTACTGGTCTACCAGGCTTTTAACTGCTTGCAGAGCTGTACCAATCTACTCATTTATTTTTTTCAGGCACTGGTCTACCCATTTATTTTTGCAGGCACTGATCTACTCATGTATTTTTGCAGGCACTAGTCTACTCATTTGTTTTCTTTTAACACTGATCAGCTGTAGGGTGGCCCTTTGAAGCTGCACGGCAAAAGTTTAAACAGTTTTTTTCCCTATAGCCATCAGCTGGGACTCAGGAGGCAGCAATAGATTGGGGGTGGGGCCAAATAAAAGGTAAGAATAACGCAGGGGATGGGTGGGGGGGGTGCAGGGTGGGGGGGAAGAACCGGTTCAGTGATGTCATATCGTCACTGCTACTGGCTCGGAAGAACCAGGCCGAACCAGGAGGAACCCACCACTGAGTCACATGACCCAAACAATAATGGGAATAGTAGCCTAATGCTTTCTGGAAGGC
Source organism: Ptyas mucosa (assembly GCA_012654045.1). Classification (NCBI taxonomy): domain Eukaryota; kingdom Metazoa; phylum Chordata; class Lepidosauria; order Squamata; family Colubridae; genus Ptyas; species Ptyas mucosa. The sequence goes on from WNWU01000034.1 coordinate 11,053,024, forward strand.
TGCAAATTAGCCATTCTTGCTTTAACTGGCAATGCCAAAAATTGATGTGCAAAGTACATATTTTCTTACTAAAATATTAGCACAAGCTGTAGAGAGTGGCGAAAAAGTCGGATTATCTTTCCCTAGTGCGAAGGTAAAGAAAAATGTATTTGCTTAGGATATTTCGGAAACAAGACTGTTTTATCCTGCTCTGTGAAGTACATTCCCATTTTGGCAGTTGATTGGAATTTTTGCAAACCTAAGATAAGGAGTATTGATGTGGCGGTGCTTGTTTTCAATTCCACCCAGATAGCTTGTCACTGTTTGGAAAGAAAAAAAAACAATTCCCCATTTTTAATTTATTTTTATTTTTTCGTTAACACCTCAAGGCTCATTTTTTTTACCTTTCCCCAAACAGTATGAGCTTGATATGGGCAATGTCAAAAACAAATGAATTCCCCAAATATTTTCTAATTTTGAGCAAGTGCAAAAAAAATAAAAATAAAAATATGCATTTGGAAAAAAAAAAGAAGGAACGTTTCACTGGGAACACATCAAGGACTAATGCGTGTGGCTGCCAAGTAGGATGTGCAGTTGCCATAGCAGCAATCAATCTACTAAATAACTAGCAACATAAACTGATTCAAAAGCAAAGACTGATTTAGGTCAGGAAATAACACTCCGTGAAAAGAGCGACTTTTCTCCGTGACTTGTGATGGTTGTGTTTGCTTTTATGAAGGCACTTGAAATGCATATTGGAAGGATGGCTCCCTGCTGAGCCCAAGTGCAAGACTGAAGAGCCCTTCAGCAGAAAGTGAAGAGCCAGCCCACTTAAAACTGATGTGCCGCGTTTCCAGCACATCCTCAGACAAAGACACAATAGAGAAGAGAAGGTGCTCTAAATTGTCTGATGCTATTTATGGGGCCCTCCTCGGTAACAGATGAAAACGGATTGTAGTAAAAGCACAGCAACTGTTGTGATCAAGAGGGTTGACTTGATAGTTCCTCCGCGCGGATTGAAATGTTCTTGAGGCTTATTGGTGGGAGCACACGGAAGACTTTCTCCAGGCTTTAGATGCTACTTGTGACAGCTTTGGAAATGAGACACTATTATTGCTCAAACCATGATACTGTAGTCATCCTGTGCTTGCTTGGCCATGTGAAGGCACCACCTCGTATTGGTTCATCATGCCAGAATTGGTAAGGGATGATTTTTTTCACGTACCTCAAGGCATACAAGATTTCTTTCTCTTCAGGCATTAAGTATTACCAGTGTTTAGTCCATTGATAAACCTGTTTCAAATATTCAGTTGTTCCACCTTACAGGGTAGAAAACACTCTTTGGTTGCACTGTTCAAGATCAAAATCATGCCAGTGATTTTCCTCCTGGTGTATGGGCATTCCCCCCCCCCCCCAAAGTGGATCTTTTTATTAAAAATATTCCAAAGACTCCAGATTTTTTTCGTGATAATATATAAGATGCCTCTGTATCTTAGTTCTTGGTAAAGCTTTTTTAAGGCATTGAATCAATAGAGTGCCTGGGTTTTTTTTTTTTTCTTTTTACAACATGTAGTCCAGCGGTGAAATCCACTTACCTTCGCTACCGGTTCGGGAACAGGAGTACACGGGAGCGTGCACGCCTCTTCTGCTCATGCACAGAAGATAAAAAAAGGAACATAATGACGTCCCATCAGATGGGTGGAGCCTCCTGCCTCCAGCGCTACTGGTTCAGCGAGCCAGATAGAAGTGGGCGGATTTCACTGCTGATGTAGTCCCTTAATTCGGAGTAGAGTCAGGACAACTGGATGGAGCTGAGCATTTACCAGCCGGATGCCCTTCCTGACACCACATGCAGTTTGCAGCAGATATTTTTTCTTTGCGCACTAGGAGAGAAACATCTGCTGCTGCCTAGAATTGAGCTCTCAACTTTCCGAATGGGAGGCAAGTGCTTTCACCACTAGGCCAGCATGCTGCTCAAATCCAGTGCCTGAATAATTGAGGTTAATTGTCACCCTAGTCACATGTCCTTCCCAAGCCACAATTTTTGCAAAAATTCCTTATTGCTGCTTTCTGCTTAAAAAACTGGTTATATGGAGCTTTTCATACTTCTACCAAAGTATAGTTCTCCCAGATTTGTAACTTTCTAGTCAATGCAACTGGCTTACCAGCAGCTGAAAGGAAAACAGCTTCGAAGCCATCGGCTCACCTATGTCATTTCTAGGAGCTAAATAATACAGTGATTCTTAATTTACTCTTGTTATTCCACCGAGAGCTGGGCACTGATTCTTTGTAATAGTGTTAATTTTATCCAAATGATTGCAAGTGGCAACAAATGTGTTGTGAATTGCACAGAACAGCCCAGCTGGAGCTTTCTGAAGGTCAGCCTGTTCTAGAGTGCTATTTCCGTCAGCTATTAAATCTCCAACTTGATTGCTCATATTGAATGCTTGAAACACACAGCGCGTCTACCTCAGCAGAAATGCTGGCTGGCTGGTGAAAAGAGGAGTAGGATATTGATTCATACTTATCTATAAATTGGCCATACCCAAGATTTCCCTTTCTTACATACTGCAGTTTCAGCCTTTTAGGGAATAGCTGTCCCGACACATAAACTTGGTTTTGGCAAACTCACACTTCTCTCTTTTGTTTTGTTTCCTTGCCAGGAAATCAAGGAGAAAGACAGTCCTCCCACTGCACAGCTGTTCATTTATTGTTCTTATTTTGACCAATATTATATATATGTGTGTGTGTGTGTGTGTGTATACACTTTAGCTGTCTATCAATACAGTAGTTATTCAACTCGATGGAGTTATTCCAATGTATAATAAAAAGACTGCCATTTTTTTAAAAAATCAACCGCTTTCTGTAAGTTTTTGATTTCTTCTAGAAATTATATTTAATTTCTAACATTTTGAATAGTCATTTTTTAATAGAGGAAATGATTCCGAACTAAGCTGGAGTAATGTTGCCGTGACTTTCTGCTGAAGACTGGACAAAAATGAAAGGTTGACTTGGGATTTGCTGAGTAGAGAAGACTGTTGTTGTAGAAATGGCTAGCTTATGAAATAGGCAAAAGTAAGAAGTTGAGGCCGTATCTTACTGTTTTTATTCTACTGCGCTGAAAGTCGTTGGAAGTTAACACTTTTTTCTTCTTTTCCTGCTGCCCCCATCCTTTTCTCCCCCCCCCACATTGACTTTCCCATTTCCCTATCTTTACTTTCATTTCTATTTTATAATACGAAATTTAATTGAAAAATAATTAAGGGGAAAAAAGAACAATGTTGCTATAATCAAATCCACACATTGTCAAATATTTCATATTTTGCTTGAATAGTTTATTCCACTACCACCACCACCCCCGATACCTTTTTAGAAACAGAAATAGCTACCTGATGAAAGTATTGGCTGCAGTTAAATTTTGCATGTTTCTCTTCGAGGAGGGGTGAGCAACCTGTGGTAGAAGTGACCTTCCAGCGTCTCTTACTAATGGCCGTGCTTACTGTTTACTAACAACCACAGGATAGTCCCTATCCACATTTCAGATGGAAGACTTTTGAGGTAAATTTTTCCTTCAGAAAATGCCAAAGCTATTTTGTTTGGCCTTCAGACCTGCTCTTTGCTTTCCCTTTGAGTCAAAGTCCCATCTATGTCATCCAAGACTTGGTGACTTTTTCCCTCTCCATTGGCATATTCCTATTTATCTTTTTTTTTTTTTTTGTTTTCAGGTTGATCATTTTCCCTTTCCAGAGGTAACCAGTTTCCCCCCCCAGCTTTTAGAAATATTGGTCTCCATCCCAACCCAAATTCATTTTACAGAAGAAGAATAGGTAAACGAAGGGTGATATTTCCAAAAAATAATGATTATGTAGTTAACAGAGAAGGAAAAAAAAATTGGAAATGCAACTAAATGGCTTTCCAACTTGGAACTAAGAGCTGCCAATCGGCAATTTTAACTTGATTGTGTGAGAGCTTGCTTGGAAAGTCCTCTATGTGGTCTTTTTATATATATAAAGAAACTTATTGGCCTGCTTGTTTGTTTGTTTCTGAATTGTTTGACACGGAAATCAAAAGTCTTTTTCTGTTTTGTATTAACTCCAACATGTCTTCGACCCAAGTCTTTTGCTTCTGAAATGTATTTATACCCTGCCAGGAATACAAGGCACATAAAAATAAGTATTAAAACCTACTGGTCTGATGGTGAGGACTTTATTATTTAAATAATGGCTGGCCACCAAATGCTAGAAAGAAACTTGTGGATGCGTTCTTCCCCATCTCCTTCTATCTCTCAAAATTATGCTGTATAACTCCCTGGTGGCACAGCGGTTAAAGTGCAGCACTGCAGGCAAACTCCGCCCACAGCCTGGAGTTCGATCCCAATGGGACTCAAGATTGACTCAGCCTTCCATCTTTCCGAGGTTGATAAAATGAGAACCCAGATGTTTGGGGTCAATATGCGAAGAATGTTTCTACATTGTTGAGAGTGCTGCAAAGCCCTATGGGGCAGTATATAAACCAAAATGCTATTGCTATAACCCCCAATTCTCTTTTAACTTTTACTCCTGAGCTTACTTGCAAAGAAAGCGATGGGCTTCAGTCATTCACAGTTGGTGTTTTTAAAGCATGAATGTGCAAGTGATACTCTGTTTCCCTGAAAACAAGCCCTATCCTGAAAATAAGCCCTAGGATGTTTTTTTATGAGTGTGCCTAATATAAGGCCTACCCCTCCCCAAAAAATAAGCCGTATGTCAACTTGTAAAGCATTCCTGGCCTGCTCTCAAGTTGCCATAGGCAGGAGGGGGAAAAACTGACAGAGCAACACGGCAGCAACCAGACGCACATTCCACGCATACCTTTCTTAAGGCTGAATCCTAGGTTACCAGAGCCAGCTGGAGGGGCGTATTCTCTACAGCCCACGAAAGTGCTCCATTGGAGAATGTGATTTATGACACACCCTGGGAGGAGGGGGAAACAGGGTCATAGTTGGGACGTAAATTACGTGGGGCAGAGCTGACTCCATTTGGGTATGTGCCGACATGTTGCTCCTAATAAATAACTGGATTTCTTTTGAAACTTGGCTCAAGGCTCATGAATTAATGAGGGCATCTATTGGAACCCTGACACCATACTTAAAAGCCTGCATAGCCGGTCGCCCACCCATTCCATATGGTTGCCATAGCCATGAGGTGAGATAGGGGAGTGGAGTTGCTCCATGCCACACCTGCTTACCTCAGGGCCACCACAGCCAGGCCATCCATGCCCCAACACCTGCGTCAAGGGAGCAGCACCAGCAGCCATGTGCAGAAGGAGCCCATGTGTCTGGCAGCCAACTTCTTCTACTTACTCGCAGCTGCAATGGAGCAGAAGGCTGAGTGGTGTAGCATTGCTGTGGCCATGCGGCGATGGTGTTGGGCCATGGATGGCCTGACTGCGGGGGCCCTGAGGTAAGCCGGTGTGGGGTGTGTGGGGCAGCTACACCCCCTGCCTTGAGGTGACAGCACTGATACACCACATGGCCTCCTGCTCCGTTGTGAGCAAGCAGAAGAAGTGGGCCACCCATATATAGAAGAAAAAATAAGATTCTCCCTGGAAATAAGCCCTAGTGCTTATTTTGGGGTCCAATAAGACCCAGTCTTATTTTGGGGGAAACACGGGGGTTTCAAAATGAAGAAAGGAATCCAAGATGAGGTGGCTTAACAAAAGCTATCTCTGCACTTTTATTCAAAGTAGCAGACACTCCAATATACCCATATTGGTTATATTGAGCTGGTTACATTCAGTGCAAATAGATGCTGGTTCAAGATGAGTGGCTTGCATGTGTGCATTGCCTTCCAGAACAACTAGGATTCCCATGAAGGCTTTCTTCCCTGCAGAACATGTCATCATTTGAGGAGAAACAGCAGCTGGCAGATCTTAATCAGAGTGTTGCTCCAGTTTTTGTTTTTTTTTTTGTTTGAACATGTCTTATTTATTGGCTGTATCCAACAGAGCTTGAGAACTGCATACAGTAGCAGAATCCATTGCCCCTGGATATTTAGATATTTACCCCATTCTCTCCCCAGGAAGATATCTGTCGCAAGTAAATAGGAACTCCCTATATGTAGGAATCTATAGGCTATCAAAACATATATCATGTTGTGAATACACCATAACCATTTTAATGAGGTGTAGAGTCTAATCCAAACTCGAAATAATAAGGAAGAGAGAGCAACTACTAAGCAGGGGAACAGCCTGTCTCCTGAAGTCATTGGGTGGCTTCACGACTGGAGGTTTTTAAGGAAACTGTGGACAGTGGATTCTGTGGTGCTCTCTGAGCTTGGTTGTTTGCTTGTGGATGTTTCATTCATTTACCCAACTAGGTAATGTTCATCAATGCTAGTAAGGTGTGGGGTTTGTTTTCTGTTTATAGGCATTCTTGAAGAAGAAGAAAAATACTTGTAGCTTGAAGGAGTTTGGACAGTTGCACAGCTGGCTGGGGAATTCTGGCTGTTGAAGTCCACACATCTTAAAGTTACCCAAGTTGAGAAAACACTGTTCTAGAATTATGATGGTAGGTGGAAATGACCTTGGGAGGCAGATGGAAGAGCAGACAGAGAGGATAACCAGCATTTTTTTTTTAAAATCTAGAAAGGGCATGGAAAATGTTTCAAAACTGACCCTCTCTAGTTTTCCACAGAATAAAATGAGAGGAGGTGAGAAATACTTTCAGTCTTGCAAGATTCTCTTACTGTATGTCATTCTGAATTCCTGGCAAATTTCTGTACTGTATTTTTCAGAAGTGCTATGCTTTGATGCTTGAATTGTGAGAGACTGACTGGCCCAAGATCTGATCAGGTCACCCAGCTGACTTTGAGGCATGACCAGCACGCATGGTCTCCCACCTTCTAGCTCCTTTAATTCCTAAATCAAACTCCTTCTCTTCTTCCATCCTTTCCCATTATTTCTTCTGTTTCTATCTATGCTACACTTTTAAGGCCTCTAAAATGGAAGATAAGGGATTGTTTCATTATCCCAATGAAAAATTTAAAAAACAGTAGCTGGTGTTATGTAACTAAAATATATACCTGTACGAAGATTCATGACCATCATGACTGCATTAACAAGTAATATAGTGCATCATATATACTCGAGTATAAGCCGATCTGAATATAAGCCGAGGCACCTAATTTTACCACAAAAAAATCTGGGAAAATTTATTGATTCGAGTATAAGCCTAGGGTAAGAAATGCAGCAGCTACTGGTAAATTTCAAAATAAAAATAGATACCAATAAAATTACATTAATTAAGGCATCAGTAGGTTAAATGTTTTTGAATATTTATTTCAAAGAAAAACAGTAAACTAGCTCTGTAAGTGCATAGTGTAAACTACACTATAACTAAATTACACAAGAGAATGTAGTATATATACCAAAAATTACAATTTAATCTGATACATTGGGTTAAGTGATGTAGGGCTTGATCTAATTTCAGGCAAGTTCAAGCCTCTGTTAAGAGATACCTGCATTCTCTCTCTTTCTCCCTTCCTTTTTTTCCTTTTTCTTTCTTTGTTTCTTTCTTCCTTCCTTCTTTTCTTCCTTCCTTCCTTCCTTCCTTCCTTCCTTCCTTCCTTCCTTTCTTTCTTTCTTCTCTCTCTCTCTCTCTCTCTCTCTCTCTCTCTTTCTTTCTCCCTCCCTTTCTCCTTTCTCCCTTTCTGTGAAGAACCCCAGAAGGTCTTTGGTAGGAGGAAGAAAAGCCAGACATTTTGAAACATTTTGTAGCTTATCCTGACCAGGATAGCTAGTGCAGGCACTTACAATAAGCTCCCAAGTTCAGTGAATTTAGGGATCCCCAAACAGTGAGGATGAAGTGTGAATAAAAGGGTTTCCCCTTCCTTCCCTTCCCACCCTCTCTCTCTCTCTCTCTCTCTCTCTCTCTTCCTCCCTCCCTTTCTCCTTCTCATCTGGCATTCTTAGAGCTCCACTATTGACTAGTTTAGCCTGAGCAAGGATAGCTAGCAGCCAGCCTATTACAATAAGCTCTCAACTCAAGCTCAGTGCACGTGGGGATCTCCCTAAACAGTGAGGATTTCTTTGTTTCTTTCTCCCTTGAAGCCCCCCACCAGCCCGTTTTTGCTTCCAGGGGGCTGCAGGGAGTCTTGCTAGGCACCCCCACACCTCATTTTGGCCTTAGCAAGCCTCCCTGCAGCCCCTGGAAGCCAAAACAGGTTGCAGGAAAAAAGGCATTTTTTCCTCAATCAAATATAAGCCAAGGGGTTTTTTTTTCAGCATAAAAAATGTGCTGAAAAACTCGTCTTATACTTGAGTATATACGGTACATTCAATTCCATTCAATCATCTAATAAATATTTTTAAGAAAGGAAAATGGAGAAGTAACATAGTAACGACCATTGTTGCACTGATATCTATCTATCATCCCTATATCTATATCTATATCTATATCTATATCTATATCTATATCTATATCTTTATCTATATCTATATCTATATCTATATCTATATCTATATCTATATCTATATCTATATCTATATCTATATCTAT
>WNWU01000034.1:11061548-11081650 GCA_012654045.1 Ptyas mucosa
TCTATATCTATATCTATATCTATATCTATATCTATATCTATATCTATCTATCTATCTATCTATCTATCTATCTATCTATCTATCTATACATAGGGGAGGATGGGGAGGCCTCTGTGCAGCAAGCCTGAGGGAGAGAAGGGGATAGGATAGGGGAGACCTCTGTGAGGCAAGTCTGAGGGAGAGAAGGGGATAGGATAAGGGAGGCTTCTGTGGGGCAAGGCTGAGTGAGAGAAGGGGAGAGGAGAGGCTGATCGTAAGTAAATTTGCTCCAATAAAGTACAGTTTCTTCCTAAAGATCCTCACCTTTCTTTAAACTGATTATCCATTGTATGCTAGCCAATTAGATATTTAGATCACTTTTTCTCCTTGCAAATAACTGTACTTAATTTTTTTATCTCCTTCGATTCTAGGATTTAGGGGAAGCCATGAGAAAAAATCCAGACATTAAGCAAAGAACATTCTTTAGTTAGGGGAACAGTGAGAGTCCCATGTAAGATGATAACATTAGGTTTGTTTCATTTTTTGTTTTATCTAATTTTTGCCGTAAATTGAATACAGTGTACCATTTGGTAGGCTGTTTGGGGATGTAGTTCATTAAAATTTCTATATAATTCAATTCATTAAAATGTTTATATCCTCCAATGTCACCTCAATCATTCAACTAAAGCTTGTATATAGATATTTGTTTCCCAATTTTCAAATCGTGGTTTGAATAATTCAGAAAGAGTTATGAAAACTTCAGCTGTTTTTACTTCCATTCGTCACTTCACTTATTTGCTCAGGCCAGAATTACCTTTATATCAGAATTGTTATTTAAGGAAATTTCTAATTTCTATGATAGGGAGAAGCTCAGAAAAATATTCTTCATTATTTTCGCAATCATATTTTGGTGGATCAAGATCACTTTATCCACCAAAATAGAAATGTACAAATTTGGGAAGATACAATTTTTCCCTCCAGAAACAAATAAAAGATATATTAAGAAACAAATGTATCTATACCTAATTGTCCTTTACTTCACACAGGACAGAGACAACCCTACAATTTATTTGTTAGTTACTCCTCTTTACATGAGTAACATAACCAGAATTATATAATCATAAGAAAGGAGATTTCTTCCCTCTCTTTCTTTACAAGTGGAGACATCTGTAGTTAAGAAACACAACATTATATAGAATAAAACAAATATATCATCTAAGTTATAAACCACTTAATGCACTTGATTTAAATTCTCAGAGTTTCACAAAGAAAACATTCTGAAAACTTGTTAATGATACCTGAATATCTATATTTTACAAAGTGCAAATCAATGGGCATTATTCAGATATCCCTTTTCTAACCCAGTTTCAAATGATCTTGATAAGAAAAGAGGCCAGGCCTCGGTAGATCTTCTGGGGTTAACTTCACATACCTGGGATGTTTATATAATCTTCAAGATGGTCTTCTTTGAGTGACAGACATATAGTGGCCATTTATATTGTGAGGCAGTCAGTCAGAATTCCTTGGGAGTGTTAACATTTTTTCTCTAATACTAAACATGGGGCCAAAATATTTTGTAAGTGACCTACATGAGTTAAGCAGCCCGCTAATGCAAGAAAAATAAAAATAACAGCTCAGCTGGGATCATCAGAGGCTTTTCAAAGCATTTTTTAAAAAGCCTCTCTGACGATCCCAGCTGAGTTGCCTGATTGGCAGAGAGGCATTTTTTAAAAAGCTTCTTTGACGATCCCAGCTGAGTTGCCTGATGGTAGAGGCTTTTCAAAACATTAGAAAAAACACTTTGGTAGTACAGTGGTTTAAAGCACCCTGTTATTAATACCAGCTGCCTGCAATTATTGCAGGTTCGAATCTCACCAGGTTCAAGGTTGACTCAGCCTTCCATCCTTTCTAAGGTAGGTAAATTGAGGACCCAGTTTGTGGGGGCAATAAGCTGACTTTGTATAAATATACAAAAGTATGAAGGCTTAGCGCATTGTAAGCCGCCCTGAGTCGCTGGAGAAGGGCGGCATATAAATCAAATTAAAAAAAAAAGTTGGCCACGCCCACCCAGTCACATTACACGCACACCCCACCAAGCCACGCCCACAGAACCGGTAGTAACAAATTTTACATTTCACCCCTGGCTGTAGACTTTATAAGAGTGTAACTATGCAGAAAAAATAAGGAGAAGGAATGTGAGCTATTTGGCCTTTTGCTTCTGAATGAAAGGTGGAATATAAATATTCGTCTCTACCTCCATGTTACACCTGAGATTCTCAGAATCCTATCCATTCTATACACTGTATTGAAGCAGAAATAGTTATGCAACTAATATAAACTCAAGGAACTTCTTTGACATTTCTGATTTTTTTTAAAAAAAGTCCTAGTTAAAGGCCACTGTCCTAGGATCAATAGAGAATGAAAAAATGCACTATATTGGGTTTTACAAGCAGTCAGGGGACTAAAAGATCAATAGTAATCCTGTCCAACCTAGGACCTTAACCAGATGCATCCTTCAAGACATTCATTGATGCCAATTCTCAGTTCTGAAATTCCTTGTAGAAGATAGCTAAAAAATAGATCCATTTGCTAAAATTTAACCCTGAGTGAGAAGTATATTTCTCAGTTAAATAATCTATGGGGAGACCAGTATGAATCCAGTTGTAATTTAACTGAATTCATTCAAATCATTTAATTCATTTATATAGACTTTGTGTTTGAGTAGAGGTTAGGAAAATGGCTTGTGGATAATTATGGTATAACAACATCTCACAAAAGCTGGAATGGTCTACATCAGATGTATCTAACCTTGGCAACTTGTGGACTTCAACTCCCAAGATTCTCCAGATAGCATGACTGGCTGGGGAATTCTGGGAGTTGGAGAACAAAGGTATTAAAGTTGCCAAGGTAGGACATCCTGGTCTACATTGTTCATGCGAATCATGATGAATGGGATTGACTATAAGAGCATGGCTGAGTTTGTAGGAACTCAAAGAGACAGCTGGAGGTCTCAGCCTCATCTCCTAGAACCTGTTTCTTAACCTAGATCTGTCTTCTATTTTGGTGTAGTGGCTTAGTCTTCTCATTGTTCCTATCACCGATCTCCTCCCATGATTGCATGACTGTAACTTTGTTGCTCGTATCCTTACGATTTATATTGATATTGTTTCCTAGTATGATTCAATTGCTTATTTATACCCTATGACTATCATTAAGTGCTGTGTCTTATGATTCTTGATGAATGTATCTTGTCTTTTTATGTACACTGAGAGCATATGCACCAAAGACAAATTCCTTGTGTGTCCAATCACATTTGGCCAATAAAGAATTCTATTATATTCTATTCTTTGTAATTACTGCCATCACTGCCTTTCTTCTATGCTCAAATGGATATTAACTATAATTAATAATGGCCTTCTTCTAGATGTTTTTATGATTCATCAAGCCCATTTCTTAACCTAGCTCTGTCTCCTGTCTTGGTGTAGTGGCTTTGTAATTACTGCCATCACCACCTATCTCCTATGCTCACCTTGTAAGTGAGAAAGAAAGGGTCTTCACAGCCTTTTTGGCAAGTAAAGCCAAAATCAAATTCAAATCTTTATTGTCAGTGCACAATATATGTGCAATGAGATTGGTTGAGCTGCCCCAGTGCACCTCCCCCAAACGCAATACAACTCACAGTGAAGACAGAAAATCTCTAACCCAATAAATCATATTAACAAAACACCCAGTCCTATTGCACCAGCGTGAACATGTTACACATTGCACCAGCCCTGCAGTCCATCATACTACATAGTTATTTCTCATTCAGGAGTCTGACAGCCCACGGATAAAAGCTGTTCTTCAGCCTGTTTGTGTGGCTGGCTATATTTCTATATCTCCTTCCCGATGGTAGGAGGGTAAAGAAGTGATGAGAATCATCCCTGAGGATTTTCTTCACTCTTCTAAGGCAACGAGTCCTAGGGATCTCATCCAGTGGTGGGTTGCTCCCGGTTTGGCGCGGTTCGGCCGAGTTGGTAGCGGTGACGATGTGACGTCACCGAACCAGTTCTTTTTGACTGGGAGATGGGCCCTCCTGCCCGCCCCCGCTTTATTCCTACCTTTATTTTTCAGTTTTTAGCCCAGCTGATAGGCGTGGCAGAGTGGATTGCCACACCTCAGCTGGGCAGATACCTAACACGCTTTTCTATCCACAATTGTCAGACCGGCATGCCATACCGTGATGCAATAAGTGAGGACACTTTCTATTGTGGACCGGGAAAAGGAGGTCATCAGTTGTTGTTCCACCTGGTTTTTATGGAAGACCCTAAGGAAATGGAGTCTCTGTTGGGCCTTTCTGGCCACCTGGATCATGTTGTTTTCCAGGTGAGGTCTTCACTGAGATGGACTCCCAGGAATTTAAAGGAGGAAACTCTCTCTACATAGCCCCCCTCCCATGTAAAGTGGGGCAGGTTCCTCTCTCTTCCTCCTGAAGTCCAACACCATCTCCTTGGTCTTGCTGGCAAGCAAGACAAATGGGCATTAAATTCCATAGTACCACCACCTGACTTTCTCAGTTGAAATCAGTAGATGAAATCTACCCCATCTTTGGGAGGTAGACCAATCTTGCATAAATAAACTTAAGAAAATAAAAGACAACAATCTGAAACAGCCATATAGAAAATATTCACTGGCAAAGGAGATTAAAAATGCAGCATTGCTCAAATCACAGGCAGTGGCTTAAAAGGATCACCCATAGAAAGCCTCTAAGTGACAATAAAAGGCTTTTGGCATATACAAGATAATCATCATCATTAGGTCCTGTGCAGAGCAAGATAATATTACACAAGATAACATTTGACCCTAATTTATTGGCATTCTGCTATAAAGGATTTCCAAGTTGCATAAAACCATACTCTTTACTGAGCATGTACTCAGAACGTAAATATGAGAGACAATAAAGCATTAACAACTGGGCACCACAAATGATGTGTAACTTTCACACAGTTCTAAACTAGCCATTCCCCCCCCCCCCCCCGCCCATTCTGTGGAAATTACAAGAGTCTTGGAACAGATGTTATTTTTGTGCCAATTAGTTACCTGGAAAATCCTCCTTTCCTGCAAATCCCAGCTTCAATCTGAGGCTGAAGGTTAAACCCCACTCATTTCTAAGCTCTCATTCAATAACTTCTACTTGATTGGCAAACCAGATACTTTTTTCTAAGTAGCAAAAAAAGAAAAAAAAGAAAGAAAAAAGACTGGGGGCAATATGCTTGCTGCCCAGTGGTGGATTTCAAAATTTTTTACTACCGGTTCTGTGGGCATGGCTTGGTGGGCGTGGCATGGCTTGGTGGGCGTAGTTTGGTGGGAGTGGCAGGGGAAGGATACTGTAAAATCTCCATTCCCTCCCCAATCCAAGGGAAGGTTACTGCAAAATCCCCATTTCCTCCTGATCAGCTGGGATTTGGAAGGCAGAGAATAGATGGGAGCGGGGCCAGTCAGAATTTTTACTACCAGTTCTCCAAACTACTCAAAATTTCCGCTACTGGTTCTCCAGAACTGGTCAGAACCTGCTGAAACCCACCTCTGTTGCTGCCTCCACTCTAAAACCTATGCAGTTTTACTTGAAAGGAAGATATATTTAATAATATAATGATAATAAATGTATAATAAATATATTCATGTATTTATTTATTAAAGTTATACGCTGCCCCTCTTACCAATAAGACAAGTCTTTGCCTGGGAAACAGCTGCTGAGGTAGTGCAGATCAGATAGCATCACAGTATAAAACCATTTTTTTTACACTAAGAATTAAGAAATTTAGTTTAGATATAAACTAAATTTAGAGAAAAGTGAAGAAAAACTGACAAAAGAATAAAAAGAATAAAAACTAAAGATATACTAAAGAAAAATAAAAGAAATACTGTATATGAAGAAGGAACTTCCAATTTTCATCAGAAATGTCAGGGTTCCAAGTAACATACCCATAGCAAACAAAACTCTGAGGCAGGCAATTTCCTCAAAGAATAGGTTTATTGAATATGTCATATTGGCACAGGATGGTGAACACCGACTCTGACACTTCCCACGGTTTTCACCTAATTAATAGTAAACGTTTGTCACTTTCTCAAAACAATCAGTCACATGGTCCAATCAGGATACTGTCCAGTTGCTAGGTGACTCCAGTCCCTTCCTTCTGAGCACCTGCAGGAATGTCCTTGGTTCCCAAGAGAAAGTATATTGTTTTGACTACAATACCCCAACTATCTCCATTCCCCCCTCCCTATCCCTCTTCTCCAGTGTGTCAGCACTGAAGTCTCAAAATGGCCTCAGTCAGGCCAGCTTCAGGGTTGACAACGAATAAACAAATACATTAACTCTTCACTTCCTATAGGCTACAGATCTCTTCATCTCATATCTGAGCCTTATCTATAAGCAAATAACAAAACTTCAGTTTTCAATCTCAGTTTCAACAAAAAGTCCATAAATGATTGCCAGAATTCTGCAAAAAAGGCTTATTTTAACATTGATCAAATAAGCCAAATTTATGTTCCTTCCTTTTTGTTCTAACTCTCTTAATCTTTAATTCAATTAAATATTATAGGATTTTGATTTCTTTTAATTTTTCTTCTTCCCATCACACAGCTATTTCCAAGGCTTTAACAAGCATTCTTTATAGTTCCAATAAGAAAACATTTTCCAAGTTATTCTCTTGGCTTATTGCTTGCATTTTCTTTTAATTTTCAAAACTTCAGCCAATGTCTTTTGTTTATCCAGCAAATGATTTTCCAAATCATTCTCTCTTTCATTTGTAGTTCCACTTCAGTTACTTTCTTTGTCTTGTCATCTTTCACTGAGAAATATCTATTTAAATAAATCTGATTCTGGAAACAAAATAATTCCTTTTAATGAGTATTGGGGCAGGGCAAGCAATTCTCCCTTGAATCATGACTGCATAAATGATTGGATAAAAAGAATCTTTATTAGTTCTTTTTAGTCTTCTGGCTCAAATTAAGGATAAATTGCAACTCTTGAAAGCTGCAGAAGGAAAAAGAAGGAAGAGAAAAAAAATGAAGTCAAAATAGTTAGATGGAAAACCAAAGCAGGAAGCATTTTGGGAGAAAATAAGGACATTCCTTCAGGACAGTTTAGTTTAGTTTAGTTAGTTTAGTTTATTACATTTCTATACCGCCCTTCTCCCAAAGGACTCAGGGCGGTGTACAGCCATGTTAAAACACACATAAACTCACAAAATTTAAAAGCAATTTAAAACAAATATATAAAATTTGGGCCACAAAGTTAAAAATTGACAAACAATCCAATTTAAAATTCATATTCTAAGCCAGCCCAGCCTGTTGGAACAAAAGGATCTTAAGGGCACAGCGAAAGGTACGAAGGTCGGAGATCATACGAACCTCCAGGGGCAGGTCATTCCAGAGGGCAGGTGCCCCCACAGAGAAGGCTCTCCCCCTGGGTGTCGCCAGTCAACATTGTTTGGCCGACGGCACCCTGAGGAGTCCCTCTCTGTGGGAGTGTATTGGCTGGTGGGAGGCTACCGGTGGCAGAAGGCGATCTCGTACATACCCAGGTCCTAAGCCAGTTGTCTTGGGATCATGATAATTTGATGGTCCAAATTCTCCTTAGTGCTAGGAAAGTGTCTAGAAAAAAAATGTGTTAATATCTTGGGATCTTTTATGAAATTGAACCATGGTTTGTTGAATAAGATATAATTGAATAGGACTGCAAAAACACAAGAGCTGGGTTCACACATCTCATTAGCCAGAAGCAACTAATGTACATATGATGTCTGTGACTTGCATTTATTTATTTATTTATTTATTTATTTATTTATTTATTTATTTATCAAACATGTACAAGATAGCAGGCATAGGTATAAACATAAACATAAACAAAGGAAGTAAGTACAGATAAATGGGGGCAGTAGGACAGGGACGGTAGGCACGCTGGTGCGCTTATGCACGCCCCCCTTTATGGACCTCTTAGGAATGGGGTGAGGTCCAAGGTAGACAGTTTGAGGTTGAAGCTGTGAAGGTTTGAGGCTGTAGCAACAGAGTCGGGTAGAGCATTCCAGGCGTTGATCACTCTGTTGATGTTAAGAATGTTACATAACACTCTGTTGTTATATCTTAAGATGGTTTCCCATCTTTTTCACTCTGTAAGCGTCAAAATGGAAGGTGGGGAGTAAAGCAGCTTTTCAGGAGGTTTAAGAAATGAAACTTAGCAAAACTGCTTTCTCAGTCCCGGTTGGTTTTTCTGGTGGAATATGATGTCTTTATGTTGAAAAACACCTTTAGAAGAGACAGCTACCTGGGATACTTTTCTGTTTCTTGCGACTAGGAGAGAAAAGCATTGAAAGAGCCATGCAAATTTTTCATAAGGTGAATTCTTCTACATTTATGTCACACATTTTATTTTAAAATTGCTAATAGTGTTTCATGTGCTATTATGTGTCATCTAAATTTAGAAATTTAGGCTCTCTCTCTCTCTGTATTTAATAAAAATAGCACAATAAGAGGCCATCGAGAAAGGAAACAATCAAGCCAATTTATCATTGAGATGTTTTGCTTGAAGAGTTAAGCTTTCTATATTTGAAAACATTTAGAATAGAATAGAATTCTTTATTGGCCAAGTGTGATTGGACACACAAGGAATTTGTCTTGGTGCATATGCTCTCAGAGTACATAAAAGAAAAGATACATTCATCAGGAATCATAAGGTACAACACTTAGTGATAGTCATAGGGAAACAGTCAATATAAATTGACTGTTTCAATATAAATTAAAGCTGCAGAGAAGCTTTGAACTTTCCTAAAGACATTATGTCAAGCAAAGCTTGTAGCAATAAATTGGGAATATTTTTTTCTCTCAATTAGGACAGTATTATGACATTGTTCAGGTCTTCAAATCATTGTCACTGATAGGTAAAGGTTCCCCTCGCACATATGTGCTAGTCGTTCCCGACTCTAGGGGGCAGTGCTCATCTCCGTTTCAAAGCCGAAGAGCCAGCATTATCTGAAGATCTCTCTGTGGTCATGTGGCCGGCATGACTAAATGCCAAAGGCACACGGAACGCTGTTACCTTCCCATCAAAGGTGCTCCCTATTTTTCTACTTGCATTTTTGACATGCTTTTGAACTGCTAGGTTGGCAGAAGCTGGGACAAGTAACAGGAGCTCATCCTGTTACGCGGCACTATGGATTTTAACCGCTGAACTGCCGACCTTTCGATCAACTACCTCAGTGTCTTAGCCACTGAGCCACCGTGTCCCTTTTGTCACTGATACAGTGATATTAATGTGCATGTTACTTTTTACATTTGTTTTAGCCAGTCAAAAATCCCCCCCGCACACAGCTGATGGTACATTACTCTGTGGACATGCTTGCTTCAGTGCTACTGCAGTTTCCCCCTATGTAGACCGAATCTTCCCTACTTAGCTCACAGCCTTTCCCTTGAGTTGAGCAGACGATCCAATTTGCTTAATAATTTCAATTCATGTTCTCTCTTCTCCCTGCTTTTTTTTTAATTGGTAATGTGCTTAATAATGACAAATCTTGTCATTAATGCAAAGTTCAAGGTATTCTTTGACGTTCCATATTCAGAAAATATGTGCTAATTCGCACACCATGCAGAGTAATATAAAATACCAAGCTTTCAGCTGAATCCTCTTCTACATTTATTATCTTAGTTAAGAACTGTCTGGAAAGTTGAAGGATGCTTTTATCACTATATGCGAGAGCCATTTTTCAGTATTCTTTATGCAAACGCTAAATAAGGGGTGGGAGTTAAGATCAATCAAACGAAAATGGGCTGTATGTAAGAACTGGCTGAGTTTTTCAAGTAGTAAGTATGAATAAACTATAGTACCAAATAGAATCATGAAGTTGTAAATGGCTTCAAACCAGTGGTGAAATCCATTTTTTTTTACTACCAGTTCTGTGGGCATGGCTTGGTGGGCGTGGCAGGAGAAGGATACTGCAAAATCTCCATTCCCACCCTACTCTGGGGCCAGCCAGAGGTGGTATTTGCTGGTTCTCTGAACTACTCAAAATTTCCGCTACCAGTTCTCCAGAACCTGTCAGAACCTGCTGGATTTCACCCCTGCTTCAAACATTTTCCTACCTTGTCTGATCCGCTCAAAAAAAAATTTTCAACAGTTCTTGATAACCAATTTGATACATAGCAGTGGTTCCAGGGGAGAGACCAAGTAAAGAAAATAAACATAGCCACAATCCAAATTCATGAGATTAGGAAAGGCAAAACTGTCATTGTACGATCCAAGATCAAATTCCAAAAAAGAACTATTCTACAGCCACAAAAAAATCCTCAGTGGACTATTTGATAAATGAATTCTAAGCTAGCCTGAGATCTAATCAACATTCCAAAAGGCATGAGCTAATAGAAAAGCAGAATTCGGAGCAGGATAGGAAAATCTGTCAGGTAGGAAATATTGAAAGTAAAGTTTCACAAGCAATTGTCCTGATTTGTCAAATGTTTTATCCATGAATACTACCAAGTCATACAAGTGCAAACCATTCCCTCCCCACTTTCACTGATCTCCTTCAAAAAAGACTTTTTTTGGGGGGGGGGATCATTTATTGAAAATTAAGTATTGGACGGAAAAGACTTCCCTATTCTTGAGTGGATAAATATAAAGTGTGATAACATAATTAGCAAAGCCTTCCCCTATTAATAGCTTTTCCATCCCTAATTGCACAAACCAAAAGCCTAATAATGTATTTTTCTTGTTGTAAGCCAACAAATATACAAGCCCATTCACAGATTATTGTATGCCACCCAGAGTCACTTTGGGTGAGATGGGTGTCTATTTAAAATGGATACTGTAAATATATAGAATTAAGCTGACAATTAAAAATAGCTGTTAAAACCCAATTAGAGTTATTTTTTATTGAGGAAAACTTTTTATCTCTGTATATAATCATTTCCTTTATAAGGAATTGTTTCCTTATAAAGAACTTTATAAGAACTTTCAAAACAACAACCAATGAACACAAAGCCAATGAAATCAACAACCTACCACATTGTTAGGAAACTCTCTACCAGGCATTTAATTTTCTATATAAACCTATCTTTTCACTATAAGCACCACTTCAGACAAATGGTTATCCAACCTCTTCTTAAAAACTTCCAGTGTTGGAGCATTCACAACTTCTGCAGGCAAGTTGTTCCATTTAATTTGTTCCTAAATATAGACTTGTCAGAATAAAACCAGGTCACCAGTTTGTTTGTTTGTTTGTTTGTTTATGTAATTTATATGCCGCCCTTCTCCCGAAGGATTCAGGGCGGCTTACAAGGAGCAAAAAATTACATAAACATCAAAGTCAATTTAAAATTTGTTAAAATTAGTTAAAAATTAATTAAAATTATTAAAAATCACCCCTACGGATTCAGCCCACTTGGTGAAAAAGCCATGTCTTCAATTCGCGGCGAAAGGAGAGGAGGTCAGGAGCTGTCCTGAGGCTGGTGGGCAGCCCATTCCAGAGGGTCGGCGCTCCCACAGAGAACGCTCTCCCCCTGGGGGCACCCTGAGGAGGCCCGCTCTGTGTGAGTGCACCAGACGATGGGAGGATGGCAGGAGATGATCCTGCAGGTACCCTGGGCGTAAGCCATGTAGGACTTTATAGGTGAGCACCAGCATCTTGAAATGCACCCGAAGAACCACCGGTAGCCAGTGCAGCTCGTGCAGGAGAGGTGTCACACGGGAGTACCAAGAAGCCCCCGTAACAACCCGCGCGGCCACATTCTGGACTAACTGTAGCCTCCGGGTGCATCCCAAGGGCAGCCCCAAGTAGAGGGTATAACAGTAGTCCAACCGAAATGTAACAAGGGCATGAGTGACCGTGGCAAGGGCATCCCGATCTAGGAAAGGGCTCAACTGGCGCACCAGGCATACCTGTGTGAAGGCCTCCCTGGTCACGGCCGTCAAATGATCTTCTAAAGATAGCCATGAATCCAGGAGGACACCCAGATTGCGGACCCTTTCTGAGGGAGTAAGGACCTCCCCTCCCATCACAAGTGACAGGGCCACTAGATCACGAGATGCCGGAATCCACAGCCACTCAGTCTTGGATGGGTTGAGTCTAAGTCTGTTTCTTCCCATCCAGGCTCGTACTGCTTCCAGGCAGCGGGACATCACAGAAAGGGCATCCCCAGGGTGATCCGGGGTGGAGATATAAAGCTTGGTAAACCAACTCCAAGACTCAATATGGTGACAAGGAGCAAATTCTTCCCTGACTCAGGTTTGGGGAACCTATCCTTTTGCTTAAATGATTGTCTTATTTTTATGATTCCCTGGGAAAGCATCCAGTTATTTAACTGGCTCAGTTTTCTACTGCTAACAAGGCATAATATTTTACTGCTATGACATCATTAAGATAGGCAGCATGAGAAAGATTAAAAATTAATGACCGTAATGACATGGAAAGATTCTGCTTTATTAGTTAAATAACTTCTATTGCTGAGTAGGTGATTAGGTGCCCTGAGTTTCTATAAACAAAGGGCTGTCTTATATAAGCAAAGTGTCAGTATTTCTGAGCTAAAATGGGTTGTCCTCAGGTCAATTTAGCATTCCATGAGCAAACATTACAATCTGATAATTTCATCTGGCAAACTATATGTGTCAGCAAATACGGAAGTGTTACTATGGTTCGTTACTTTTGCTGGGAAGGGGTGAGAAAGGAATGGTATATGAAATAATCTACTTTAACTTCCACAATTAAAAAAAAAATCCCAAATAAGCCAATAACAGCTCTACTTCAGAATTCTGAAATAAATTCATTATTTTTCACTTAATGCAAATTTCTGCTGGGATGTTAGTTTAATATGCATATAGGAATAAAACTGTCTTTGGTGTGTTTTATTCAAATGTTCGTATGGCCACCAAACCATATGATACTCAAATGTATCTGTTAGTACACTAATTTCTCCATCTTACCTTCTAATATGGTGTACATCAGGGGTGAAATCCAGCAGGTTCTGACAGGTTCTGGAGAACCAGTAGCGGAAATTTTGAGTAGTTCAGAGAACCGGCAAATACCACCTCTGGCTGGCCCCAGAGTAGGATGGGATTGGAGATTTTGCAATATCCTTCCCCCAGGAGTGGGGAGGGAATGGGGATTTTGCAATATCCTTTCCCTGCTATGCCCACCAAACCATGCCCACCAAGCCACACCCACAGAACCAGTAGTAAAAACATTTAGATTTCACCACCGGTGTAATCCATGTACAGCTATCCATAAATTGAAGACTAGCACCTGGAAAGTTTAGAAAAGATTGAAACTTTAGCATTCTGAATATGTCTTATTGTTGGCCATAATGGCTAGATCTTTCAGGAATGATAGTCCAATAACATGTGAAAGAGTGTTTTCTTACCTCTGGTTTACAAAGTATGGTGTTGAAAAAGAAGGTGAGGAATTAGGTGACAAATCAACATGCCAGAGAAGTGGTTGATAGACAGAGAAGAAGAGACTAAGGATTCCACTCTCCCTTTGGTTTTGTTAGTGCTTGGAAGTGAAAAAACTAGCTAGAGGTGTGTGAATTGAGTAGTTGGAAAGGCCAAGCTTCCGAAATAACATGAGAATGATGAGTGTGGCTCAAGCTTTCTTGTGGCAGCCACAAATCTTGCTGGGAAATCCAGGCAGCTGCATGATCCCAAACCTCTGACTGATTTTCATTAGCAGCAAAATTATGTAAAGACTGCTTCAGTACTACAGAGAGAGGGGTGGGGAGAAGAGAAATTTTGTCATCACTAAAACAGCTGAGAATGAGTCTGGGGTGGAGAAAAGGGTGATAGGAGGTGAGATATTGAGGAAGGTATGCAGGAACTGACTATGGCTGGCAGGAATGGCTTACCAAATAATCAACCACGTGGATGATGGGAACAAAGGAAAGGACCTGGTCTGTTTATGGAGGATGTGGGAGCTATAGAGGGAGCCGGGAAAGATCTGGAGGAGTACTGAGGAACAGAAGGAACATTTTAGGTATGGGTTGGATAATTCCAGTATGGTAAAAGTAAAGGTTTCCCTGGGGTAGTGCTCCAGTGGTGGGTTGCCCCCGATTCAGACCGGTTCTATAGAACCGGTAGTAAAACTGGTGGGAGGCTCCACCCACTGACCCCAACGTCATCCGAATGCTTCTGCACATGTGCAGAAGAGCGCGCATGCAGCCCCGTTGCAAACTAGTAGTAAAGGTAAATAGAACCCACCCCTGTAATGCTCATCTCCATTTCTTGGCCAAGGGAGCCAGCGTTGTCTGAAGATATTTCCATGGTCATGTAGCCATCATGACTATATGCCAAGTCACACGGAACACTGTTACCTTCCCACTGAAGTGTTACCTATTTATCTACTCACATTTGCATGTTTCCAAACTGCTAGGTGAGCAGGAGCTGGGGCAAGTAATGGGAGCTCACTCCATTGTGCAGCACTCAGGTCTTGAACCTGGTCTGTCAGCTTTCCAGCTGACAAGCTCAGCAACTTTAACCGCTGTGCCATTATATCCTACTGTATTTCTAGTAGAAAGGTGAACAGCTTCTGGCCTTTGTCACAAGTACTTGCTAGTCCATGCCAGGCTGTTCCATAATGAGGTAACATTTAGCCATGATTTGGTAATGGATAAAAGATTGGGCCTGACTTATATTATGGAAACGGAGGCTGTCCTAGATTTCCTGATATTCCTAGAAAGGTAAGGGAATGCTTTGGCTAAAGAGGAGCTTCCCCAGTTTTGGCTAGTGTTTGAGCTGTGTTGCTTCTCAAAAAAGGCCCATGAGGCAGTAACTCAAGTCTTTGATACTTATATAGATACTCTGTGTTGTCCTGTTTTTGATAGTTTGAAAGAACAAAATGTATCAGCAGTTGTTGGTTGATGAAAGCCAATGCTTCTATATCACATGGTGCTTTGCTGGCTATCAAGAGATTTTGGGGATCTGATTTTGACTTATAAAGCACTATAGAACTTGCAGTCCCTGGGAAAAAAGCAGGGACTTCTGCTTTCAGGAGAACCTGCCCATTTGGTTCACACACCCTGCCCTATGGGAGATTTGAGGGGAAAGGACCAGAGGTGGGTTTCAACAGGTTCTAACCAGTTCTGGAAATTTTGAGTAGTTCAGAGAACCGGTAGTAAAAATTCTGACTGGCCCCACCCTCATCTATTCTCTGCCTCTCAAGTCCCAGCTAATGGGGAGGAAATGGGGATTTTGCAGTAACCTTCCCCTGGAGTGGGGAGGGAATGGAGATTTTACAATATCCTTCCCCTGGAGTGGGGTGGGATTGGAGATTTTATAGTATCCTTCCCCTGCCATGCCCACCAAGCCATGCCCACAGAACCAGCAGTAAAAATTTTTGAAACCCACCACTGAAAGGGACCAGTACTTGCTCCTTCTCAGTTATAGTTCCAATTTTCTGGAAAGCTTCCCCCAGAATTGTGGCTTCCCTTCTGATGTTTGGAAAGCAATGAAAACAAGGTTTTCTTTAAAATAGCTTTTAACATTTAAGATCATTGTTGATTAGAGACACAACATTGCCACTGTCATCATAAATCTGTACTAGCATGGTATTATTTATTTAGCCGTGTTATTTTATTTTACTTTGGAAACCCCCATGGATTCACTGTGGCGACATAATAATGAAATGTTTATGGAGATTCTCAGTCATCCAGTCATGGTTATCTCAAAGATGTTTCGCTTCTAAGAAGCTTCTTCAAGTCTTCAAGAAAAAGCAAAGAAAGTCCAGATGCTTTTGAAAAAACATCTTTGGGATAATAAATACATACTGTACATTAGAATGTGGGAAGAATTAAGAAATAATAGAAAGGAAGTTTAATGTCTTACTCTTCCATAGGCTTTCTTAACTTTTTTTCAGATCTTAGCAGGCAAAACAGGATTAATTTTGGAATACACTTCCTTATTTATTAATAGTTGCAGTTATTTGCCTTTCATTACACACTGCATTGTTTTCCCCAAGTTGCATAAAACTTTCTTTGGACTACTGGATATTTGTAAGATTCTGGGACTCTTCTGCTCTGGGCTCACCAAAGAAGGCCATGGAAGTTTTGTTCAATGTCTGGAGTAAGAAAAACAGATGTCAGCTCAACCTTAGCAAGACTCATGTAGATGACCAGTCAGAACCTGAGGAGGGTCAAATGTGCCATCAGTCTCAAATCCTTTCATGCCCACAAGAGATCTAAGTCCAACCCAGCTTGATTTTATGTACTGCCAATTTGCTTAGTTCAGTTAGTAGTTCAGATTCTTGTAGAGAACAATTAGCATATAATCATCATCATTTGTACTGCCCGAACTCCTGATTTCCTGTGCTTGACACTGAACAGCTATGGAATTTAGGATCACCCATATCTGGTGATGTTCCAATAATAAGGTAATGTCAGTAAATAGTAATATGGTCAATAAACATTTTGAAAAATCTACATGAAAACGATACCCAGTTTGGGCAAATGATTAAAAGTGCTAGATTAGAAACTGGAATACTGTGAGTTTTCTTGACATAGTCATAAAAACTAGCTGGGTGATTTGGGGCCAATCTCTTTCTCTCTCAGCCCTAGGAAGAAGACAATGGCAAACTACTTCTGAAAACATCAAAAAAAAAAAAAACCTGTGTGAACTTGTTTCTGCAGTTATCAAGAATCAGGAGTGTCTTGATGAATCATAAAAACATCTAGAAGAAGGCCATTATTAATTATAGTTAATATCCATTTGAGCATAGAAGAAAGGCAGCGATGGCAGTAATTACAAAGAATAGAATAGAATAGAATTCTTTATTGGCCAAGTGTGATTGGACACACAAGGAATTTGTCTTTAGTGCATATGCTCTCAGTGTACATAAAAAGACAAGATACATTCGTCAAGAATCATAAGGTACAGCACTTAATGATAGTCATAGGGTACAAATAAGCAATCGAATCATACTGGGAAACAATCACTATCAATATAAATCGTAAGGATACAAGCAACAAAGTTACAGTCATGCAGTCATAAGTGGGAGGAGATGGGTGATAGGAACGATGAGATGACTAAGTCACTACACCAAGACAGAAAGCAGATGTAGGTTAAGAAACAGGTTTCTGGGAGATGAGGCTGAGACCTCCAACAATCTTTTTCCAACAATCTTCTTGAGTTCCTACAAACTCAGCCATGCTATCATAGTCAATAGTCAATCATAGTCATTATGATTTGCATGAACAATGTAGTCCAGGATGTCCTACCTTGGCAATTTCAATACCTTTGTACTTCCATCCCCAGAATTCTTCAACTAGTCATGCTCCCTCCCCGAAAAAAAAAATGCTAAAGCTGAATCAGCAGGTAAGACCTGTTTGCTGTTCCAACAGTGAGCTGTATTTAAATTAAATCCTCCTTCAATTTAAGTCAGTGGTCTGGTGACTTCATACAGCTCCTTTGCAGCAAAGTGGAAGTTATTTGCAATGCTGTTTGACTTCCCAAGGTGGTTTGGGATTTCTTGATTATCTCCTGTTCAAACATTAAACAGGCTAATCTTGCATAGCTTTCAAGATCAGCCAAAGTCAACGTGATCCTGCTATGTCGCTGGGCAAAAATATACTTGCTCAGTTGCTATTTGGTTACATGTTCATGTTTTGGGCAAGCTTGCCTAATTCGTGCTTTTATAGATTAATAGCCATTTTGCAATGTTTTGCTGTTTGCAATTTACATATCTCCTATTTTTGCAATTTAGTCTTTGGTTCATGAATGTGTACAGAACGGTGTGTTTGAGAGAAAAATGCATCTAGCACGTTGCATTTAAACTTTGCGGTCTGTTTGCTTTTTATTTATTTTCACATAATTCCAAACTCATCCCAATTGACTAACTCTTGTTTGAGTTATTCATATTATTATTTGAAGTTTTGTGCAGGTTAGAATAGTCTTAGATGGAACATACGTGAAACTAACAAAAGAATAGCAAACCCCCCCCTGGTTTGTTCAACCTTGAATAAGCCTGCATAGGATCATTTTGCCATGAGAATTGGTCCCAACATCTTGTCTATGAAGAGATAAATCATGTTGACAGAAAATATTATTATTCCACATCACAGGGGGAAAAAAAATCCTGACATTTTAACAAAAACCTTCCTTTCTGTTAATTGCCATTAAGGTTTCTCTCGAGACTGTTCTCACTCTCTCAGCCCACGTAGGAAGTCTGCTGATTTTCAAATTAAGCTACAGTATAATGGATAGAAACTTAAAGGAGGGAAAAATGGGGGAAAGAAATGCATTCTAAGTTTTCAGCTTCTTAGTTGGATATACGCCTGAAAGTAGGTTGCAGCTTGGATAGGAAAAAGAGTAACATATTTTTGCCTATATTTCTGAATTAAATTCCAGAGGGTATATCCATTGCCAAATTCATGACCCTATTGTGGCTGTCTCATATTAATTAGCTGTAGTAATGTAATCCAGTCCAGCCAACACTGATTGGCAGCTGTTGCCCTGAAAGGTGGAGATAAGGCCATTGAACATGGATGTCAGGAGTTTTAATGGCTGATGAATGAATCCTGATTGGTGATGCTAACATAGCTTGTTCAAGGCTAGTTCCAAATTGAATTTGGTAGATCTGACAAAACATGCTGAATGCTGTTCACCAGGCTTAGGTCCATTCTGAAGATTGATAGCAGCAATAAAAAAGACATCCATCTCAGGAGCCAGAACTTTAACTCAGGGTTTATGAAGATTTAGCGAGTCTGTTTAGTGTAGCGGTTAAGGCACCTGGCCAAAAGTAGGAGATGGTGAATTCTAGTCCCATTTTAAACATAAAGGCAGCTAGGTGACTTTGGGCCAGTACCTCCACTCATCTTAGGAAGGAGGCAATGTCAAACCACTTCTGATATCTTGCCAAGAAAACTGCCATGACTAATCCAGGCAATTGTCAGAAGTCAAAATTTATAGGAAGGAGGGAAGGAAGGAAGGAAGGAAGGAAGGAAGGAAGGAAGATTTAAGAGAGCAGTTTCGTTAAGATGCTGAACTGGGAACAGGAGATCTGAGTTCCAGTTCTTCTTATGCATGAAAACCAAACTCTTTCACTCCTAGGAAGAGATGATGGAAAACCCACTTCTGAACATGTTGCCTAGGAAACTGCATGGACTTGTTCGTATAGTTGCCAGGAGTTAATTTTTATTGGTGTCAAAAAAAAGGGTGGGTGGGTGGAGGGAAATGGGCCACTTGCAGAACGTATAGGCTCCATATATCCTTATCTCATTTTTAACATTTTAGTCACTTTCCATTAAAATCCTTAAATGTTTTGGCCTAAGGGAATTCCCACCATCCTTTCCAGATTAGAAATTGAGAGGAAAACCGTATAAACATTCGTCTCCATTCCACCAAATATTTTTATTGAGTTTGGAGAAATTTGTCCGGCTCGGCCAGGCTTTGTAGATCCTCCACATGAAGAGTACTCCCCAAGGAAGTTTCTGCATGGAACCTGAATATCTAAAATGTTCAGGTTCCATTTTACTGGTAGGATTGGAGCGCCTCTCCACCACCTTACTGATGGGCTACTTACTTAGTATGATCCACCTGTAGAGGTGGTTGGCAGCATCACGTTTCTGGGTGCACAGCTAACGAGTAGACTGGCTTGGTGACTCAACAGGCAGGCCCTGGACCCAGCAGCACCTGTATTTTCTGAATCGCATGAGAAAAGTACATCTTCCTTCACCTGTCCTTACCACTTTCTATAGAGGGATGTTTGAGAGCATCTTGTCATATTACAGTCTGGTTTGAAAGCGTTTCTGCTTTGGATAGGAAAGCAGTCCAGAGAGTGGTGAGGATGAGAGAAGATTATTGGCAGTTCACTTCCATCTATCCAGGACATGGCATAAAAGCAATGCTTGATCTGGGTCTGCAGTGTTGTCTGGGACACTACACATCCTTTTCACCATCTCTTTTCCTTGTTACCTTCTGGGAGGAGCCTTCATGGTATCCAAAGCAGAACATCCAGATTCAGTAACAGCTTTGTTCCATGTAGTATCAACTCTCAAACTTCCTCCTTCCAATATGTATTCAAGATACATATACCTGTACCTGTACCTGTACCTGTACCTGCACATGCATATATATATATATATATATATATATATATATATATATATAT
>WNWU01000034.1:11097052-11122044 GCA_012654045.1 Ptyas mucosa
TTATTATTATTATTATTATTATTATTATTATTATTATTATTATTATTTTTTGAGGGGGAGTTGCTATCAAACCAGATGTCTGTTTATTTATTTTGGTATTTAAATGTCCTTTCAGATTTAGTTCTGAGCATTGTCAAGCAATTGCTAATATCTAAAGTTCTGGCAAAGTCTGTTGGAACCTGTCTTTTCCAGCCACTTGATTGCTGATGGCATGCAAAGGCCAGACACCAGTTTATCCATGTATGGCACAGTTAGGAGATGGATGTTTACTCTGTGCACATCTGTGCTAGATTAATCTATCCTTCTCAGTACAGCATGCTTGACCTAGCATCTGGTTATTATTGAATAGTGGCCATCTAAATGTAATGGGCTGTGAGAATAACCTTGGAAGATAGGAGGAAGAAATGCAGCCTAGATAATGGTCTGATTAAAAAAGGGATAAAGGTAGAAAAAGCATCTCAAAATTGAACCTCCCTAGTTTTCCAGAAAGCAAAGGGAGGGGGAGGAGGAAGTGCTTTCAGATTTGCAAGATTCTATTACTGTAACATAAGATAAATTATATTAATACTCTTGGTTTTGGTTCCCCATCTGGACTACCTTTCCCATCTGAAATTTGTTTGATGTTGGAGTCTGTGCATTATCCTTTAATCTATGTTGATTGATTTTGGAAACTAGATGGCATTGAAATACTGCTTTGTTCTGTTTTATTTTTAATTATGTGGGTTTTAGGAGCTAGTGATTGAGAGCAGTGGGGTGACCTAGTGGCGAAGATGCTCGCCTCCCACTCAGAAAGTTGAGAGTTCAATCCCAGGTAGTGGCAGATGTTTCTCTCCTAGGGTGCAAAGAAAAAATATCTGCTGTGAACTTTGCATAGGCATCAGGAAGGCATCTGGCCAATAAATGCTCAGCTTCATCCAGTTGCCCCCAAATCTACCCCGAATAGGGACTACAGGGTTGTAAAAAAGGAGTTAGCGATTATATCACTGGGATGTCTAATATATTCATTATTTATTATTATAGTATATATTATGTAAACTGGTAAATTTTCTTTTTTTAAAAAAAAATCTAGGCTGGACAAGCTATAATATAAAAACATCAGTAAAATAACAGTAGAAACATCAAGAAACATAATCAAAAAAACCAATTGTTAAATGAAAGTGGGCTCTCATTCTTACCATCTTTTAAAAAAAAAACTCTTTACTTAAAGATTTTCTTGAATAAATATGCTGACTGGGAAATTATGGAGATTGAAGATTAGTTCATCTACAGGATACCAGATTGAGAAAAAGATGGAATCCAAGTTTCTTTAATTGATATATTTAGTTTAGTGCCCACAGACATCTATTATAATTCAGTTAATACAATTCAGAACACAAATAAACAAACATGAGCTCAGAAGTTCATATTATATGGAAATTATTTAACCTAAATAAAATAATCAAAGAAGCAGAAAAGGCTGCCTTATTCTTGACCCCCTCCTTCATCCTTCATTATTTTTTGCCCTGGGATTCAATACAGTGCATGGATTTTCTTTTCCAGAATGCTGAAAGCAGTCAATCTTTATTCATATTCACTGTGTTAAGATAGATGATTGATTCAGAGATGAGATGATCTGCATTTCTTACTGATTAATATCTCAAACAGTGCTGTGAGAAACAAAACACATTTAAGTATGGTAAAACAAATGGTTTGGTGCTATTTAAAACCACGACTCTCAAACTGAAGTCCACAGGTCTTAAAGTCGCCAAGGTTGGAGATCCCTGTTCTAAAGGGCAGGCACCACAGGAGAAATTTGCAGACTAGTATCAGGGAAATATTAGTAAATCCTAAATAAAAATCAACACATAGCCATAAATCTGACAGAGGGACTTTGGGTCAGATGCCTTTGTTCTACTTAACTTATTTCATCAAGTGGCTGTTAAAATAAAATTGGTAGAAAAGGGCCATGTAATTTAAAATAAGCCAGGTCCATCGTATCTCATCTGCAAAAATCCAGAAAACTACTCAATCTTTTTGCTGTCACCAAACGACCACCCAAAGTTTAGCAGCAAGGATGCAATAAATCTAAAATATGTTCACGGAGCCAAATTTAAAATTATTTAACTGAGCAATCTTAGATACGTTTACTTTGATGGAACTGCCTATCAATGTCTTTAAGATCTTTTAAATGAAGCATACATACTTATGAGTTAGCCCAACCAAAAAGAAAAGGACTTATTTCTGAGTAGACATAATGAGCCTGTTAAAATTTCATGTTGAAATTAGGAGAATTTCAGTTATTGGAACCACCAATGAGTTGTTGCCCCAATCTTTTTTAGGCTCCGCTAATAGTTAAATAATCTGTTAATGGTTCAACCATTGATATAATAATTCTGAGCTGGATGGAGTCTTTTATACATGAAGATGCTACTATATTCCAGAGCCGGTTTGATCTAGTGGTTAAAGCACCAGGTTAGAAAGAGGGAAACTATGAGTTCAAGTCCTGCCTTAGCCATGAAATTCATCTTGTTGCGGGGACAATATCAGGAGGAAAGCTGTTCACCACCTTGTGTTATTTGTAATAATAAAGGGGGGGGGGAGAGAGAGAGAGAGAGAGAGAGAGAGAGAGAGAGAATAAATAAATAAATAACTTCCTGAAGATGTTCAATGATGACTTCCAGAATCAGTCACAGTTGCCTGTCCTGTTTGTGGGGCTTTAGAGGTACGGTTTAAAAGTACTTGAAGCACCATTGTTCCCTATACTGGTTGTAGAGAGATTTTTAAAAAAAATTGGGGGAAAAGACATCTGTTATCTCTGCTATCTTCTTTATATTAGAATGACTTACAACAAGTTTCAGCAGTATTCTCTGCTCTATCTATTTGCTCCTTTTTTCCTCGGTCTCTAGAGGTAGAATTCAAATGAATGTAACTCCATTCCATTGTTATAAAGATGGAATTTATAATATTCACAAAAGCAAACCAGGCCTCATTTATATATGGAAGGTGATATCTGTGGAGGAAAAGTGAGGCTGGTCTTTGTTACCCTAACAGAGTTAACCCTCTGTTACCGATCTTACCTATCTACCTTGTAAGTCAAGGTTGTCCTCAACAATTGAGCCCAAAATTTCTGTTGCTAAGTGAAACATTAAGTGAAGTGAGTTTTGCCCCATTTTACGGCCTTTCTCTCCCCAGTTGTTAACTGAATCCCTGCAAGTTAATAACACGGTTGTTAAGGGAATTGGGTTTCCCCATTGACTTTGCTTGTCAGAAGGTCGCAGAACTTGATCACATGACCCCAAGTCACTGCAACCATCATAAAGATGAGTCAGCTGCCAAGCATTTGAATTTTGATCACATGACCACGGGGATGCTGCAACGGTTGCGTGAAAAACATGCATAAACCCCTTTTTTCAGTGCTGTTGTAACTTTGAATGGTCACTAAATGGACTGTTGTAAGTCGAGGCCTACCAGTGAAATGGTTAGCAAATCTATTCTTAAAAGCTAGTTAGATGGCAGTTTGACTTCTTCAACTGAAATGAGCCAGGTAACACAAGAGATGAATACTGAGACACATCTCACTCATTTGCAAGTGAAATGATGAATTCATGGCTGTATTTATGTTTTCCACTTGATTCATAATCCTGATTGGCTCACTTGGTAGCGGATTTGCATGAAAGTTCCTGCGATTGTATTACTGAAAAATTAATTTCTACAGTGGAGTGGCTAACTTCCACTTGGATGATTTGAGAATACTGTTCATGCAATAATGGTTGAAATGCATATTCTGATCAGAGGTGCAATGAGCCAGTGTCATCTGGAGTGTTAATTATATTGTCATTTCTGAAAAGCTTTGCTGATCACATGGCTAGGCTGATGTGCATAGGACGAAATTAACAGTTTACTTTCTCTGTAAGGGGAAAAAATGGGGGAAAATGTACTGTAAACCTGGAATTTACCTCTCTTTTTACATGTAGCCAGTGAATTAAGAGTTAAATTATTTTGTTTGGATATTTGTTCTGCTTCTAAGGGAAATAGCTGCTGGAGAGAGTGAAATGCCGCCCAGAGTCCCTTGGGAGTTGGGCGGCATAGAAATGTGACAAAATAAATAAAATAAATGGCAAAGCAAATGCTTTAGTTATCAATCATCTGGATTACTGCAATGTGTTCTACATGGGGCTGGACTTGGAGATCACTCAGAAGCGGCAGCAGTCCAGAACACAACAAAGCAAATAATTGTGGGTATACTTTGCTGTGCCCATGTAACATTGCTACTTGCCAAGTTATACCGATCATCGCTTTACTTCTGGCTGTGATTCAATGTGCTGGTTATGACATACAAACTCCTTAATGGCACAGGAACTAATTATTTGCCACATGTTTTGTCTCTGTTTGGGGTACGATGGCTCAGTGGTTAAAGATGTTGAGCTTGTCAGTTGGAAAGCTGAAAGTCTGCATTCAAGAGCGGTGCACAATAGGGTGAGTTCCCAGTACTTGGCCCACCTAGCAGTTTGAAAGCAGGAAATGCATGTAGATAAATAGGTACCACTTTGGTGGAAAGGTAACAATGTTCTGTGTGCCTTGGCATATAATCATGCTGGTCACATGACCATGGAAGTGTCTTTGGACAATCCTGGCTCTCTCAGCTAAGAAACAGCTGAAAACTATGCTCTTGAGTCAGACATGACTGGATGTGGGAAATCTTTAGTTTTGTCTCTGATCAGGTTTTGAATTTATAAGCTGCTAAATTCACTATCATTTAATTGAGCCCCCAAGACATCTATGGGAACATGCCTGCCCTATTGAACACTTTATTTATTCTTTTTTTTTTTGAAGTTCTTTTTAACAAAAAAACATGTTGGTGTAGGACATTTTCTGTATTTCAGCACTGTTCAGCACACCTTTTTTTTTCTATTGGCTTTTGTTGGAGAATTTGGATCCTATTCAGTCCCTTCCTCATCCCTGCTGTGTCTATCTTTAAAGAGAAGTAGAGGGAATATTTTGAAAATTTATTGCTGTGAACCTTTGAAAGTATCCACCGGAAACTTTATATCCTCTGAAAGGCCTCCCACCTCAGCTATTTTCATCCCATTCTGCCCCAAAATGAACTAATTGCAGGTACTTAGTTGCTTCCCTGTTGCAACCTGCAAGAAATGTTATTTGATTGAATAGAAGTTTAAATCAGTTTGACTTTAATCTTGTTGCCTTCAAATCTCAGATCACAAATTCAAATATTATGATGATGACACCTTTAAATCTCAATCTGAAGGGGGGGATCATCCTCACCAGCCAGATCAAACCACATCAATTTAATTTTTTTTTAAATTTAGATTTATATGCTGCCCTTCTCCGGAGACTCAGGGTGGCTTACAATGCATTAAGCAATAGCCTTCATACTTTTGTATATTTATACAAAGTCAGCTTATTGCCCCCACAAACCGGGTCCTCATTTTACCCACCTTAGAAAGGATGGAAGGCTGAGTCAACCTTGAGCCTGGTAAGATTAGAACTCGCAGTAATTGCAGGCAGCTGGATGTTAAATGCTGCCTTAATAGGAGGCATTAGCCTGCTACGCCACTCAGGCTCAAGGTTACTTAATATACCACAGTGAGTCACTTACCTGTTCAGTAAATCTCTTACTTGAACAAGGGCATGGGATGCTTTCTGATTTCTCCTGAACTGTAAATGTTACTGAAGTTAAGAGACTTTCTTTTGGGGCAATTTGAGAACTTTTTGCTTTTATGAACCATTCTAACAGCTTGTATCACCGTCTGGGACATTCTGTGACTCTTTTTCCCCAAGAAAAAGAACATTATTACTCAGCTATTTTCTACTGGATTTCTACAATGAGACTTGATCTTCTTAACAGAGTCTATGTTAACATGACAGCTCTGTTAACATTTCAACCTAGCAAGCATGAATCTGGTGAAATAATGCCTTAGGGACTAGCAAGAATTGTTCATGAGAAGGGCTGGTGAGAAGAAAACATCTTCTCACCAGCTTCTTTTTCAGAAAACCAATGATTTTTCTAAATTCTCTACTAACTACAGGAAATTAAGTCCCTGCCCACCCACCCAGATTATAAATACAGTGGTATTTCAGTACTCATCATTAATTGTGATGAGTGCCAAACAAATTTTCCCATAAGGAATAATCTAAATAAATTTAATGCATTTCCAAACCAAAGATCCATGATGAGGGAAAAAAGTGCAAAAATACACAAAATGACCACAGAGGCTAAAATAAGACTACAAGGGGATATGCATGAGGTAAAAGCTACCAGGTGACTAATGTGTGACCCTTTGTTTTGGCTGGAAAAGGTAGTGAGTTAAAGGCAACTGACAAGGATTCCTAGAGAAAAAAATTGCAGACTACAGGAACCAGGACCACTACTCAGGTGACTCTGAAGACACAGATAAACCTCCAAGTGCTTCAACAACCCTCTAAAAGGATGCAAATGAAATCCTTCCATTCCCCAGTATCCTGTCATAGCTGAAGAAGCTTCTTGGATGAGAAGCGAAATGTCTTCAAAGAAAAAAACAGAAAGTCCAGTTGCCTCCTGAAAAAGCACCTTTGGGACAACCATGACCTGGCTGACTGAGAATCTTTACAGACTAAGGCAACTGACACTGACAAGTTCTAGCTTGCATGTTGAATACCACAAACATTGGGACAAAATGTACAGGTCAAAATGTGTCGAGTACCAAATTTGATGAGTTTCAAAGCAGTCAGGTACCAAGGTGTGACTGTATACATCATCGAAAGAAAAGCATATTTTTCAAGGCCACGAACATCTGGATCGCTGTTGTTAAAACACTAGGGTTTTGTGAAGGGAAGAGTTGAAGGAGATATTATCCATGTGCCTGATAATATTGAGGTGCATTGGGGGGTTGAATTGACTAACGTAGTTAAACCACATTGTTTCCACCCATGGAGAATGGGTGCAGTTGTTTTGCTGGTTGCAGGTACCCACTGTGGGAGCTTGATCTTTCACCATAGGTTGCCTGTCAGTGGATGGCACCATATTGCTACTCATTTTTTTAAAAAAAAACATTTTATTAGGTTATAAGATAAGATACAAAATACAAAAGTAAATAGAAAGACAGTTGGGGGAAAGAGGGGAAAGAGAAGTGAGGAAGGCAGGGGTGAAATCTATTTACCTTCCTTACCAGTTCGGAAGCACACATGCGCATGTCACTTGCACGCACAGACCTTCTGCGCATGCACAAAATCTTCTGCGTATGCGCAGAAGGTAAAAAACACATTACTTCCTGGTTAAAATCAGGAAGTAATGACACCGGGGCGGGGGGGGCGGAGCTTTGCTCTGCCATCGCTACTGGATTACTGAACCACCAGCTGGGAGATCCATCTTGATCCGGGAGCATTTCACCCCTGGAGGAAGGGCTGGGAAAAAGAGAAAAAAAGTGTTGACTTCCAACTCTCTCTATTACAGTAAAATAAAGCATCAACAACAAACCACAACTTTTTGCTTTTTCATAGTAATATAAACTAGCCATTTCTATTAACACCTGTTAATCTAATTGGTAAAACCCAAAATCAATGTTTCATTTTTTTTTCACCTCAAGCACATAGTTCAGAAGCGGTCTCCACATAGCAACAAAAGTATTATTTTCTTTAATCAAAACGATCAATTTAGCCATTTCTGCCAACTCCAGCTTCTGCAGCCTTTCGTCCATGGTGGGTCATGGTCATTTTCATTGACCTGAAAATAGGCAGTTCTACATTCTCCTCTGGTAATTTATGGTTATTCACTGAGCTGGTGGCTTTGGAGCCGTCACTGTTGATTGTGACTTGGAGCCAAAGCTGGTGGCTTTGGAGCCATCTGGAGCTGCACATCCAGATGGATGCAAGGAGAGATTATGACATCCATACTGTATTTTTTTAAAAAAATTGTATCTGCATATGCAGCCAATACCGTATATCATTAATATGAGAGGAGGAGTGGTTGGTAGAACTTGGGGGGTGCAGTTAAAAGAAGGATCAGTCTAGAATCCCTACATAGCCACCAGTGAACTATATCCAAACCCTCTTTTATTTATTTATTTATTTATTTATTTGTTTGTTTGTTTATTTATTTATTTATATGCCTCCCTTCTCCAGAGACTCAGGGCGGCTTACAATGCATTAAGCAATAGCCTTCATACTTTTGTATATTTTATACAAAGTCAGCTTATTGCCCCCACAACCGGGTCCTCATTTTACCTACCTTAGAAAGGATGGAAGGCTGAGTCAACCTTGAGCCTGGTGAGAATTGAAGTCGCAGTAATTGCAGGCAGCTGGAAGCTAAATACTACTTATAACAGTAGCATTAATCTGCATTAGTCTGCTGCACCACTCAGGCTCTTGAATTTCATTGGCCATTATTTAACAATAAATCAGTTTATTTGAACCTTCACATGTGGACCTGGCCTTTCATGCCTGACATTAAGGGGGGTTATAACTTCCTGAAAGTTTTAGATAGTTCCAAATTAAGATGACAATTCTTTAAGGGTCAATTTATTCTCCATTTGACTGTTTCCTACTCTAGTTTCCCTGCTTCTTCTCAGGCATACTAAAGCTCAGTTATTATACTTGGGTGAGACATGGACTGTGACAAGTGGACAGACAAGCATTTCCTATTTTTGCAACATCGGAGTATGTGTGTGTGTGTGTGTGTGTGTGTGTGTGTGTGTGTGTGTGTTTACATCTTCAAGTCAATCTTGACCCCTGTCAAGTGCAGTTTTCTTGGCAAGATTTTCAGAAATGGTTTTCCCTTGCTTGCTTTGTAGGGATGAGAGAGGGTGAGTGGCCAAAGATCAGCCAGCTGCCTTTGGGTCTAAGGTGGGACCAGAACTCCCAGTCTTCTGGTTCCCAGCCTGGTGCCTTAACCATTATTCCAAACTGGCTCTCTGGATGATGTAGTCATCAGATATTTAAATATGCCAATATTCCCACCAAAGGCCTCTACTAAATAGAAATGGTGAATGGTGCAAAGATAAATGAAGGAATACAGAATAAAATGCTCAGCCTCTCTAAGGCAACCTGAGCTTGATGGATAAAGTGATAGATAACTCTTCTTGCTTCCAATCTCGGTTAAATCTGCACAGCCATCTCTGCCATCATTTCTAACTTAGAGAAGATTGACCTTTCAG
This sequence comes from Ptyas mucosa, assembly GCA_012654045.1. Taxonomy (NCBI): domain Eukaryota; kingdom Metazoa; phylum Chordata; class Lepidosauria; order Squamata; family Colubridae; genus Ptyas; species Ptyas mucosa. The sequence goes on from WNWU01000034.1 coordinate 11,106,181, forward strand.
ACGCCGTTCTCTAAATCATCATCTCTCCCTTTTTCTTCCCAGTTTCTCTCTCCCCCCCCCCACTCTTCCCTGAGGTTAGCATCATGATTTTGACTGGCTTTGGTTGGGTGGTTCTTTGGCAGACTTGAGAGCTGCCTCTGCCTCTTATGTCAGGAGGATCCAGGAAGAAAAGGAATGGCCGAGTCAGTTCAGATCAACAAAACAGGGCTCATTCTCTCTACAACCACCTAAGTCCTAAGTGATCACTATATCTTCCTGGAGTGAAGCACCTATTTTTCATTTCTTGCTTTGCCAAGACAGATTGTCCTAAGCCTGTTTTACTGCAGCGTTGTCCAGGTTGTGAAGCACAGGGGTGTAAATAAGGATATCGGGCGAAAACAAATAGATGAAGAAAACTTGGATCGCTAATACTTGCATTGAAAAAAATGTCTTGGATAATACACATGCTCTAAATGAATCAGCAGCAGTGGTGAAATTCAATTTTTTTACCACCGGTTCTGTGGACGTGGCTTGGTGGGCATGGTGTGGCTTGGTGGGCAAAGGTGCAGACCCAGTTGGGGTGCTGGTATTAGTGGTAAAGAACTGTGCCGATCAATTAGCAGGGGTCCTAACAAGGATCGTTAATATCTCCCTGCAAACGGCCTGTGTCCCATCATGCTTGAAAGCAACCACTATTGTCCCAGTCCCGAAGAAAACAGCAATTAACTGCCTAAATGTCTACAGACCTATAGCATTAACATCTGTAGTGATGAAATGCTTTGAGAGATTGGTTCTCCAATCTTACAACATGCCTCCCACCGGACTTCAACAAACATCAGTTTGCCTACAGGGGGAATAGGTTGACAGACGACGCCATAGGTACTGCTTTACATTCTGTAGCGAGCCATCTGGAGAAACCCGGGAACTATGTCAGGATCCTTTTTATGGACTATAGCTCGGCCTTCAATACCATTCTGCCGAGCATCCTTATTGAAAAGTTGACTGACTTGGATTTTCCCTCTTCCATCTGTGACTGAATCAAAGACTTACTGAGGGACCGGCCACAAACAGTGAGGGTTGGGTCTGTCATATCCACCCCCCTGAAGCTTAGCACTGGCTCCCCACAGGGCTGTGTGCTCAGTCCCTACATGTATTCACTGTACCCACACAATTGTGTACCGTCAGACCCATCTACCGTGATCATTAAGTTCACAGATGACACCACTATACTGGATCTTATTACAGGTGGAGACAAAACAGGGTACAGGGGGGAGGTTCACAAACTTTCCACATGGTGCTTAAAAAACAATCTGCACCTGAACATCAGCAAGACCAAGGAGATGGTGGTGGACTTCCAGAGGAAGAGAAAGGAACTTGCCCCACTTTACATTGAGGGGGGCTGTGTAGAGAGAGTTTCTTTCTTTAAATTCCTCAATGAAGATCTCACCTGGAAAAACAACATGATCCAGGTGGCCAGGAAGGCCCAACAGAGGCTCCATTTCCTTAGGGTCTTGCATAAAAACTGGGTGGAACAACAACTGATGACCTCCTTTTTCAGGTCCACAATAGAAAGCGTCCTCACTTATTGCATCACGGTATGGCATGTTGGTCTGACAGCTGTGGATAGAAAAACATTACAGAGGGTGGTGAGTACAGCACAAAACATTGTGGGCTGTCCCCTGATACTACTAAATGAGATAGCTAGGGCTCATTGCCTTAGAAGAGTGAGGAAAATCCTCGGACGACTCTCACCCTGGTCATCACTTCTTTACCCTCCTACCATCAGGAAGGAGATATAGAAGTATAGCCAGCCACACAAACAGGCTGAAGAACAATTTTTATCCGTGGGCTGTCAGACTCCTGAATGAGAAATAACATCATAACTATGTAGTATGATGGACTGCAGGGCTGGCACAATGTGTAACATGTTCACATGGTTGCAATAGGACTGGGTGTTTTGTTAATAGGATTTATTGGGTTAGGGATTTTCTGTCTTCACTGTGTTGTTGGGGGGAGCACTGAGGGAGCTCAACCAATCTCATTGTACATATGTTGTGCACTGACAATAAAGATTTGAAATTGAAATATTATCTTAAGACAGCTTAAATAATGAATAAAGTAGAATCCTGAGATTCACAAAGTAATTATACTAGGCAAATGAAATATGACCCCAAAAACAGAATAAACTCTTGAGATATCTAGAGTGGTTTTCTGTATTTCCTTGGGTTTCTTTTATATTGCATGTAAAAACAACTGCAGTTGCTACAAAATAATTTGTACAGAGAGAAATGTTCTTTGTATGTGCATGTTATGGATATCTGTGTGATTCTGACACATGTACAACCAAATTGTAGAATACTATGGATTTTTGTCTGGAGTAATAACAAATATATGTGTGTATCTTCTGTTGTGAGAGCTGAGTTGCATGTTCTTCCCTGAAGCAATATGAGAGACTAATTATCTAGAGAATTTAATGTGCCATATGATTTGAAAAATACTAAGCAAACCAGAAGAAAAATCATTGTGATTTTTCTTGTGAAAGTCATTCTGTGAATATACAACATGATAGATTGTTAAGTTCAGAAGCAATATTTTTAGAGGCCTAAATGCACAATCATGTAAAGCTTACAACCCAGAAGTAATATATTAAGGGAATGAAGCCTTTTTTTCAAATCTTCTGACTGTAAATGGTGATGGTTAATCCATAATAAGCCTTTTAGAGCCATTGGTCTTCAAACAACATGCTATACCAATGTTCTTCTTTGTGGCTTATATTGTTTCAACAATGATTATAAACCATGGCTTATTTTTTTTTCAATATGTTTTGTGAATCCAGCCAACTCTGGTTCACTCAATAAATTGAGCAAATCTGATTTAAGACAATATGTCTTATACACACACACACACTTACACAAATACTCTGTTTTCAAAGTTTCCTCATCTTAGCTGAGATAAAAATGAGACAAAATGTTGATTCCTAAACTTGATGGATACCCTACTGCAGTGTTGGTGAACCTTTTTGGCACTGAGTGCCAAAATGGGGAGGGGGGCTGTGCGCACAGGAGAACGCCGGAAACTGGAAGTGCAGTTCCCTGTCACGTGGAAGCTGAGCTTCCGGTTTCCAGTGTGCACATGCATGTCGGTCACCTGGTTTTCCAGTTTCCAGTGCTCTGCATGTACGAAGACCAGCTGGCTGGCGCAGATGTGTGCATCGGAACCCAGAAGAGCAACGGGCGATGTCTGGCTTGCCCAGAGAGATGGCTCTGTGTGCCACTTCTGGCACGTGTGCCACAGGTTTGCCATCACAGCCCTACTGTCTCCAAATGTCAAAGCATATCTACAAAACTGAGCACAAATTGCCAGAAAATAAATGTACACAGCATAGAAATGGCAGCAAAGTGCCTCTGAACATGTATAGCATTCTTTGTATATACAAAATTCTGTTGTGTTCAAAAGTTGCAACAAAACATCTTCCTGACTATTATGGAGAAAAGTCCTTTTGCTGTAGTTTGATCTTTCCTTGATCAGCACCTGCACAACAACTATATGTCACATATTCAGATTCTACATCTGAAAGTACATGCTTTTTATTCATAAGCTATGGTCTCCCTATGATTTAGAACCATGCAAACAGTTTCACGACAGTTTCAAGACAATACCAGCATGTAAAATATTCAGAATGAGGATAAACTAAATCAGGGGTGTCAAACTCGCGATGATATGTTGTCGTGACCTGATGTATAACAATTTTTTTCCCTTCACTAAACTGGACGTAGCTAGCGTGTGACGTATCCGGCCTATGGGCCTTGAGTTTGACACCCTGGAACTAGATGATAACAAAGCTTTTTACAGATCTTGCTTGAATACAATCCACTTCACCTGATGTGAACATTCAGAACCCAAATGTTTCATTCATAGTCTCAAATGGAAGTGAAAAGTTCACTCTTTCCAGTCACCACTTATCAGGAGTGGGTTCTACTTACTTTTACTACTGGTTCGCATCGCGCCCGCACGTGCTCTTCTGCGCATGCACAGATCATCTATGATGACATCTGGGTCAGTGGGCAGAGCCTCCCACTGGTTTTACTACCGGTTCTTGCGAACTGGTCTGAACCGGGGGTAATCTACCACTGCCACTAATGTACCTCTGGTGAGATTCTCTCAATATCATAGATTTTTTATAAGATTTAAATACACCTTTTGACCCATGAAATTTTATCAAAAAGTGCCTGACTATACAACTCAACTGACACAAACTATAGAAAAGATAACGCTACCATAAATCAAAAACATATCAGAAACAAACAACAGACTGTTACAACTCAAAGTATCAAAATAGCACACAAACCAACTAAATCCCTCCCAAACATCTTAAATGAACCAAAACCCGAGTACCCTAAGAGTAAAAAGCATAAGACATCTACAATGTATAATGTAAGGACTGGAGCAGCCACTACATAGGACTGACAAGCAGAAAACTAGCAGATTGCATCCATGAATCTCACCAAGGCTCAAGGTTGACTCAGCCTTCCATCCTTTCTAAGGTAGGTAAATTGAGGACCCAGTTTGTGGGGGCAATAAGCTGACTTTGTATAAATATACAAAAAGTATGAAGGCTATTGCTTAGCGCATTGTAAACCGCCCTGCCCTGAGTCTCCGGAGAAGGGCGGCATATAAAAAATCAAAATAATAATAAATAAATAAATAAATAATAATAATAATGAACACCAAGAAGCAGTTTTCACACAGTTTCTAAGTAACACCTCCAACGAAATCAAACTCCGAGGCTTGAAGTTCCTCAAAGCTAACTTTTATTAGAGATGTCATATTGGCACATCTGGGAAAACCCAAATCTGAAAGCTTCTGGGTTTTCCTCACCCAAAAGAAAGTTCAAGACCTTGCCCACATCTCCCACATGTCCACCATAGCTCCAATCAGTTCTTTCCTGAACAAAAGACATCCTCAAATTTCTTCTTTGCACAGCTGCTGGATACCATGGCCTTGAACTTCTCTTAGAGAAGTTTGTTATGGTTATCTCTACTTCACTCATGCAATCCCCGCTCCCAATTTCCCACGGTATGATTGGGCCAGGCCTGGATCCTCAAGGCACACAGGTAATATGGCTTCCAGGCATGACACTCTGAAAATCCTTCCCTCCCTCTCTTTCTCTCTCTCATCTACCCATCCATCCATTCATCCATTGTCTGTCTGTCTGTCTGCCTGTCTGTCTGCCTGTCTGTCTATCATCTATCTATCTATCTATCTATCTATCTATCTATCTATCTATCTACCTACCTACCCACCCACCTACCTACCTACCTATATATCTATCATCTATCAGCTGTCTCTCTCACACACACACATCTATCTATCTATCTATCTATCTATCTATCTATCTATCTATCTATCATCTATCTCTATCATCTATCAATGTCCATATTTATGAGATAATATACAACATAACTATTAGTCAGTTGAATGTGTATCAGAATGTATTAAGTGATCTCCCACATCTAATGTTCTTCTCTAATGCATAAAAGTGTTAGTTCATGTCCTTGCAAATGTGAGACAATATGCTGCTATTTCACAATGCACTGTTTTATGGAGTATATTAAAGTATGCCATAATGACCAGAAAAGCATGATGTCTTTTCCCCAGATCTTTCCTTAAACAAACCAGACCTCCAATCTGTCCCAACAATTGCTAAACACATATTGGAATAGGCACCTTCCTCTAATTAAGTTGTAAACTCAAATGATTCTGAAAATCCTCATCACTAGAACAATTCTTTTTAATATACAAACATTGTCCATATGGCAAACTATTCCTCAAATGCTGGGGAGAGGGAAAGGAAGGGAAGGGAAGATATATACCTTTTTAAATCTGAATTAAATTCTACCCACAAAATTAATGTTAATAATAATAATAATAATAATAATAATAATAATAATAATAATAATAACAACAACAATTTTATTTCTATACCGCCCTTCTCCCGAAGGACTCAGGGCGGTGTACAGCCTATTAAAAGCACAAGACAAACATCAATTAAAATAATTAAAATTATTAAATAATTCGGCTCAATTTAAGACCCCCAAAATTAAAACACCTGATTTAAAATTATTACATTGATAACCCAGCTTGGCGGAACAACAGGGTCTTAAGGACACAGCGAAATACCCGGAGGTCGGAGATCTTACGCATTTCCGGGGGCAGTTCATTCCATAGGGCTGGGGCTCCCACAGAGAAGGCCCTCCCCCTGGGTGTCGCCAGCCGGCATAGCTTGGCCAATGGCACCCTGAGGAGACCCTCTCTGTGAGAGTGAACTGGCCGGTGGGAGGCTATTGGTGGCAGAAGTCAGTCTCGAAGGTACCCGGGTCCTATGCCATGGAGCGCTTTAAAGGTGGTGACCAACACCTTGAATCGCACTCGGAAGACCACTGGGAGCCAGTGCAACTCGCGCAGGAGGGGTGTCACGTGGGCACATCGGGTTGCGCCCATAACCACCCGCGCGGCTGCATTCTGGACCAGTTGGAGCCTCCAAGTGCTCTTCAAGGGGAGCCCCATGTAGAGAGCATTACAGTAGTCCAACCGGGAGGTGACAAGGGCATGAGTGACCGTGCGCAAGGCATCCCGATCCAGAAAGGGCTGCAACTGGTGAATCAGGCGGACCTGATAGAAGGCCCCCCTGGCCACGGCCGTCATATGCTCTTCTAAAGACAGCCGTGCGTCCAGGAGGACACCCAGATTGCGAGCCCTCTCTGTGGGATTCACCCCCAATAGTCAGCGATGGCACCAGCTGACTATATTGGGACGCCGGGAGCCACAGCCACTCAGTCTTGGAAGGGTTGAGTCTGAGCCTGTTTCTCCCCATCCAGACCCGCACGGCCTCCAGGCAGTGAGACATCACATCAAGGGCATCGTTGGGGTGGTCTGGGGTGGAAATGTACAGCTGGGTGTCATCAGCGTACAGATGACATTTCACCCCAAAACCACGGATGATCTCACCCAGCGGCTTCACATAAATGTTGAACAGAAGGGGCGAGAGGACCGACCCTTGCGGCACTCCCCATACGAGACGCCTCAAGGTCGACCTCTGCCCCCCCTGCCAACACAAACTGCGAGCGGTCGGAGAGGAAGGAGGAGAACCACTGTAAAACGGTACCCCCTATTCCTAACCCCCTCAACTGCTGCAGCATGATACCATGGTCGATGGTATCAAAAGCCGCTGAGAGATCTAATAGGACTAGGACAGAGGAGCAACCCCTGTCCCGAGCCCTCCAGAGATCATCCACCAACGCAACCAATGCCGTTTCAGTGCTGTACCCCTGTTTGAAGCCCGACTGTACGGGTCCAAATAGATAGCTTCATCCAGGTGTCGGGGAAGCCTTCGTGCCACCACGCTCTCAACAACCTTCGCCACAAACGAAGGTTGGAGACCAGACGGTAGTTAGCTAATTCAGCCGGGTCCAGGGAAGGCTTCTTGAGGAGGGGCCTCACCACCGCCTCTTTCAAGGCGGCAGGAAAGGCACCCTCACTCAAAGAAGCGCTTGTAATTCCCTGGAGCCAGCCTCGTGTAACCTCCCGGGAGGCCAGTACCAACCAGGAGGGACACGGGTCCAATAAACACGTGGCAGCACTAATCTTACCCAGAACCCTGCCCACATCCTCGGGAGCCACAGGATCAAACTCCTCCCAGATAATATTCTCAAGACCTACTCTCGTCTCCTCCCGTGGACTCATCCAGTCGGATTCCAAGCCATCCCGAATCCGAGCGACTTTATCGTGCAGGAATTGCACAAAATCCTCAGCACAACCCTGCAAGGGGTCTTCCCGTGCTCCCCCCCAAAGAAGGGAGTGGGTCACCCTAAACAGAGCGGCTGGGCGGTTCTCTGCAGATGTAATAAGAGCGGAAAAATGGTTAGATTTTGCCGCTTTTATCGCCACTAGGTAGGTCTTGATATAAGACCTCACCTGTGTCCGGTCGGAAACGGATTGACTAGTCCTCCAAATGCTCTCTAGGTGTCTTTCCTTCATCTCTCTCAGCTCCTCAGAGAACCAAGGAGCCAATTGAGATCGGCATCGGGTCAGAGGCCGCAAAGGCACGACACGGTCCAAAGCTCCAGAGGCCACACTCTCCCAGGCGGCCACCAGCTCTTCAGTCGAGTTGTGTGCCAGAGTCTCAGGAAACAGCCCAAGCTCCGTCAGGAACCTTTCGGGGTCCATCAGGCGCCTGGGACGGAACCATCTGGTCGGTTCCGTCTCCCTGCGGTGAGGGAAAGCAGTAGGAAAGTCCAGGTGAAGGAGAGAATGATCTGTCCATAACAAGGGTTTAATATCTAGGTCCCCTCTGCCAAGATCATTCAACCACTGACCAGAGATGAAAATCAAGTCCAGAGTGTGTCCCCCCATGTGAGTGGGGCCTTGAACTAACTGGGTCAGGTCCATAGCCATCATGGAAGCCAGGAACTCCTGAACCACCTCTGACGCCTCACCTGCAGATGGGAGGTTGAAATCCCCCATGACAATAAGTCTGGGGGTATCAACCGCCACCCTGGCAATGACGTCGAGTAGTTTGGGCAGGGTTGCTGCCACGTGGCAGGGAGCCAGGTATGTAGTCAGCAAACCCATCTGCACCCCACGGCCCCACTCCACATAAAGGGACTCACATCTGGCTATCTGAGGAACCGTGGTCTCCCTCGGACAAAGACTTTCCCGAATAATCACCACCACTCCCCCACCCCTCCCCTGGGCCTTTGGCTGATGAAATGCATGGAAACCTGGTGGGCACATTTCAACGAGGGGGACCCCCCCCCTCCTGGCCCAACCAGGTCTCCGTAATACCAGCCAGGTCTGCACCCCCCTCTAAAATAAGGTCACAAATGAGGGGGGCTTTATTAACAACCGACCTGGCATTACACAACATCAGCCGCGGACCCTGGGCCTGAGACTCTGTGCAACCCAAGACACGAGTCGCGCATTGGGGGCCGGAGTGTGCAATTGCTCGTAAACAGTGTGTGCGCACCCCTGATACATGATATGGCCCCCTGCGCCCGTCATATCTGCCCCTCCCACTCATTATTTCAATTTCGTTGCCCTTCCTGTCGCCCCCCTGCTCCCCAGTTAAATTTCTTTTCACAACCCCTCTGCTGCAGCCAGTCGCCCCATCACCCCGCTCGGTGGGTATCTGGACCCCCCCAGGTCCACCTTTATAACCCCCACCCATCCTCCCGGGTCCCCTTAAAATTTTCCTTAAAAATTTAGATAAAAAGCCCCTCAACCCCCTCTTCGCTGCATGCCATCTCTCGGGGTTCCAAAACCTGTCATCAAGATAGGCCCTCAATAACATGGAGGGCCAGGCCTGCGAGAGGGGGGAGTCTCGCAGCGTGAAGAGCTCAGCCAGTGAATACATCCTAAAGTCTGTCTGGGGCAAATGAACGAGTCCAAGGATTCAATGGTGTTGATTAAAAAGGTCCGGGAGAGAAAGTTCATCATTCCGGCATGGGTCAACCGGACTCCACTGTCCTCTCACGACAGTGGAGAGGAGTCTCAAGCCGCTGCCCTGAGAGAGCAGTGACCAGGCCACCCTCTCACGGTGACTGGTAACGGCAGATCTTCTTTGGTGGCAGCTGCAACAAAAGTGGTTCCCTCAGTGCCCATGCCCAGGCTTAGGCCTCTCCTCACAGCAGGGCGGTACAGATAACAGTAGTATTGATGGTATAACTGGAGGTGGGGGTCAGCTGTAGTCATTTTAGAATCTGTGCGGATTGATTAAAGAGTTTGCATACTAACATACATATTGAACAAACAATAATATCGTGAAAATGTACAATGTTAAACCAAGGAAGTCCAGTTGCCTCTTGAAAAAAGCACCTTTGGGACAGCCATGACCTGGATGACTGAGAATCTCCATAGACATACAGGGTTGGGTCCATGTATGTATTGATCAGGAGTCCAGCTCAGTCCAAGAGAGATACTCTGGCACAATTTATCTGCATTCAAACTATTTAATTTTAAACAGGCAGTTGGCAGTCATTACATGTTGGATATTTCTAGCTTAAAATGCATCGGCTTGTTTGGGGCCATTTGGAAGAAGTTCTTGCGAGGCATTATTAGCACAGAAAATGATTCTGAAAAGCTGAAAGCAACCACAGCGAAGCAGGTTCATTTCAACAAACAAACAAAGCCCAGTTTCCTTTCAGTCTGAGAAGCCTATTCTCGCCAGAGCTTTTATACTACTCAGCTCATCTGCGAGGCTCGTCTAAAAATAGTTGTAATCTTTTTCACACCCTTGAAGCATGAATATAAAGATTTCTCTTTTCTTTCCAAACCTATTAAGCCCTGTAGTCTTAAAAGAAAGCTGCACCATTTATGTGGGTATGTGAGCGGGTGCCGGTTCTCAGATCTTTGATTTCTGAGGAGGGATAAGCTAGAGGTGACTGTTCTGATGAGTCATCTGGAAATCACTGCAATTTACAGATGAGTGTCTGATTACTTGAATTGTCAGCCTGGGCAGGAGGTGCTCCATTGTTTGACTTTTCAACAAGATGATTATTCCCTGCTTTTAAACTAAACAAGGTAAAAGGGAGATGGGGAAACATCAGTACACGGTGCTCCGACAAGTTGTAATATCTAACAAGTCAGGAGTCTCCGATAAAGAGCAGAGGGCTATCTAATGTATATGTGGCCAGTCCCAGCCTATCCCTTATATCAGGAAAAGCAAACTCCACAACTGGGTTTTTGCCTTCTAAATCAATGCCGCAAGACTTAATTTCCCTTGCAGGGCTAAATCTTTCTTTGAGATTCAAAAAGTGGGGTGAGAGCCATAGTCTATATTGGGGGGGAGAGGGGGAGGGGTTCAGACATTTTGAGGACTGTACCCACTTGGGGGATTTCAAGGAAAAATAGAAAAGATTCCTATGAAAGTTAGGAGAAGAACTAAGGTGATGGCGACTATCAACAGATAAGGAGCTAGAATTACCTAGAACAGGGGTATCAAACTCAGGACCTGGGGGCCAGATCCAGCCTTCTGGGTGCTTAGACTGGCCTGCGGGGCCACCCTGGAAACAGTGAAGAACTGGCCGGCGGTGCCTCTGCCAGCAAAAACGGAGTTTGGGAGGACCACAGGCGATCCTCACAACCTTCATTTTCGCTGGCAGTGGGTTTCAGGAGGCCATTACAGCAGAGGTGGGATTCACTTATCTTCAGGGGTGAAATGCTCCCGGTTCAGACCGGATCGCCTGATCCAGTAGCGATGGCAGCAGGTGGTTCGGAGAACCGGTAGCAAAAATCCCTGTGTGCCCCCCCCCCCCCATGCCCAGCTGAGCCGCACGATCATCAGAGGCTTTTTTTTTTTTTACTTTTCAAAGCATTTTTTTCTACAACCTCTTGGCCAAAGAGGTGGTAAAAAAAATGCTTTGAAAAGTCTCTGACGATCCCAGCTGAGTTGCCTGATCGCCAGAGGCTTTTCAAAGCATTAGAAAAAATGCTTTGAAAAGTTTTAAAAAAAAAAGTTGGCCACGCTCACCCAGTCACATTACCCCACCACCACCAAGCCACACCCACCGAACTGATAGTAACGAATTTTACATTTCACCCCTGCTTACCTTCCCTATTGGTTTGCAATGTGGGCGCGCCCAAATGTTGCCTAGGCAGCGGTTCATGTATACAGGTTGTCCTTGACTTACAACTGCAATTGAACCCAAAAATATTGTTCCTAAGTGAAAACATTTGTTAAATGAGTTTTGCCCCATTTTATGACCTTTCTTGCCTCAGTTGTTAAATAAATCACTGCAGTTCTTAATAACACGGTTGTTAAGGGAATTTGGCTTTCCCATTGATTTTGCTTGTCAGAAGGTGGCAAAAGGGAATGCCACATGACCCAGGGACACTGCCACTATCATAAATACAAGTCAGTTGCCAAGTGTTTGAATTTTGATCCCGTGACCATGGGGATGCTGCAATGGCCATGTGAAAAATGGTCATAAGTCACTTTTTTCAGTGCCGTTGTAACTTTGAATGGTCACTAAATGAATTGTTGTAAATCTAGGATTATACCTGTATTTCCTTTAAGATCATCTTCATTACTCTCTACAGAAGAAGAACTAACTGTGTCCTCCCTATATAGTGCAGTTTTAATCCAGCCCTTTCTCTTCCACACAAATGGGAAATAATGCTTAGTGCATGGCTGAAGAAATTAGAGACCCTAAATAATATCTCCCGCTAGCCTCTAGCACCTTAAATAGTTGTGTTTGTGCTGACCATTATAGTTGTGTTGTTATTATACAGTAGTGGCCAAAATTGTGGAAACCTTTTGGGAAAAGTATATTTTCTAAAACTAGCTAATAACACCACTTTTTTTTTTGGAGTAGTACCATAAAATTATATATATCAAAGGAAAGATAATTTAATCAAGAATGTAATGCAATAACTTTTATGAAGGATTTGCTATTAGAATAGCAGTTACAGTATAAAGAATAAAAGTGAAACACATAGAAAAAAATGAGATATACAAAAATGATTACGTCATTTGATACTTAGTTGGATAACCTCCCCTTGAAGAGCACCCGGAGGCTCCAACTGGTCCAGAATGTGGCCGCACAGGTGATTATGGGAGTGTCATGGCGCTTCCATGTAACACCTCTCCTGCTCAAGCTGCACTGGCTTCCGGTGGTCCTCTGGGTGCGATTCAAGGTGTTGGTTACCACCTTTAGAGTGCTCCATGGCTTAGGACCTGGATATTTACGAGACCGCCTTCTGACACTGAGAACCTCCCACCGGCCAGTACGCTCCCACAGAGAGGGGCTCCTCAGGGTGCCGTCAGTCAAATAATGTTGACTGGCGGCCCCCAGGGGGAGAGCTTTCTCTGTGGGAGCACCTGCCCTCTGGAACGAGCTCCCCACAGAGATATGGATGATCCAGGATCTACGTACCTTCCGTCAGGCCCTCAAGGTTTCTTTATTTCAACAAGCCGGGCTGGCCTAACTTCTCTAATTGTTTAATTTTAATTTTAAATGGGGTATTTAAATTGTTGGGCCAAATTGTTTAATATATTTTAAATTGCTTTTAAATTTTTGTATTTTTATGTTTTTACCTTTGGCTGTTCACTGCCCTGAGTCCTTCGGGAGAAGGGCGGTATATAAATTTAAATATAAAAAAAATAAATAAATAAACCTTCAGCATGCATTACGGCCTTACAACGTCTTCCCATGGAGTGAACCAAGTCCTTTAGTTCTGCAGCTGTTATAATGTGAAACAGGGGTGAAATCCAGCAGGTTCTGACAGGTTCTGGAGAACCAGTAGTAGAAATTTTGAGCAGTTTGGAGAACCGGTAGTGGAAATTTTGACTAGTTCAGAGAACCAGCAAACACCACCTCTGGCTGGCCCCAGAGTGGGTGGGAATGGAGATTTTGCAATATCCTTCCCTCAGGAGTGGGGAGGGAATGGGGATTTTGCAGTATCCTTCCCCTGCCATGCCCACCAAGCCACACAACACCACACCACACCCACCAAGCCACGCCCACAGAACCAGTAGTAAAAAAAATTGGATTTCACCACTGATGTGAAACCAAGATTGAATGATTGCTTCTATTAACTGGGCTTTGTTGCTGGGTTGCTTCTGACTAATAAGTTTCTTTAGTCTGCTCCATAGATTTTCAATTGGGTTAAGGTTTGGGCTATTCCCAGGCTATTCCAGCAGTGAAAAAGTGGAATTATTAGCCATCAAACCTCAAAAATACATTTTTCCCAAAAGGTTTCCATAATTTTGGCCACTACTGTACCCTTTTTACTGTTCTCAGGGTGTTCACCAGGCTCTCTGAAGAGTAGAAGTTTCTTTCCAAGGGCTTTCTGGAAAGCCATAGTGACTGTGCATTGTTGCGTGGCTACATGTGATATCAGAAGTACAGATAGTACAACTGTTAAGGTGTAAGAGTCAAAACATAAAAGGATATGCTGTGTAATGGCCAAAAAATAAAATGAGTATGCTGTGTCTCAACAGCCAAACAAAAATGAATATGTTATGTAACGGCCCAAAAACAAAAATGAGTATGCTGTGTTTAACAGTCAAAAAATAAAATGGTTATGCTGTGTTTAACAGCCAGGAAATAAAAATGATTGGTTTAACAACAAAGATGAAGATAAAGATGTTGGGTTTTATAGCAAAATAAATGAGGTGGGATAGGCAAATAAGGAGGAATATGTTGAGATTAATAGTTAAAATGAAATGAATAATTAGGTTTAATAACAGAAATAAAGACTATAAATGTTGAGTTCATTAGTAAAAATAAAATGATTATGTTGGAATTAATTACTTTATGAATGTTTATAATAATTGTGATGGTTTATTTTGTTAAAATATATCCATCTAAGCAAATGAAAGAGAAAAATAGAATTATAATTGATTAGGATTTAAGATTTAAGTAATGGATTTTTGGGGATAATAGCTTAGTTAAATAGATAAAATTGAGGGAAATAATTGAGTAAAATATTAAGTTGTGTTAATTGAAAATTAAGATTTGTTAGTGATTTGTATTAATTTGTGACCGGATCAAAAGCTTTGTTTTGAAAAAAATGTGTTTTATGTTTATGTTTTAAAAAAATAATAAAAAACTTTTATATATATAAAAAAGAAGTACAGATAGTGCTCAACTTACAACAGTTCGTTCAACGTTACAACAGCACTGAAAAAAGTGATCTATGACCAGTTTTCACACTTACGACTGTTGTAGCATTCCCCATGGCCATGTGATCAAAATTCAGACCTTGACCATTCTTGTATTTATGACAGTTGCAGGGTCCCGTCATCCCCCTTTGCAACTTTCTGATGAGCAAAGACATTTAACAACAATTTGACTAATTTAATAACCACAACGGTGATTCACTTAACAAGTGTGGCAAGGAAGGTCGTAAAATGGGACAAAACTCACTTAACAAATGTTTCACTCAGCAACAGAAATGTTGGTCTCAGTTGTGGTTGTAAGTCGAGGACTACCTGTACCAGGGAACTTTATCTAGCCATGCCTACTGGGCTTCATAAAAGCTAAACAAGATAGAGCAGACCTCTTGCTCATCTCAGCTTTTAGAAGATGAATTAAATTCTTAAAAACCCCAGGATTTCATCTGGCAAACTTTGATCTCAAGTACCATTAACATTTGCTGGATTTTAAAATTTGCTCCCAAAAGGAAGCAGTTAAATGGAACCAATTTTCTCTACTTTTCTCACATGGAACAGAAATCAGATGGGATCTTCTTCCATCTCAGAGTAAATAATTCCACCCTTGTCAACCTCTTAAAATCTCTGCAGGGTTTAAAAATGAGCTTGTTATGACGCCGGTCATAATACACGTCTATCTTCTTGCACAGAGAGTAGGGTGGGGTGTTTGTCAGACCTGCTTCTTAGACAGAAAGGTTGTTATGGTCGCATCCAGTAGAAATGTTGCATTTTCTTATGAGGGGAAAAAAATGGCATAAAAGAGTGAAGAGATTTCAAAAAATCCAACGTAAGGGAAACCGAGGGAAACTGGAAATGTACAATCCCAAAATTAAGCATCCTGACTTAAAAATGCCATTTGCTTGTCAGAAATATGCTAGGCAGCCAAGACTGTTCACTGGGATTGCAATTATTCTCAAACCTTCAATCACATGCGAATACCTGCTAGTGTGGATTGTTCCAGGTAAGCCTGATTTACTAAGTCTAGTCTATTCTATTCTATTCTATTCTATTCTATTCTATTCTATTCTATTCTATTCTATTCTATTCTATTCTATTATTATTTTATTATTTATTGTATTTTTATTTATTTTATTGTATTATATTTTTATTTATTTTATATTTTGCTTTTATTTTATTTTATTTTATTTTATTTTATTTTATTTTATTTTATT
>WNWU01000034.1:11122054-11146915 GCA_012654045.1 Ptyas mucosa
TTTATTTTATTTTATTTTATTTTATTTTATTTTATTTTATTTTATTTATTTTATTTTATTTTATTTTATTTTTCAAAAGGTTTTTACTCTCACCTATCCCTCCACATACTATTTAATCCAACCAGTATGGAAAGAAGTCACAATAACATAAGACACTAAAATTCAAGACCTCCTTCTCCAGGCTTCTGTGCTTCATAGGTCCTGCATCACAACTCCCAGAACTACACAAATTTGTATTAGGGACCTCTGAGTTTTTCTGTTATGGGCCGTCTACAGTTGAAAGGAAAAGGTTCATTCCATTTTAGCAAAAGCAGAGAAAAAGCTCTCAAGCAGAAGGATGGAGTCAGGCACAGAGAATCAGGACCACATTTTAAACTCCAGTTAAGCTGATTTATTCCTCATGCCTAAAGAAGTAGTCCTCGACTTACAACCCTTTGTTTAATGATCAAAGTTACAACAGTACTGAAAAAAGTGACTAATGGCCGTTTTTCACACTTACAACCATTGCAGCGTCCCCATTGTCATGTGATCAAAACTTGGACGCTTGATAAATGGTTCATATTTATGACGGTTGATGTGTCCTGGGGTCAGAAGCTGGGACAAGTAACGGGAGTTCACCCGGTTACGCGGCACTAGGGATTCGAACCGCTGAACTGCCGACCTTTCGATCGACAAGCTCAACATCTTAGCCACTGAGCCACCACTCAGTGGAGCTCTACAGACACCCTAAAAGATAAATTAAACCCTATCAACTTTCTATCATTTAACAACCACTTAATGCCCCTTCCAAACTTTTACTGACCCTTTTTTGACCTGCAGGCATTTATTGACCCATCAGCCCTTAGGAGTCAATATTGACCACTTTTAGGAACTCCAATTTAAAGGTAAGAAACATAAAACAGTTGCCAAGTAACTTTTATATTGATTTTGATCCTCCTATTTAAGCCAAAGAGAATGATACGTTAGACAGTAAACTGTTTTTACTGAATACATGTATATAGTATACTGTATTTATGCATACACATTTTCAATGCTTTTCTTATTTTTCTCATGTACGGTTCAAAAGAGACTAAATCTTGAGGCCTTGGAATAATTTGTGATTCTAGTGTTGGAGTGTTTTACATTGTGCTGATATTGCTAAATCTGATCAGTGCAGCAAAGTGCTATTGTTTGGAATAAACTTTAAGAGACGGAACTTTTGGTCAAATCTCCTTATTTTTCCTCTTTATTGTCATCCCAGGAACCTTCCCACTCCCCACCCCCCCAGTTTGTACCCATCGGATACTTTAGCAAAGATTTCACAAATTCAATCAGGCCACCTCGAAATGAGTTTTGTTTCCTTTTAATTTGCTATATTCCCTGATGAAGGGATAAAAGCCGCTCCACGCACACACCCCTCATTTTTCCTTTGGCTTAGTTTCTTCTGTCTTCAGAAGAAACTAAGCCAACATCCATCACACCCAAGCCAGAAAAAAACGGACAGGGTTGCTTTCCTACAATCTCCCGTTTCTTCTAATTGATTGACAAACACATTAATCTCCTTTTCAAGTTTTCACTGAAAACTCAACCTCTGGAAATCCTCCTGAGGCTTTTATCTGATTTTCCTCCTGAATCCCTTCCAGCTGGACCTGTTCCAGTTCAGCATTTGGGACAACTTCTAGCCTTCTTTCCCCCCCCCCATCTTTTCTAGTAAAACACTTATAAATACCAGTGTTATTTTCACAGAATCGTGCCGCCATATTACATCTTCATTTTTATGGCAGTCTATGTTTGATTCCAATTCCCCTGACAGAGTAGCATTCTCAGCTTATGTATGATTCAAATTCCCCCAATGTATGTTCTCAAGTCATTGTAGTTTTTCTGCAATAAATAAACTATTACTTTTCTAAGCTTTGCCTTTGGCCTTTTGAAGTATTAGATTTTCTTTAAGCTTTCGTAGAATAGAATAGATAAGATCCTGCAAATGTGTACTCAACGTGCACATGCATCAGAAACCTTGGAAATAGGTGGTTGGGGAAGGCCATTCAAAATGAAATATCAGATGATGATTAAAGTCCAAGGCATCCTTTCATATTTCTACAATGATCACTCTGGTATAGATTCAAGTTTTTTTATTCCTCTGATAAAAGTATTCCCAGATAGCATTTTGCTCACAAATCTATTGACAACAAAGAAGAGAAGCCCTGGTTTTTGGTATTTCCACTAGCCTCCCAAAACATATTTTAGAAATGTGTAAAGAGGCAAAGGAAAAGACCAGATTGCTCTTGTCCTAGTCAACTATCAGAAGAGGGCTTTTATGTGGCTTTTTTCCTCAGCAGGATGTTAATCCAACAACAACATCAATTTTTGAGACTGGACAGCCATTTACAAAGCCTTAGTAAGACCACACTTGGAATAGTGCATCCAGTTGTGGTCACTGCAATACAAAAAAGAGGTTGGGACATTGGGAAGAGTGCAGAGAAGAACAATGAGGATGATTGGAGGGCTGGAGGCTAAAACTTATGAAGAACAGTTGCAGGAATTGGCTGTGTTTAGTTTAATGAAAAGAAGGACTTGGAGTGACATGATAGCAGAGTTCCAATATTCTTAGGGGCTACCACAAAGATGAAGGGGTCAGCTTATTTTCCAAAGCACCAGAAAGCAAAACAAGAAACAATGGATGGAAACTAATCAAGGAGAGAAGCAACCTGGAATTAAGGAGAAACTTCCTAATGGTGAGAACAATTCACCAGTAGAATGCCATGCCTTCAGACGTTGTGGTGCCCTGTCACCGGAGGCTTTTAAGAAGAGACTGGATAGCCACCTGTCTGAAATGCTCTAAACTTTCCTGCTTGAGCAAGGCTTTGAACTAGAAGACCTCCAAGGTCCCTTCCATCCTATTAGAACATAGAATATAGCATGACAGGGTTGGAATGAACCTCTCTTTTCTCTTAAAAGTGCTTTGTTGCAGAGTCCATTAAGGTGGGATGCATGCACTTAAAGCACATTTTATTATAATTAACTGCACTTGTTGAAGAAAAAAACAAAGCCTGGATAGAGTTCAATTTAAAGGTAAAGGCTCCCCTCGCACATATGTGCTAGTCATTCCCTAGGGGGCGGTGCTCATCTCTGTTTCAAAGCCGAAGAGCCAGCACTGTCCAAAGATGTCTCCGTGGTCATGTGGCCGGCATGACTAAATGCCAAAGGCGCACGGAATACTGTTACCTTCCCACCAAAGGTGGTCCTTATTTTTCTACTTGCATTTTTTACGTGCTTTTGAACTGCTAGGTTGGCAGAAGCTGGGACAAGGAACAGCAGCTCACCTTGTTATGCAGTACTAGGGATTCGAACCGCTGAACTGCCGACTTTTCGATCAACAAGCTCAGCATCTTAGCCACTGAGCCACCGCATCCCTCTACAGTTCAATTTACTAGTTTATGAACATGAACTAGAAAACAGAGCTATCAGTAAAATATCAAGCCTGATAGAGAACCGTCACACACCTAGTTAAGTCTTTTCTCTACCTTTATGGAGATAAACGGTCCATAGATCAGAGAGCGGCCACCGTTTTTATTTATTTTTATTTTCGTCAAGCATGTATTTTATGACAGATACAAGCATAAACATAATTATAAATACATGAAACGGATACGAATAAAAGAAAACATTAGAACAGGGACGGTAGGTACGCTGGTGCACTTATCCACGCCCCTTACAGACCTCTTAGGAATGGGGTGAGGTCTACAGTAGACAGTCTAAGGTTAAAGTTTTTGGGGTTTGGGGAAGAAACCACAGAGTCAGGTAGTGCATTCCAGGCGTTGATAACTCTGTTACTGAAGTCGTATTTTCTGCAGTCTAATTTGAATTGGTTTACCATGAGTTTGTATCTATTGTGTGCTCTTGTATTGTTTTGGTTGAAGCTGAAGTAGTCATTGGCTGGTAGGACTTTGTAGCAGATGATCGTGGAAGCAAATACTTCCTTCTTGGATAGAATCAATGAAAATCCAGAAGGTGTAACACAAAGAAAAATGTGTTTGATGTGTAGAAGAGAAAGTATTTTCCAAGATTTCCTGATCTCAAGTGTTGAGGAACTAATAGGTAAATATTATGACTTTAAAACCTCTTGTTCTTTCAACAGCAGTGCTTGTAGTCTTAGCCACTGCATTTCATATTGTGAAACGCTGGGGGAAAATGTTTTCATTGTATCAGTAACATTTAGAATTATGAAAAAGTGTCTCAGCTAACAATGGGCTTTGAAATGCCCTGCAAGGAAATATTAAATTCAGTTGAATTCAATCAACATTTATTATCTAATTGAACATTGGTTTTCCTAATACTATATATTAGGAAATAGTACATTAGGAAATGTACAAATGTCATCTTGGACAGAAATATTGCATTCAGGAATTTAAAGTGCTGTTCTTCTCAAGATTATATTATTTAATTCTGTTTTCTTGCTTGCTTGCACACTCCTAGCTAAAATGTGGGTAGGTTTAATTGAATCCTAGACTACCTTATAAATTTATAGCTTTTTGTACCGCTATAGTTTCACTTCTTTTCTCCTTCCTTCCTTCCTTCCTTCCTTCCTTCCTTCCTTCCTTCCTTCCTTCCTTCCTTCCTCCCTCCCTCCCTTCCATCTTCCTCCCTTCCTCCCTTCCTTCCATCTATAAAGCTCATGCTTCAAAGAGAAATTCTGTACTAGGGTGGTGCTGAGATATTATTAATTCCTTCTTAATGTTACTTCTTTCTGTTCAGCTCTACTGTTTTGTAGGATCAATTACAGAAGGTATAATGTGATATTATTTTAATGAAATGCTAAGTAGACTAGAGAGGCCATTAGTTCAAAGAACCTGAGGTACATTCTGGTAATCTTCTTTCCCCTGTTTTGAATGGTAGATGAAGCCTTTGAAGTGAAGTGTGATAACTTTAGCCTTTTGTAGAAAGCTTGATTTTAACTCCCTTCAGAAATAAAACTTCTTATAGATGTATTATACAATTCTTCTTGCCATTTGTTCAAGCTTGCAAGTGCATTATGATATTATACTGGGTATAATTGATATGGGATCTTGTTAAGCAATAAGGAAATTTCTTTGGCTTAGCTTATTCTTCCAATGATTCAGGAAAAAAATGAAAAATATATAGTTGGGCAACTGTAAGCAGTTACTCTATGATAATTGGGTAATGTGTGAATTGGTCCCAATGTGATTTTTTTCCCCAAAGGAAGAGGAACCCTCAGTGAGATGCTTTCTGACTCATAGGCTAATGGACATAGAGGGATGGTTGTACAGTGAAATGCAGAATATGCACTAATTCTTCTTGGCCACCTTCATAAATAAATAGGCATAGGCACCTTATTTCACCATCAGAACTGACCCGAAATTCTATAGAAAATAATTTCTGGAGCACAATTCTTTCATCAGATTAAATGAACACATTTTTTTTTAAAATCAGGAAAACATTTTTCTCTACATTCTTTTTTAGAACTATCTTCCAAATGAAGTCAGTTCTCCATGGGGACAATCAACGGATCTATGACAATTTGCCATGGTCCACTCGCCATAGCCAACTCACCACGGCCAACTCTCTGCAGGACAAGAGTTACATTAATATCAAAGAAATGGTGGAATAAAATAATTAAAGAAAGGTTGCAAAAGGAGGGACAGAATGAAATGCGAATGGCAAAAATTAAAATAATTGAATGGTTAAATTGTCCCATTGTGAGTTGGCCATGGAAAGTTGTTCCGCAGCAAGTTGGCCATGGTGAGTTGGCCATGATGAGTTGGCCATGGTGAGTTGGCCGCAGCAAGTTGGCTGGAGCAAGTTGTCCGATTCCCACAGTCAACATTACATGGCCTAATTTTCCCTTTGTATCGCAAAGCGTTCTCCCAATCTGCTCCAACAGTTTATTTAAATATCACATTGGATCTTTTTATATATATAATAGAGTAACAGAATTGGAAGGGACCTTGGAGATCTTCTAGTCCAATCCCCTGCTCAAATAGGAAACCCTATACCATTTCAAGCAAATGTGTCCAATCTTTTCTGAAAAAAACCCCTAGTGTTGGAGCACCTACAAATTCCGGAGGCAAGCCATTCAACTGATTAATTGTTCTAAATGTCAGGAAATGTTTTCTTAATTCTAGGTTGCTTCTTTCTGTGTTCAGTTTCCATTAATTGTTTCTTGTCCTGCCTTCAGATGCTTTGGTTAATAGGTTGACTCCCTCTTCAATAGCTAATCCTGAACTATTGGAACACTCCTATCATATCACCCCTAGTCCTTCTTTTCATTAAACTAGACAACCCTAATTCCAGCAACCATTATTTATTTATATGTTTTAGCCTCCACTCCCCTGATCATCTGTGTTGCTCTTCTCTGCACTCTTTCTAAAGTCTCAACATATTTTTTTTAATATTGTGGCAACCAAAACTGGATGCAGTATTCCAAGTGTGATCTTACCAAGGCATTATAAAGTGGTACTAAATGAATTCATGAAATGAATCACAAGATCGTGATTCTATCCCTTTGTTAATGCAGTCATTTTTGGTGTAGCCATTCCATTAGTTGTATAACCCAGTGATGGCTAACCTTTTTGCCGCCGCGTGCCAAAAGCAGGGGGGAGCGCAGGGGGGTAATGTGCCCGCATGCCCACGCCCATAATTCAATGCACCCCATCCCCCATGCATGTGTGTGTGACCCCCCTGCGCTCCCCCACTTTTGGCATGCAATGGCACGGTGGGACCAGTAGGCCCATTTTTCACCCTCTCTAAGCTCTAGAGCCGTGATGGCGAACCTATGGCACGTGTGCCACAGGTGGCATGCAGAGCCATATCAGTCGGCACGTGAGCTTGGCTCCGGCGCACATGTGTGTGCCAGCCAACCAATTTTCGGACCTTCTGAGCCCACCAGAAGTCGGGAAACAGGCCATTTCCAGCCTCCGGGGGGCAGTGGGGAAGGCCGTTTTCACCCTCCCTGGGCTCCTAGAAAGCCTCTGGAGCCTGGGGAGGGCAAAAAACGGGCCTACCGGGCCCACTGTGCCATTGTGTGCCAAAAGCGGGGGGGATCACTTGCACATGCAGGGGGGCGGGGTACATAGAATTATGGGTATGGGTACGTGCATGTGCGACCCCCCCATGACCCCCCCATTTTTGGCATGCGTTGGCAAAAAGGTTAGTCATCACTGCTCTAGAGACTTTCTAGGAGCCTGGGGAGGGCAAAAACGGCCTTCCCCACCACTCCGGAGGCCCTCCGGATGCGGGAAATGGCTCGTTTCCCGACTTCCGGTGGGCCCAAAAGGCCCAAAAATCAGCTGACCGGCATGCGCATGCATCTGGAGCTGAGCTAGGGCAATGCTCGTGTGCCCACAGATATGGCTCCACGTGCTACCTGTGGCATGTGTGCCATAAGTTCGCCATCATGGGTATACCCCATTGGAAGTTATTCTTAATGCTGTTTTATAGGAATGTATGAGGCTTCATGGATCAAATTAAGAACTTTCCAGTTACATACATTTCAAGAAGAGCATAAAGGAGCAGATACATTTCTTCCATGGAAACAACTGAACTTTAAAGGTGTTTGCCGTTGACTAGTTCGTGTTTGTATAATTTTATAGAAAAATTGGACAAGATCTTTTGTTGTTTTTAATCCCTCTGTTGACATTTATGATTTGTTCAGTCATTTGTAGCAGTAATTAAACTCACTAAAATATTTAAATCAAGAAAAATGAGGAGGGCAGGAACTCAATTGGGACACGATTATAGATGTGGTTTGATTGGGAAGCATTTAAAAAAAATTGAGCATTTTTTAATTTTTTTTAAAAATCTCATTGCAAATATTAATAGAGCCGACATTTTCTTCCATTTTCATTTCAGAGCTTCCGTTGCACTCCAATAACTTCTATTATTATTTTTTTGACATCACATTAAAACAAACTGAAAAATACTTCAATAATTAACTTTTTGGCATTTGCAGATGAGTATTGTTATCTGGATGGTTTATACATGATAAGGCTTCATGAAAAAAAATGGAATTTCTTAAACTTTGGCTTACTTTACTTCAGAAATAAACAGAATGGGAATACGTTGTCAGGACAGCTGTTATAAGGTATTCATAAAACCATGATTCTAATTAATGGAGGAAATAAAACAATAATAATACATATTGCCCCATTCCACTTCTCACTGCTGGTGAGAATTTAGCATTTAAAATGAGGATTGCAACCCTAACGTTCCAGTTCTTTCTCAAGGTTCATTGTGCAAGTTTTAAATAGCTGGCAATGCACAGCTTTGGCTGATTTTGACATACAGAAGATTACTTGTTTATGAGTATGCCTGCCAATCAATCCAGAATTTAGTCTTGCATATAAGACATGTTGTTGATGTGTGGGTCAGTTTATACACCCTCTCTGAGCGAGATAAGCTCCACTCACAAAGAGGAGATTGAGGTATTTTTACTAAAAGACCACAGCCAGGTGTTTCGAAGCAAAACAGCAAAATGTTTATCTACATTATCTGTACAGCCTTAGCTTATAGAGACCTTTTGGTGCCTCCGATGAATTGTTAATTTTATTGGATTTCTCCCTCTTATACATGTCTGCATTATTTGTATGTAAATATTAATAGTGTGATGTATTTTATATTTTGTGACTTGATCTTAGACCATAAATAAATAAATGAATAAACAGTTGCCAAAAATGGATACATGGAATTCAGACAGATTAGTAGTTGCTTGGTCTAAAGCAGTGATGGCTATCCTTTTCCGGACCATGTGCATGTGTGCATGCAAATGCACATGCGTGTCTGAATCCCCAAAATGCAATGTGCATGCAGCCCCCTGCACGTGTCCCGTGCATGCAAGCACCCCCCCCCGCCCCGCATGAACCACACCAGGGGTGAATTCTCAATTTTTTTACTACCAGTTCTGTGGGCGTGGCTTATTTTGTGGGCGTGGCTTGGAGGTCATGTGACTGTGTGGGCGTGGCTAGCTGGTCATGTGACCGGGTGGCCATGGCTATGTATATAGGGACTACTCAGAGGGCTGAAAAAGTCATTTCTGACAGGTCCTCGCACTTTTGACTGGTCCTCACATTTATGACCATCCTCACATTTATGCCCTTGCAGCATTCTTGTGAGGACACGTGAGTGTGAGGACGTGAGGACAGTCGTAAGTTTGAGAACTGGTCAAAAGTGCGAGGACCAGTCAAAAATATTTTTTTCAGCCCTCTGAGTAGACCATATGCACAAAAGGACTAACTAGAGGGCTGAAAAAAGTGATTTCTGACAGGTCTTCGCACTTTTGACCGGTCCTCATACTTATGACTGGTCATTATTTATGCCCATTGTAGCATTCTTAACAACCGTGTCACTCAGTTCACAACTGCTTCTCTTCACCATGGGGACAAGATAGGGCGAAAAATGTAAAATGTGAGGACAGTCGTAAGTTTGAAGACTGGTCAAAAGTGCAAGGACCAGTCAAAAATAACTTTTTCAGCCCTCTGAGTAATCCATATGCACAAGGATACAGCAATAGAGAGGGATGAAGGAAGGAGAAGAGAGGGAAGGAAGAGAAGGGAGGAAGGAAGGGAAATTAGAGTAGGAGTGAGGGTAAGAGAGGGAGGAAGAGAGGAGGAGAAGGAGAAAGGAAGAGGAAGTAGGGAGGAGAAGAAAAGGGGGAAGAGAAAGTAAGAAGGAAAAAAAAGAGAGAGGTGGTAGGTTTGAGGAGAAAGATTGTTGTACAATAAAAAAGATGAAAGGGAAGAAAGGCAACCCCAAACAAATATAAAGATATTAAGATAAAGAATGAATTGTTAAACTTTAAAGAATAAAAGAGAACAAATATGAATAAATAGCAATAATTAGAAACACACATACAAACATACAATGTATTTTCTTTGAACAGAGTATTTGGCTGGTTCACAAATTTAAACAGTGTTTAGTCATTTCAATTAAATTTACAATTTCTATATTTCCTTTTTGCCATATTTATTCCTCATCTATTTTTAAAAAAACCAATATTACCCTTCATCCTCATCTCTAATCTTAATCAAATTCAATTTTTCCCTTCTATTCTATATTATACCCCTTCCCATTGTCAGCTATTTTTATATCCATCCTCACATTGGTTAATTATGTAATATTACAGTTGTTTAATACAAATTCAACATTTTAATATAAATCAATTAGTTATGTAACTATCTTTTTTTTATATTAATCAATATGAACATGAATATTCCAATTATTTCCATGCAATCCAATTTCTTACAAATCAATTAATTATATTTACCAATAATAATAAACCAAATAATTTCCCCCATATATTCTTCAAACCACAACTTAACCATTTCTGCTTTCAACACAATATACAATTAATACTATCTCAATTATTACAATTCCCTAGTTAAATAGAGCTTTTTTTCTTTTGTGTTTTAAAATCTTGAACTCTCCACTTTTGCCCTAAATTTCCCATTGTTTGCACCTACCTTTTTTGGTGAGCAAAAAGAAAAAGAAATCTCTCCCTGCCTCATTTTGTCACATTGCAGCAAAGACTCTGCTTTACTTTCAGTTTCGCTTTTTCCCTAGCATAGCTACTCATTTGTTTTCTTTTAACACTGATCAGCTGTAGGGCGGCCCTTTGAAGCCCTGCGGCAAGAGTTTAAACAGCTTTTTTCCCTCTAGCCATCAGCTGGGACTCAGAAGGAAGCAATAGATTGGGGGTGGGGCCAAATAAAGGGTAAGAATAATGCGGGGGGTGGGGGGAGGGGCGGGGGGGGAGAACCGGTTCGGTTACGTCATATCATCACTGCTACCGGCTTGTGGGAACCGGTGCGAACCGGGAGCAACCCACCACTGAACCACACCCCCCCCCTCCCCCCCCCCATATGCCCCCTCACTCATGTTCAGAAGAGACCCAAAGACCAGCTGGCTGGCGGGAGGCACGCACTCATGCAGGGTGGAGCTGAACTGGGGCAACGACTCATGTGCCCACAGAGAGGTCGCTGTGTGCCAGCTCTGGCATGCATGCCATAGGTTCGTCATCACGGGTCAAAAAGTTATTTTTTGCTTCTCTCGTCTGTTTTTTGTGATGTCTTTTCTCTGCTTTTTTTAAATTCCAAAACACTAGCAGTAGCAATAGCACTTAGGTTTATATATTGCTCCATAGTGCTTTGCAACACTCTCAGGACGGTTTAACATACAGAAGCATGATTTGCGTATTGCCCCCAACAATCTGGGTGTTCATTTTACCGACCTCGGAAGGATGGAAGGCTGAGTCAACCTTGAGCCCCATTAGGTTTGAACTGCAGACTGTGCACAGAGTTTGCCTGCAATACTGCATTATATCCATTGCGCCACCAATAACAGCATGCAAATTATTCAGAATGAGGATAAACTAGATGATGACAAAATTTTCACAGACCTTGCTTGAATGCAATCCACGTTACCTGATGTGAACTTCATAACCCAAATGTCTCATTCACAATCTCAAATGAAAGTAAAAATTCACTCTTTCCAGTCACCAATTATGTACCTCTGCTGAGATTCTCTTGATAGCATAGATGTTTTACAAGATTTAAAGGCATCTTTTGACCCATGAAACGTTATCACAAAATGCCTGACCACTCAACCCACTACAGCAAAACCAACCTGAGCTATGGCAAAGATACTACCACACATCAAAAACGTATCAGAAACAACCAAGAGACTGTTACAACCACACAGCATCAAGGTAACACACAAACCAACTAATGTTCTGTCCCCTCCCACAAGTGGCCTTGCAGAGGCTCAAATAGCCCGGCAGTAACAAATGCAGGCCAGAGAGACTGAAGCTGGCCCTTTAATAAATAGTTCTCTTCCAAAGCGTATATCAATCCAATAGTTACTGGGCAATGTTGCAAAGGTCTTGGCAGACAGCCAGCAGGCTAATGCAGGAATGCAGACTCTTGTCAAAACTCCAAACTAACAGTTGTAACTCCACTGCATCCAAAACGCCAACAAATTGTTCACCATGCCTTTCCAGCCCAGTCACATCCCTTTTATACTTTGTAGGGTGTGGCCCTACGTCTCCTGACCACACCTCTTAGGACATGGCAATAATTGTTCTCTACGACGTCGCCTATGTCTCTCTCTTGCATCCAAAAGGGACTCCCCCTTGTCGTTACTGGTCTCTGTTTCTTCCTCAATTTGGCTGGGGTCCATAGACACATCAGCAACTGTCAGTTCTTGTTGACTCACCAGTGAAGATGGCCCCTCTGGCACATAGCTCATGACAGCTTCCTCCTCCTCCATATCATCCTCCGAATCAGCATGCGAAGATAAATCAGCCTCCAGGGCCGGGATCCTAACAACTAAATCTTAATCCCAAACAAATGAAATAAACCTAAAACCCAGTCCAAAAATAAAAAACCCAGAAGGCATCTACTGTACAGCATATGGTGTAAGAACTGTAACAGCCACTATGTATGACAGACAGGCAGAAAAGTAACAGAGCACATCCATGAACACTACATAGCAGTCAGAAAACATAGTGAAAACTCCTTACAATACACGGAAAGACTCAACCACAATTGCCTGCACTACTGCACTTTAACCACATCACCAGGGTTCTATGCAGACTACTTCAGCTGACTGCCGGCTGCCTGGCATGGACAAGGTTCCTCCAGGCCTTCCTATCCTCTACCATCCTCTGGAGTCCATTTAAGCTCACGCCGACTGCTTCAGTGACTCCATCCAGCCACTTCGTTCTCTGTCGTCCCCTTCTTCTTTTGCCCTCAGTCTTTCCCAGCATTAGGCTCTTCTCCAGTGAGTCCTTCCTTCTCATGAGGTGGCCAAAATATTTGAGTTTCATCTTCAGGATCAGTCAGGGTTGATCTCCTCTAGGACTGGCCAGTTTGATCGCCTTGCAGTCCAAGGGACTCGCAGGAGTCTTCTCCACCACCATAGTTCAAAGGCCTCAATTCTTTGAACATCTTATTATTTATTTATTTATTATAATTAATTAATGCTAAACAAAATCTCTAATAATGTCTAATTATCCAGACTTTCTGTGCATTTGACTTTCTTTTCTGAATCCTGGAAGACTTTCTATAATCATATGGAGGGGGACTTAAGATTGTTGTATATGTGTGATCTGTGCGTATCTGTGTGTGTGTGTGTGTGTGTGTGTGTGTTCTTTCTGCACTACCATGCTGTGCCCCCCCCCCAAGAATATTCTAAGAACAAAAGCATTGAAGTAACTCCACAGTGGCTATTTATTTCAAGAGACGGGGAGAGCTGATTTTACTCAGAAATTTAATCATCTGGCTCTCCTGGACTTCCATCTACTTTTAGATGGGATTAGTCATCTGCGTGTTCAATCTGATCTAATCAGGTCCTCTGGAGTTTGCTACTAAATTGCTTTCCCAATGCTAAAAGTAAAGACTTCCTAGAGACGACATCTTTTACTCAAAACTGGATTCGGATGTCGATGTATTCATGCAGTTTGCCTATCTGCAATATGTAACCAATCTGTCATTGCCTATTTCTGGAGTGTTCTTTTTCTCAATTTCCTGGTCTACAGTTCAAGGATATCTTGATGGTTTCCATCCAAGAACTAACCAAGCCTACTTCTGCTCAGCTTTCTCCAGATCAATTCTTTGATCATTAAGAAGCAGATTTGCTTCTTCTTCTTCAAAGTGAATAGACTGCCTATTCAAAAATGGAGCCCAGTTTGCTCTTTCAAATAAAAGATATGTGGGGTTTTTTTTAATGTTCTTGGTTTGTTCTTTGTGAAATAGCTTGTATTGAGAGCGTAAGGAATTTTAGAAAAAAATAGAAAAAGTAAATTAAAGTTGAAAAAGTTGGATTAAGAAAAGCTCTCAACAGATATACAAATTCAGTCACAATTAGGAAAAGTGTTGACATTCTGGACCAAGCCAAATCCACAAATGTTAGGGAAGTTCTGGCATTCAGACGAAGTAGCCATCAAACAGATACACAGAAATAAATCTCGTATTTGTGTCCTTTAAAAGACACAGCCAACAGTGAAAGAAGGAAATAAACATCCCAGAATACATTCTTCCTAGCAGCTAATACCCAGATGAACAGGAACTGTACCAGTTAAAGAGTCAAAGAAGAAACCCAACAAAGATTGGCAGGACAAGCCAATATATAAGCAGTCTGCTAACTCCATCCTCCCATGCACTGATGTTTTTATCTAGCATGGAATAAAACATCCACAGAACAACCAAACTCAGAAAACACCAAGAACCCAACAGTTCAATTCTGATACACACACACATAATTTGTTTTTTACACAAGTAGTTCCTGACTTACGACCATTGGGACCAGACTTTCCATTACTAACCAAGCATTAAGTAAGTCACGTCAAATTTTATAAACTTTTTTTGGTCACAGTTATTAACCAAATCAATGCAGTTGTTAAGTGAGCCACACAGTTATAAGAGGAATCTGCTTTCCGCCATTCACTTTGCTTGGCTGGGAAGATTGCAAATGGCAATCACATGATCCCAGCATGCTGCAACCATTGTAAATATATGTTGATTGCCACACACCAACATCATGTGACTGTGGGGATGCTGCAATGGTCATAAATGCAAGAACCAGTTGTACATGACTTTTTTGCAACGCCACTGTAACTTTGAATGATCACTAAATGAATGGTTGTAAGCAGTGGTGAAATCCACATTTTTTTTACTACCGGTTCTGTGGGCGTGGCTTGGTGGGCGTGGTGTAGCTTGGTGGGCGTGGCAGGAGAAGGATACTGCAAAATCTCCATTCCCATCCCACTCCAGGGGAAAGATACTGCAAAATCTCCATTCCCACCCCCTCCCGGGGGAAGGATATTGCAAAATCTCCATTTCCACCCCACTCTGGGGCCAGCCAGAGGTGGTATTTGCCGGTTCTCCGAACTAGTCAACATTTTCGCTACCGGCTCTCCAGAACCTGTCAGAACCTGCTGGATTTCACTCCTGGTTGTAAGACAAGAACTGCCTGTACTTGAAAGCCTCATCCTTCTCCTAAAAATAATTACTGATTCTGTGCTAAAGAATAATAATAAAATAATTCAAGCAGTAAACAATGTACCAGTTTAGGAACTACAAACTCAGACAATCAATCTGTAAACAACAGCCAAAACATGGGACCTAAACTACAGCCTAAACACCAAGAATACTCCTATGAACATTGGCAGTTTGAATATAAACAGAAAGAAAACATCACTCCTTCTACCACTGATGATGTTACCTAGTCAGGTAATTAAATGTCTTCAAGAAAACAACCAATCTCAGAGAGCCACAAGGACCCCACAAAATAATTCTTTACCTTATAAAATGCTGGTTCATCCATTCTCCTATTTATTCATTAGGATTCCATGTCTCCAGATTCTCTGTGATTTGTTCTCTTTTGTTTAGTCAAAAAAGCTTATAATACCTACTTTAAATCTCTACATTTAGAAGCAGAAAGTAAAGTATAAATATCTTAACTAAAACATAAAATTAAAACTGCTTGTGTCCATGGATGCAAATGTCTCAGTGTAAAACTACAGATCATAAGTTCCAAACACCAATTTGGAGACTTCAGCTTTGCTCCATAAAACCTCAGGACAATTCTTGATACTTCTTTCAGTCACCAAGAACTCCAGATGTACCAGCTAGATCACCCTCTGGCTGACCAGCCTGTGAGTACAAAAATAGCATTCAGCTTTTCCTTCAGCCTGGACATGATGCACTTGATTTTTCAGCAAAAACAACTAAAACCCCAAATAAAAAGGCAGTCGATATCTGGAAAATTAACTTAACTGCATATGCCTAAGAGTAGTAGAAGATACCATGGAAGTACAGCAGTTTAGCTCTGGGAGGAAAGAAACTAAAGGAATTAGGATGCAATATTGGGTAGAATTGGGCATGTTTGCTATCTTGAGAGAGATATATAGTCTAGGCCAGGCTGTCTAACCTTGGCCACTTTAAGATTTGTGGACTTCAACTCCCAGAATTCCCCAACCAGCCAAGGGGAATTCTGGAAGTTGAAGTCCACAAGTCTTAGAGTGGCCAAAGTTGGACACCCCTGGTCTAGGCAGTTACCAGAATCAACAATGACTTGAAAGAACTAAAAAAAAAAATCTAACCATTGTCGCCATTGTCATTACCTTGATCACCACACTATAAAAAAGATGTTGAGACTTGAGAAAAAGTGCAGAGAAGAGCAACTAGGATGATTAGGGAACTGGAGACTAAAACATATGAAGAACACATAGGAACTGGGCATGGCTAGTCTAGTGAAAAGAAGGACCAAGGTAGACATGAAGTGGTGTTCCAATATTTGAGGGGCTGCCACAGAGAGGAGGGGGTCAAGCTATTTTCCAAGGCACCTGAAAGTCAAACAAGGAATAATGGATGGAAACTGATTAAGGAGAGATTCAACCTAGAAATAAGGAGAAATTTTCTGACAGTGAGAACAATCAACCAATGGAACAGCTTGCCTTCGGAAGTTGTGGGAGCTTCATCACTGGAGGCTTTCAGGAAGAGATTGGACTGCCATTCGTCGGAAATGGTGTAGGGTCTCCTGCTGGGGCAGGGGGCTGGACTAGATGATTTACAAGATCCCTTCCAACTCTAATATTCTATTCTAATCTAATCTCCAGATGATGAAAAAAATGACTCCATGGAATCCCAGCATTTGCAACCAGAAGAATTGAATTTATAATGAACCACCTTATTGTTGTGTGGGATCATGAGGGAAAAGGCCTGTGTGGAGTAACGTGAGAGAAGCAATGCATCAATTTTTGGCTGCAACTGTCCTGCATATTTCTGTAATAATAAACTAACAGGAAATGTAATGTTGGATAACTAGGTTTGTTTGTAGGGAAACGCTCCATAGCCTTGGAGTCAATTTATAATAGTCCAAGCCCTTTGACTGACAGAAATGTAGCCTCCTTCTCACCTTGCTTTACCGATAGGACTAGTAATAGCTTTTTAAAATGAAATTTACTCACAGTCAGGAAAAAAGCCAGCTGGGGGAAAATAGAGAAACAGAGCACCAATGAAAATTTATGTCACTCTCAGGCTGATCAAAGGAAAAGGTGAGTTTTATTTTCAAAGTACTAGCATGGGGGCCTTGGAGGAACTAGAAAAACGAGCCAGGACCAAAGCTGGCAAGGTAGGTAGAGGGGCTACAGAAAGCTGGGAAGACTTGTATAGAACCAGGTTCAGGATTTCTGCTGAAACATAATTTAGTCTTTAAATTATCTGAGTGGTGGGATTTCACCTGGTTTTTTTCTCCTACTATGTAGACATGCTCCTTTTAATGGACAAAAGAAAAACTTTCTGCTTGAGAAATACCCCCAGTTCCCTTTGATAGTTTGGAGTTTGGATTACCATCCTTGTTTGTTCTTGCTCTCCACTGAAACCATCCAAAATAGTTTAAAGCAGGGGTAAAGTAGGAAATGCGGGTCCAGCTAGATGACCACTGAAGGGCCCTCTTTAATAATAATGATGATGATGAATGCGGGACCTACTAAATGACCACTGGACATCTTTCTAGTATTCATTTCCAAATGTATCCAGTGGATAAGTAAAACAGCCAGCCACATTCCTTTGAAGCTATCAGAAGAAGAAACATTTTGGTAACATACAATTTGAAGGTTAGGATGTCTACACAGACTAGAGGTCTCTATCAACAAGTGATAAGTAGAATACATCGTCCAGTGAATATAGAAAGCTTATGATTGTTTGCCAAGAATAAAGTAACAAACTTAGAATATGCCAACTGATGTAACAAATGTTTTTAGTAATTAAAACGGCTGAGTTCACAGAATCCTTTGTTTGAAACTGTATAAAGACCAGGGTCCCTGACCCATAAATTGTTCAGACTTCCAGGTACAAATCGGACTCTGAACCTATTGCAATAAATCTGATTCTGTTTGCCCTATGGGATGTTTCTCAATCTCCTCATTCCATAACAGGGGTGTCAAACTCAAGGCCTGCAGGCCAGATCCAGCCCGGGAGGGGTGCTTAGATCTGGCCCTAGAAACAGTGAAGGACCGACCCCCAGTGTCTCTGCCAGCGAAAACCGGCTCCCAATCTCTGTTTTCGGCTGGGATAACCTCCTGCAACTCTCTGCCAGTGAAAATGGAGCTTGGGAGGGCCACTTGCTTTAAAGGTACAAGCCTTTTATCATGATAAATTATGAGAAGGAGCCATCATGTACAGTATAAGATGAGACTTATACTGTTTTGTTTCCATAATGTTTGCTCATAGATTACTACTTAGTTTGTATAAAGACAAAGGCTCTTCAACAAATAAAGCTGATATAAAATATCCTAATGCCCAGGATAGTCTAGGTTGTAATGTTCTGTCTGTGAAAGCAAAATTAGAGAGGAGCTAATGATACCCTGTTTCCCCGAAAATAAGACATCCCCTGATAATAAGCCCAATCAGACTTTTGAGTGCATGTGCTAAAATAAGCCTCCCCTCGAAAATAAGCCCTCCCTGAAAATATTTTAATGCATAGCTAGAAATCAGGTAAGACAACAAGAGGAGCCCCATCTTGCTCCATGCACCCCAAAATAATAAGACCTCCTTGAAAATAAGGCCAAGGTCTTATTTCAGGGTTTGAAAAAAAATATAAGACAGGGTCTTATTTTCAGGGAAATACAGTATATTTTAAAAATGAAAAAACAGTGGCCTTAATTGATGCATTACACAAAACTGTATAATCTTAAAAATTTAGATGAAACAGAGATCTAGGGAAGATTTAGCAAGATCTGACTCAGTTCAGATTATGGGTATCTAATCTTGGCAACTTTAAGACTTGTGGACTTCAGCTTCCAGAATTTGGAGCTGGCTGTCTGCCAACCAACCCAAATTGAATCCTACATGATATC
This sequence comes from Ptyas mucosa, assembly GCA_012654045.1. NCBI lineage: Eukaryota > Metazoa > Chordata > Lepidosauria > Squamata > Colubridae > Ptyas > Ptyas mucosa. The sequence goes on from WNWU01000034.1 coordinate 11,140,905, forward strand.
TATCTGTTCATCTGAAATATATAATTTAAAAAACGGCTGTGCAGGCACATGAGTGTGAGTTTGAATGTGTGTAGATCTAAGACTTAACAATATTGTCCCTTGTTTCATTGGAAATAAAACGGTCAGCCCAGCTTTTTTTCTGATTGACTGGCAACCCCAGCCTGTCCTTTATACCTCCATTATACTTTATGTGCATAACGTCTTGAGAAAGACATCAGTATATCAGCTTTTCCTAATCTAAGTACCTTCCAGAATAATCAGCCAAATATTTGAGCCTGTTGATTAATCTTAGCTGGATCTGCCTCATTTTATATGACTAAAAAAAGGATCAATGAGGCAGAATCAAATAAGTTGTTACATTACATTAAAATGCGGAGGAAATGCAGTTTTGATTAAAAACTACAGAAAGTACAGACTGCTTTTTGGCAAGAACAAACACTTCCTGATGCAGGAAATTACAGTGTGAATGCATTATCATTTCCTAGCTCATAGCTTGGAAAATAATAGTATCTTCTTTCAATAAAGGAAAGAGGGGAGAAAGTTAGTCACCAGGGTAGAAACCAGGAGACTGTGAGTTCTAGTCTTACCTTAGCCATGAAAGTCAACTGGGTGACTTTGAAGCCAGTCACAAACACTCTCTCAGCCCAACTCGCCTCACAAGGTTGTTATTAATTAATTAATAATTAATAATTATTAATAAAATATTAAATAAAAATTAAATTATTAAATGGAAGTTTTTCTTCCCTGAACTGGGTCTTTCTTGATCAATTAAAGCCCTCACTTGGTGTCATATCCAAATGTGAATAACTTGATATCAATGCCCTAGATCAGGAAACACGTGGCCTGTGGGTCAGATGCATCATGTGCTGGCCACGCCCACTCCCAGTTTAGTGGAGGGGGAAAAAGTCGCGATACGTCATGTGACAACAATGTGACGCCGTGAACAGCTAGCCCTGCCCTAGATGTTCAGGAAAAAAAAAGTTTCAAAAGATGTTGAGGTAATGGAGGTTGACTGGAGGAAATAAGTAAATATGGAATTGAAGAATAAAATCAACACCTGAAGAAAAAATAAGCCTGCCTTGAGTTGGAAAGCTGCAAACAGAGGTGCCTATTTCAAAGAAAAACTGAGGCTTGATATGCCATTTAAAAACACATAAAATATAACATTCCACAGATATTCACGTTTCCTTGTTTCTCAGGTAAACAATATTGCTCCTTGTTTTTATTTATAAGGAATGAAGCGGTCTGCATGGCTTTAGAATTCTGTTTTCTTGGGAATTCATTAGTGCCTTTGCCCCAAAAAATGGTAAAAGGGGGCTTGAATAACAAAGATTCGCTCTACATGGGGCTACCCTTGAAAAGTGTTCAGAGACTACAATTGGTCCAGAATGCAGCCGCATGAGCTATTGTGGGTGCACCTAGATACACCCACATTACACCAATTCTCTGCGAGCTGCACTGGCTCCCTATTGGTCTCTGGATGCAATTCAAGGTGTTGGTTATTACCTTTAAAGCCCTACATGGCTCAGGGCCAGGCTATTTTCGAGACCGCCTTCTACTGCATAGCTCTCATCGACCGGTAAGATCCCACAGAGTTGGTCTCCTCCGGGTCCCATCAGCTAAACAATGATGGTTGGCGGGCCTGCGGGGGAGGGCCTTCTCTGTGGCTGCCCTGGCTCTTTGGAACCAATTACCTCCTGAGGTCCGGACCGTCCCCACCCTATTGGCCTTCTAGAAAGCGGTGAAGACCTAGCTTTTCCGGCAGGCCTGGGGCTGTTGATCTCGCTATGGCGATCTTGCGAGACCCGGCCATGAAATGGAGTGTATGGGTTTTTAATGTTCTTTTAAAAAAATTTTACGGGATATTGTTCGCATTGGGTTTTTTTTGCTGTAAGACACCCAGAGTCCCTAGGGAGTTGGGCGGCAGAGAAATGTGACTAATAAATAAATAAATAAGATCAGCACATGAAGTTCAGTAAAGGAAGGTAATATTCTTTCACAGAGAGAGAGAGGGGGAGAGGGAGGAGAGAGAGAGAGGGGGAAGAGGGAAGGGAGACAGAGAGAGAGAGAACAGAACTAGAGAATGAATTGTTGAAGACTTTTATTTATAGAAAGAGATTATAGAATACAGCAGAATGTGGCCCCTTTCAAACTGGCACATAGACTTCTAGAAAAGATCCGAATGGTGTTTGATTTCTCAGAGGTTTTGCTCTCCTTTTGATTTAGACCGTGGCAGACACTGAAGGGTGGAAAAACAAGGGAGATCATATCCTTCCATTGCCACTCATTGTTGATATCTACAGATGTTTACTGCTGTGATTTCAAAGGAAGCCCCTATATAAAACCTTCAGCAAGTTGGAGATCCTAACTGCACCTGTGCAACCATTGAATCAGAGTAGGCAAGGCCAGATGGGGTATTCCCTTGGTTGTTAATCTCGCCCCATATTTGGGCTTTTGTCCAAATTATATTTGAGAAGTTAGACGTCTTTATATAATTATAAAGATTATTACAGGGGTGAAATGCTCCCGGTTCGGATTGGATCGTCTGATTCAGTAGCAATGGAGGCGGGTGATTTGGAGAACTGGTAGCAAAAATTCCTGCCTCCCCCCCGCCCCCCATGCCCAGCTGAGCCGCACAATCATCAGACGCTTATTTTTTTACTTTTAAAAGCATTTTTTCTACAACCTCTTGTAGAACCGAAAAAATGCTTTTAAAGGTAAAAAGAAAGCCTCTGCTGATCAGGCAACTCAGCTTGGATCGTCAGAGGCATTTAAAAGAAAAAAAACCTTTTTTTCTTTTAAATGCCTCTGATGATTCAAGCTGAGTTGCCTGATTGTCAGATGCATTTAAAAGAAAAAAAGCCTCTGCCGATCAGACAACTCAGCTGGGATCGTCAGAGCCTTTTGAAAGAATTTTTTAACAACCTCTTCGCCGATGAGGTTGTAGAAAAAATGGTTTTAAAAGTAAAAAAAAAAAAAAATTGGCCACGTCCACCCAGTCACATTATCTCCCACCACCAAGCCATGCCCACAGAACCGGTAGTAACAAATTTTAGATTTCATCCCTGGATTATTATCTTTATAACCTTTTTTTTCCTGTCCTTTTATTCTGCTTTTATCTTATATTATTTTCACTGTCTTAAATAGTGAAGGATTTTCAAAATAAGTGTTATACAAATATTTTTGTAGATGATGATAGTGATGACAAATGCTAATGATTAGTTTGTTCCAGCCCTTGGCCCATTCTACAACATAAGAATTAAAATAGTTTTTTTTATTTATTTGTAATACTAACCTGCTTTGGACATACATCACTGCATATTAGAATAGAAGCGGTATATCCTGGATTTTCTCAGCTACAAATATTCAGAACCAAATATTCTCAGCTATAAAAACTCTGTTTCCCCCAAAATAAGACATCCCTTGATAATAAGCCCAATCGGGCTTTTGAGCGCAAAAATTTGATTCCTTCCATTCTGACCAGCTCAAGCTTAACTCGGTCTTCCATCCTTCCGAGGACAGTAAAATGAGGACTCAAATTGTTGGGGGCAAGACAGTCTTTGAGTTAGAACTACAATTGAGCCCAAATTTATGTTGCTAACTGAAACATTTGTTAAATGAGTTTGCTCCATTTTACAACTTTTGTTGCCACAGTTGTTAAGTGAATAATTTAGTAACCTGGTTGTTAAGTGAATCTGTCTTTCCCGTTGACTTTGCTTGTGAGAGGGTCGCAAAAGCTGATCTCATGAGTCATCAAAAATATGAACCAGTTGCCAAGCATCTGGATTTTTATCATGTGACCATGGAGATACTGCAACAGTTGTAAGTGTGGAAAAACGGTCACAAGTCATTTTTTTTCAGTGCCGTTGTAACTTTGAATGGTCATTAAATGAATTGTTGTAAATCAAGGACTGTCTCTATGCTGGCTCTGTAAACGGCTTAGAGAGGACTGCAAAGCACTGTGAAGTGGTATATAAGTCTAAGTCAGTGTTTCTCAACCTTGGTAGCTTGAAGATGGGTAGACTTCAACTCCCAGAATCCTCCAGCCAGCATCTTCAAGCTACCAAGGTTGAGAAACACTGATCTATGTGCTATTGCTATATATCAATCTGGAAAGTAACAATAAAGAGTATTTTTTTTTCAAATGTTTTTAAAGTTAGAGCTACCAGATCGGAACTATAAAAATCCTACTTATCACAATTGGTAGTTATTTGGTCTGAGATTTTGAGCGAATGGAAGAAAACTGGCTTAGTTTGTTGAAAAGGACAGCATTGTGTGAATAATAAAGATATGGCACCGATCTGGAAAAAAAATGCAAAAGCTTTATGTTGAAAGGGCTTTTGTTTTGGCAACCTTTTGAAATTGGTGCCATGCCTCAATGTTCACAATATTGTCCTTGTCAGAGGCCAAATACAAAATGAAGGAAATCAAACTAGTAGGGGGGTGAATGCGTAAGAGCATACAAACACACCCGTTACAGAGCCTCAAGACTGGGAAATGACAAGTTGGTTTAAATTAAATGTGAAAATGTGGAGAATTGATGGGGTGGTGGTGGGGGGAAAGCCCTAATGGAAAACATTAGAAAGGGAATGTTAAAAATATACATATAATCAAACAAATTAAAATTCAATACGCACATTTCCCTGGTAAAATATGACAATATTTAAGCCACATAATTAAATTAATATTTAGGACTAATCTGTAGAAAGGATAATTGACTTACTTAAAAGCTGATTCGATTAATGCTATTATGATGATAATAAAGCAGTTCTAAGCATTCCTGCCTTTTTAAAGTGCACTTTACACGGCCGCATTAAACAGAGTACGCAGATATCAAAAGTGGCAGAAAACGGTGACTGTTGAATTGTAGTGAAAGCAGAGAAATATTAGAGGAAACGTAATTGGGTGACTAGATTAAAAAAAAACACACACCAATCTAGCTGAAGTGATCACTGGCAAAATATTTTGTTGAATGTCAAACCGACATTGGAGCCTACAAAATTTGTTTTGATGGACTGAGATCCTTTATAGAACACCTAAGCCATGTCCTCTTACAGAATGGTTCAAGGAGTATGTACCACACTTTAGAAAGTTTGTTGTAGGGATGAAGCACCATGAGTAATCTGGATGTGAATCATCTTAAGCAAAAGGGAGAACAATCTATCAGTGGAACGACTTGCCTTGCGTGCGCATTCATCTGGGCTGCAACCCAGAAGAGGAGCTGCCAATGGCACATGCACGCTCCTGGTTTCTGGCATGCATGCGCTTGCGATGATCAGCTGGCCGGCGCGCATGCTCATGCAGAAAAATGGAAGATCAGCTCTTCCAGTTTCTGGCATTGCCACATGCAAAAATGCCAGCTGATTGTCATGCACTTCGGGCACGCATGCCATAGGTTCACCATCATGGCTATAGGGCAGTGATGGCTAACCTTTTTGCCATTGCGTGCCGAAAACGGGGGGAGTGTGGTGGGGTCACATGCACGCGTGCCCACATCCATAATTCTATGTCCTCTCATGCTCCTCCCGCTTTTGGCACATGATGGCACGGTGGGCCCAGTAGGCCCATTTTTTGCTCTCCCCAGGCTCCAGAGCCTTTCTAGGAGCTTGGGGAGGGCAAAAACGGCCTTCCCCATCCCGCCCAGAGGCCCTCCGGAGGCCGGAAACAGTGTGTTTCCTGACCTCTGGTGGGCCCAGAAGGCCCGAAAATCAGCTTGCTGGCACACACGTGTGCCAGAACTGAGCTCGCATGCCCACCGATATGGCTCCGCGTGCCACCTGTGGCACCCGTGCCATAGGTTCGCCATCATGGATATAGGGTCTCCTGCTTGAGCAGGGGGCTGAACTAGAAGACTTTCAAAGTTCCTTCCAACAACTCTGTTGTACTGTATTCTAAATGAAATACCTTGTCAGGATATTCACCCTCCTCAACGCTACCCATTTTGGAGATAAGGTGCCATTTAATCCTAGCCCTAGCCCTAGCCCTAGCCCTAGCCCTAGCCCTAGCCCTAG
>WNWU01000034.1:11150586-11193437 GCA_012654045.1 Ptyas mucosa
ACCGGTAGCAAAAATCCCTGCCCCCCCCCCCATGGCCAGCTGAGCCATGTGATCATCAGAGGCTTTTTTTTTACTTTTAAAAGCGTTTTTTCTACAGCTGAAAAAATGCTTTTAAAAGCAAAAAAAAAAGCCTCTGATGATTGCGCGCCTCAGCTGGGATCATCAGAGGCTTTTAAAAGCATTTTTTCTATTACTTCTTCAGCCTTCGGTAGAAAAAATGCTTTTAAAAGCCTCTGACGATCAAGCAACTCAGCTGGGATTATCAGAGCCTTTTAAAAGCATTTTTTTTACAACCTCTTGAGGTTGTAGAAAAAATGCTTTTAAAAGTTGGTCACGCCCACCCAGTCACATTACCCCACCACCAAGCCATGCCCACAGAACCGGTAGTAACAAATTTTACATTTCACCACTGATCTCTCATATTTTTTACTCGCAACATCACACTGAAATAATTGAGCTGAGAGAGAGAAGAACTGACTCAAAGTCAGTCAGTGAATGCCATAGTCCCAATGACAATTTGTATCTGAACTTCCCCGGCTGAGGTCCAATGCTATAAACATTACATTACTTTTTGCTAGATTTCTGTTGTATCCTAATTTGGTACAACAGCTGGATGCTCAAATGGCTGACCATTCAAATTACACTGGTATCTTAAAGGCCCAAATTTCCTAATTCGGTATGTTTCAGATGCGCTGAACTATGGCTCCATATTTTCCAGCCAGAAGTGGGTGAAAATTATGTGAGGCTGTGTAATCCAACCAATCCGAAGAACATCAGATTGGGCAATATGACTAACAAAGAGGAAAAGTGATATAGGAAGGCTCAGGTTCTAATCCCTTCTCAGTTATGATGTTCCAAAGCGGCTTTTAGTGAGCAGTTGTCTTTCAGCCGAGGCTGTCACTCACTCCTGTCCACTTCTGCAGGGATGGTCAGATGGACTGCAGAGTTAAATGCCAAATAGTGTTACTCTTAACCCCTGCGAAATATATTGCATCTTGGCTGACATCCCTTTCTTATGGACCATGCTGGACATTGAGATATTAACTGTGAAACCTGGCATTCACCTTGAAGAAGAGCTTGTCTCTCGCCGCACATTTATCTTGGATGAAAAATTAGTCTCACTATTAAACTCCCAGCCATTTTAACTGAGGGACAGCAAAGCCAAAGGCAGCAGAACTGATAGTGGCAAAAAGTGATGAATTATGTTTTAGTTTATTTTTCAGTCAGATTATTGTCCAATATTGTCTTTCAACTTGTCTTCCCACTGGGCAAATTTAGGATCTTTAAATTTCAGGAAACGTGGTTGTTCATTTTGTCCCTAAAACTAAAGTACATCAAATATTTCTTTATGTGTATATGGGGGAAAAAAAACTTTTTCCCCCTTCCCTGACCTCAGAGTTAACTTGATTCTTAATATAGGTTTAGTTCAGAACTGTAATACTTAACAGAAATTCCTTTTTTCTATTTTTCCTTTCCCTCAGATAATCAAACCTATTGGTGTTATATAAGAAAAATTCTACCCTGATAATCCTCACCCACCATTGACTGCTTCCTCTGTCTATCTTCTCTTTATTGTCCCCAAAAGGATCCATTTTTAGTCAATCGCAGGCTGGATTTTTCAACCAACGTCAAAGCTTTGCAATCCATGGAATCCCAAACAATTTCCCAAAGTCAACCAATGAGAACTACATCCAATCTGGCCTTAGCATCTACACCAGAGGTGTCCTCCAATTTTGGCAACTTTAAGATTTGTGGATTTCAACTGCTAGAATTCCGGAGCTAGCCAACATTGCTGGTTGAGGAATTCTGAAAGTTGAAGTCCGCAAGTCTTCAAGGTTGGACAGCCATATTCTATACTAATGTTTCTCAACCCCAGCAACTTTAAGATGGGAAGATTTCAATTCCCAGATGTTCCCAGCCAGCTAGCTGGGCAATTCTGGAAGCTGAAGTCCACCTATCGTAAAGTTACCGAGTTTGAGAAACACTGCTCTACACAATTATGCCTGAAGCTGCTCCCTGCAATTCTCTTTTCTTCCATATGATTTTTTTGGGGGGAAATTTTCTAAATTAAATTAACCAAACTGACATGAATATGATTTTGTACTTCTACTTAATCTATGTATTTCCAAAAAGTATATTCTGTTTCATGACAAAATGATGTTTATTCCTAAGTAGCTTCTCTTCAGGCAACAGAAGCAAACTCCATTTAATTCTGGTAGCCCCAAGGATGTTTTGGTGTCAGTAAAGTTAATATTCAGAACTACACATGCACAGAATACTATTTCCTCTTCTTAAAATCTCAGTGTGTTTGGCTGCTTGTTTTGACCTTAGAGGAAAATAGAAACACATGGAAAAGCATGAAATGGAAAGGCAGATGCTAGCTCTGCGCTTCACAGCTGAAGTAATGATACACATGACTATCTAAAAGCAGACAGAAACTATAAAGCCATTGCACAGATTCTAAAATACGTAATTGCATCATTGGCCAGAAGAAGTTAGAAGAAGATGAAAAAGATAAAATCTGCAGCAGCTGAAGGAAGAGCTGACATGTTTTAGGCATTAGCTCTGTAAGGATATTACAAGCCACTTTCTCTCAGTTTTCCTTCCAAATTGTACATGGCTATAATTCTTGTGGGTTAAGGCTGGGCAAACTCATGAATGAAGTCTTCCAAAACTGTGCTATACAGGTAGCCCTAGACTTACAGCAATCCATTTAGTGACCATTCAAAGTTACAATGGCACTGAAAAAAGTGACTAATGACTGTTTTTCAACTTACGACTGTTGAAACATCCCCATGGTCACGTGATCAAAATTCAGATGCTGGGCAACTGCCATGTACTTATGACGGTTGCAGAGTACCGGGATCATGTGATCAGCTTTTTCAAGCTTCTGACGAGCAACGTCAATGGGGAAACCAGATTCACTTAACAACTATGTTACTAACTTAACAACAGCAGGAAACACGGCAAGAAAAGTTGTAATTGAGGCAAAACTTAATTAATGCTTCATTTAGCAACAGAAATTTTGGATTTAATTGTGGTTGTAAGTCGAGGACTATCTATACTTTGGCAAAGGGTTCCATATTCTTGAAAAGGTTCACTATGAATGTGCACGCCAAAAGCACACTTCCATTATAACTGGTTCTGCGCAACAGAATCAAGCAGTGGTGGGATTCAAATTTTTTTACTACCGGTTATGTGGGTATGGCTTGGTGGGCGTGGCATGGCTTGGAGGGCATGGCAGGGGAAGGATACTGTAAAATCTCCATTCCCTTCCCACTCGAGGGGAAGGTTACTGCATAATCCCCATTTCCTCCCGATCAGCTGGGATTTGGGAGGCAGAGAATAGATAGGGGCGGTGGCGGTCAGAGGTGGTATTTACCAGTTCTCCGAACTACTCAAAATGTCCACTACCGGTTCTCCAGAACTGGTCAGAACTTGCTGAAACCCACCTCTGAAATCAAGTCAGATCAGACTGATGGATCTAATGCTTTTAAACAGGGTTGGGTAATTCCACTTTTATTTTATTCAATATTAATTTTGAAAAAAAAAACCCTACCCAGATGTTGAAGCTCTCTATGCAGTTTAAAATGCAATACAATAAAAACAACCCCCCCAATAAAAACCCCACACACCATAAAATGCCAAATAAAAATACAATACAAACTAAGCCAGCTGCAGAGTAGTCATTCAGAGAATACAACAATACAAGTTAAGGTGCAATTAAAGCTCATTTAAAAAGCCAGTTTAAAAATCTGAGAAAATACAAAGACCTTTACCTGGCATTGAAATGATGCTAGTGTAGACATAAATAGAGCCTCTCCGAAGAATAAAAGAAAATGTTGGTGAGAGGTCCATCTCACCTTCTTGTGTGATGAGAATTGGAAGAGAACCAGAGATGGTATTCAGAAGGTTCTGACCAGTTCTGGAGAACCGGTAGCGGAAATTTTGAGTAGTTCAGAGAACTGGTAAATACCACCTCTGACTGGCCCCGCCCCCATCTATTCTCTGCCTCCCGAGTCCCAGATGATCGGGAGGAAATGGGAATTTTGCAGTAACCTTCCCCTGGAGTGGGGAGGGAATGGAGATTTTCCTTCCCCTGCCACGCCCACCAAGTCACACCCACCAAGCCATACCCACTAAGCCACATCCACAGAACCGGTAGTAAAAAAATTTGAATCCCACCACTGAGGAGGACCTAATTTGATGATCTTAGGTTTGGGTTAGATACCTATGAAAAAAGGAAACCTGATCCTAAGCCATTTAAAGGTTAAAAACAGCATTTTGAATGAGGTCCAGAAATGGACTGACAGCCAATGCAGATGGTGAAGTGCTGGCAACATATCATCCAGTCTCAATGAGAAGTCTAACAACTCCGCTTTGAGTTAACTGGCATTTCCAGGCTGTTTTCGAAGGCAGCCCACCTGCAACACATTGCAAAAATCAAGCTAGGTGGTCACTAGAGTATGAATAATTGTTGTGACACCGGTAAAAGTCTGGGTAAAATTGATAAATTAACCAAAGCTGACAAAAGGCACCCCAGACTACTAAAGTCATCTGAGACTTTCATGATAGTGATGGATTTAGGAGCCTCTGCAAATGGCAAACCTGCTTCTTTAGGATGAGGGCAAACTTTGTAGGAAAGAAAGGATGCTATTAATTGGACAGAAGCATAGCCCACAAACAGTATCTCTGTCTTGTCTGAATAGTCTCAATTTATTGACTCTCATCCATTCCATTAACCCACTCAAGGACTTGGTCAGAATGAAAACCTCTCATTTGTGTTAGAAAGAAAAGACAGGTAAACCTGGGCATCACCTACATCAGAGGTGGGTTTCAGCAGGTTCTGTCCAGTTCTGGAGAACCAGTAGCAGAAATTTTGAATAGCTCAGAGAACTGGTAGTGAAAATTCTGACTGGCTCCACCCCCATCTATTCTCTGCCTCCCAAATCCCAGTTGATTGGAAGGAAATGGGGATTTTGCAGTAACCTTCCCCTGGATTGGGGAGAGAATGGAGATTTTACACTGTCCTTCCCCTGCTATGCCCACCAAGCCACGCCCACCAAGCCATGCCATGCCCACCAAGCCACAACCACAGAACCGGTAGTAAAAAAATTTGAAACCCATCACTGATCTACATATTGATGGGACTCCATACCACATATATACCACCTCCATAACACATGGAGGTGGGGGTAAATGGAGTCCTAAGGGGCTCCATAACCCAACTGAGAAGAAGAATAGTACCTTAGAATGACTTTTTGGAATAGCCATGTAAGTAGGAATGGAACCACTGTAATTCAGGGCCCCTACATCTCAACTCTGACTGCCTATCCAGGAGAATATCATGGTAAATGAGATCAAACATCTTCAGGAAGACTAAAAAAGCCCTGAAATTCTTAGCTTATCCCCTAGGGATAAGGGGTGTTAAACTCGCGGCCCATGGACTGAATGCGTCATGTGCTGGCCCCGTCCCCACCTGGTTTAGCGAAGGGGGAAAAAGTCTCAATACATCATGTGACGCTGCTGTGATGGCGTGAGTTTGACACACCTGCCCTAGAGTGACCAAGATAGTTAGCCAATCTCAGAAGCATCCCCTCCCCCCCACCAATGTATTAAGAAAGTCAAATCAGATCAACCTAATTCAGGAAACGATTCAAATAGTGAATTGGATCAACTTTTTGAACAAATTCAATGATTTAAATCAGTTCAGGAGTCATTTTCATGCTTCTCACATCTTGAGAATCTGGGCTGGTCCTCCTGAGGCTTGTTCTTCTCTCTTTTTCCACCACATGTAATTTCAATAGCTCCAGCCAGCTGACAGCTTAAATGGAATGCTTAAAAATATCTGAATGTTGATTGATGGTTGGTGTTTGAATGGAGAAAGCTCCATGCTTGACTGTCCACTAAAAATGCCTCAGTCTTTTGGTACATCTATTATTTTTTTCCTGCAACTCTGAGAGAACAGTCAAATCAACAAGAAAAGGTAATTTCTGGGCCAGGACTTTGTTTGTTTATTTATCTATTAATCTAGTTTACATAGCCACTCATCTCAATATATGACTGTGTGGTTCACATACTTTTGGAAACAGAATAAAGCAGCAAAGCAATACAACAATAAAAAACAAAATAAACCATAAAAACTATATCACAAAATCCATATTTAGGGCATAATAGGAAAACAATGTATACCTTGAGGGGTACTTTGTGCTCTCTAAATTTTGTTGTTTTCTTACAGATGTTTCAATACCAAACTAGGTAACATCATCAGTGCTAGAGATGTTACCTAGTTTGGGTAATGAAACATCCGCAAGAAAACAACCAAGCTTAGAGAGCACCAAGGACCCCTCATTTCAACCTGGAGCTACAAATATTCTCCTTTCTTGTATATATATGTATATATTGTTGATTTTGTGAATATAAACATCCTCCCTACCATAAACCCAAACATTTTCCTAGGACAGTTTCTCAATCTTGGTCATTTTAGGATATGTGGACTTCAACTCCCAGAATTCCCTAGCCAGTTGAAAAACACTGTCCTAGAAGTAACAGCAATAAAGAATTCTGTGGCCTTGACACGATCCTTGAATGCTGCTGTGGCACCAGTGTCTTAGCTGTTGGAGGTCCTAGTCCTATTTCCTGGAATTTCTGAAGTCTCGGCTCAAGAAATTACAATTTTCAGAAAACCTGGACTCAGGATATTAATCTTGTTCAATGGAACCAACAATCTTGGTAGTGATACTTAATAAATAACGTAAGAAACAGCACTGACAGAATGGTTGAGGGGAAGAACTTAGATAATTTCAAGTACAGAATGCATTGTTAAAATCTGCACAGATACCTTTGGGGTACAAAACTGCAGAAAATCAGTACAGACAACTTGCTGTGTCAGATCAAGGACCCATGATCCTTTCCCAGTAACTTGGGGAAGATCAGAACCTGAGTATGAAGCATATAATGTTTTCTTCATTGTCTTTCTGCAAATCTTAAAGGCAACCCACGTCACAAACAAAGGGAGTGATGTAAACTAGAGAACGTCAATGAATATCTAATAGGAAGGGGGGGGGAATTATATAGAATTCAGTTCCTCAGAGGACACAGGTGTCTATGTCTGTGTTAGAATGCTTTGTATTGTAACAAACAGGACAGAACAAAAAGTTTCACAATGGGTAGATTGTGGATATCCAAGAACAATGGCAGAGACTTGAGTACGTTTTCAGATGCCATGCATTCATTTGGGTGGAAAGTCATTAAAATCAATCTTAAAGGGCCAAACACGATTTAAGCAACTTTAATAATGGTATTTATTCATTACTTCTTAGAAAAATAACTCCCCGTCTCCCAATAATAAACAAAATACAGTTTCCTTGCCTTTGGCAAAGCGTTGGGGGGGGGGGGGAAATAGTTATCTGTTCTAAAATACACAGAGGTGAAAATTAGCAATGGAAGATTTTTTGTTCTCTCTTGCTTTTGTCATGTCACCAATGACTTCCATCCTCTTAGAAAATAATCACGAAAACAATGCGTGTGAAGATCTGTCGGCCGTAAGGCCTGCCTGTAGTGCTGAAAGACAGCTATAGCTTTCATTGGGCTTTCTGTTCGAATTGAAGAGTCTGTCATTCCCACAATGGCTTCTTTGAAGGTGTTACCACTTCAGGAAATGCCAGCGTCTGCAAGATGAGATCCTGTCTCACAAGTTAAATTTTATTCGAGTAGAAAGGCAAGTGTTAAAAGGCTTTTGAAACGCTTTTGGGAATTAAAGAGGAATGTGGGAATGTAGCGACTTGGGTGATATTTTTTTTATTGCCATTTTCTTTGTGCATACAACTAGCAAGAGTTCAGATATTCTTGTCATCTAAATCTGTTACACCTACTCCTAGCCTCCAGGAGCAGCAAATATGCAAAGACAATTTTCACTCTCTGGGATACTCTATGACTGGTTCACATATTGCAATAAGTCATGCTTTGCTTAGCTACCATATTTTTTGGAGTATAAGACGCACCAGAATATAAGTCACACCTTAGTTTTTGGGGAGGAAAATAAGAAAAAAGCTGATTGGCAGGTGGATCGCCTCCCGGAATACCCCCAATCAGCTGTTCCCAGAGGTGAATTTTAGCAACAGGTCCCCATGTTGTGAGTTCTGTGTCTTGCTTTTTTTTTTTTTTGCTTTTTTTCCCCTGCCTCTGAAACTTTGGAAACTCCATTTCAGAAAAAACTTTTTTTCTTGCCTCTGAAAGCCTCTGAAACAGCTTCAGAAAAAAAGCCTCTGAAGCTCTGTTTGGGAGCTTTTTTCTAAAGCTTCGTTTCTGATGCTTTTTTTCAGCCTCTGAAACCTCCGTTTGAGAAGCTGGGCAGGGCTACATTCAGAGTATAAGACGCATCCAGATTTTCATCCTCTTTTGGGGGGGAAAAAGGTGCATCTTATACTCCAAAAAATACGGTAGTTTGTGGATTAAAACAGCATATTAAACCATAAATCGTGGTTTATGATCCATGGTAGCTGGGTTCACAGATGCCATGCCAATTTTTTTTAAATTGTTTAAGAAGTGTATGATAAAGTGGTTGGGCCATTTGGAGAACTAAGAATGAATGAGAAAGGTGATTATTTTGTGTGGAAAAAACCCTGAGTTTTGAAGGTAAGCTTTAAATGTCAGTCTATTCATGCATTCATGCATACTCCTGGGAACTATTAGGCAGTGTTGTGATCAATGAGAATGAATAAAATCTAGGCGATACAGGAGATGTGCAGATTAGTTCTTTGTTCTCCAACAAGTCATTGAGAAAAAGATAAGACTGTTTATTGCATAGTAATCAAATTATTACTTTTATTTTTATTTCTTAGCATCACAGCCAATTTGGTGTACTGGTTAAGGTACCAGCCTGAAAATCAGGAACCTATGAGTTTTTTACTACCTTAGTCATGAAGCCATCTGGGTGACCTTGGGCCAGTCATTCGCTGGTCAGTCATAAGAAACAGGCAATGACAAGCCACTTTCAAAATCTTGCCAGGAAAATTGTAGTTAAGAAATGTCGATCATGAAACAAGAAGTCAGAGGATCAAGAATGAACAATGGTCAACGGATTGAAAATAAAAGTGACTGCCTAGTGTGTTAGTAATATATTCAGGTAGTTTGATGATGTACAGAGGAATGACAAAATACATGAAGAAAAAGCAAATAAGCCGAAAGGAAGGAAAAAAAAAATACCTAGAAAACGGCTGGATGGAATTGGTGTTGGAGGCGAGAAGTTTAAAGAATCAAATGCCAATATACGAATCATTAATTGGACACATGCTAGAAGCAAGGATGAGCGAGAGAAAGATTTGAGAGATGCAGTGAGTAATGTTGGTACAAAGTAGATTTAGCAATATTTCCTTTTCTTTCCTTTTAATCTCATGCCTTTCATTTCTTTCGATTGGTGTCTTTGCTGTGTTTCTGCCCTTTGAATAAGGTTGCTTATTTTGAAAAGAGAATATCATGATGGGCTGTATCACCAGTGGTTTTCACTTACTGGTTTGGAACTGTGAGTGCGTGCGCGTGTGTGCTTGCTTCACTCACGTGCGGCGCTTCTGCGCATGCTCAGAACCTTATGCACATGCTCAGAGGGTCCGTGATGAGGTCTGGGCAGATGGATGGAGCCGCCCGCCACTGCCGCTACCGGTTCACCCGAACTGGTAGAAACCCACCACTGGCTTGTATGTATAAGGTTTATAAATTCAGCACATACATTTTCAATTCTTCGTTTTGCAGAAACGTTGGGTATCCCAGCAAGTGCAAAACAGAGATTCTAAAGGCAGCAGTGCTATAATTACAGGCTACTGACATGGGAGTTGGTAACTTTGTGTTGTGGCCCATACACGGCCTGTGCAGCTAGTAGCTGATTCAGACAGCAAGGAGGCTGGTGTGGTGCTGCACCAGTAGCCTGTGCAGCTGGCACTTGAGTTGGACAATGAGGAGTTTGGAGAAGATGTGGTGCCAGAGGTGGGGATTCAGCCAGGGCCTTCAGAACCTCCAGAAACTCCCTTAAGTGAAGAGGACGAAGAGGAGGAGCCTCTTCTCGATGCACGGGCGCGTAAAGCTGCCAAAAGGCAGGAGTGGCTCCTCAGGAGGAGGTCTCCTCGAGAGTAAGGCTTGGGGCTAATTGGCCACTCCCTTAGCCTATTTAAGGAAGAATGCCGACTGAAGCAATTTGCAGGGAACAACTTCGTTCACAAACCTTCGTGTCTTGTCTTGCTTATCTTGTCAGCTTCCTGCAAATTGTTTCTGGGCATTCTGCAGAGTAACCACAGTAAGCTTTCAGTATTATTCTTTAAATTCTTGGTGGCTGTTAATGCAGTTAATTAACAGCCGTTGTTGTAAAAAACTGGTTTATTTAGTAAACTAAGATTTGAACGGACTTTGTGTGTGCTGCGTTCTTTGGGGTCCGTAGCTAGGGCAGAACACTTTGGCTTCTAAAACAGTGAATTGTTTTAAAAAGCCACAGGAAGTATCATGATTCAGTTCAGACACTTGTCTCACATTTTGAAAATTATGAGATAACTATATTCATATGCTATCAATATTTCCACTTACAGACTGTATTGACATCACATTAAGCCATAAAATGGTTTACTTGTTCATAAGTAAACATAATACAGTCTACCTACAGTCCACCAGCATTGATAATGTTACATAGTTTGGGTAATGAAATGTCTGCAAGAAAACAACCAAGTTCAGAGAACACCAAGGACCCCTCATTTATCAACCTGAACTACAAATATTCTCCTTTATTGGTACAGTCCACCTAATTGAGGTTTATTCAGTAGACTATGCTAGAATTCGTAGCCAAGCTAGAATATTTCTCTTGTTCTCTCTTCTCTCTTTCTATCTGTGATACAGTTCACGTTTTTATTCATCTCCAAACTGGCCTTGCATCTTCCAACAGTGTGCCCAACATTGCTGTAACGGAGTCCATCTATGTTGCTTCTGATGATCTTCTACCCTCTTCTTTCCTTCTACTTTCCCCAGCATTATAGACTATAGAAGCCCTATAGATAGGGCTTCAAATACTGCTTCCAAAATATGATAATATGAACCTGGACATTTGTGCTTTGAGTGTTCTACAATCCATTTATTTGTTCTTTTGGATATCTGTAGTATTCTCAAGAGTTTTATCCAACATCACTTTTCTCTCAAAAGACCAGTATTATTTATCTACTGCACCTTCAAAGTCCAACTTTCACTTCCATAGGGGGGCACAGAAAAGAACATTGCCTATATCTACACATATATCAAATTTAGCTATTTTTTACCTATTTAAAATAGTTAAATGAATAAACTGTTTAATTTAACTCTTAGCTATCTTTTAAATCACTTTTTTTCTTATGTTGCAATATTATATTCTGCTTATTTAAGTTATTTGGCATCAGTGATATTTTCTTTTAGTGGGTCTTACAGCAGGAGTCGTCAACATACCAGCAACCGGTCCATGAAAACAAGCAAAGCCCCATCCACGGGATGCAGGCAGCACAAGAAGCCACACCCCTTCCATCTGTGGAAAAACCTTTCTCTATGGAACTGGTCCCTGGTGCCCAAAAGGTTGTTTTACAGGAAAGGTGCATTGAAAAACCATAAATAAAGAAGATAAAGGGAAGGATTAACCATCACTTCAATCTCCATATGGTGATTCTGATCTAAACTGGCCACCAGTTTCTTACAATTAAGCAAATGCCAAAAACTGAGGGAGGACAACACGTAAGTGGTTCCTAGTTTACACCTTGGAAAAGTTTTAGAAATATTTATTTATTTATTTATTTATTTATTTATTTATTTATTTTATTTTATTCAGCTTATACGCCGCCCTATCTCACAATGGACTCAGGGTGGCTCACAACAATAAAACACAAGCCACAATATAAAATAAGACTAAAATCTAAAAAAATTAAAATTAACTCTTAAAACCACATCATCAGTCCAGGTCAAGGGATTTGAAAAGCCAAGTTTTTAATTCACGGCGGAAGGTGCGAAGGTCAGGCGCTAATCGGAGCTCCAAGGGAAGTTGATTCCAGAGGATGGGTGCACCCACCGAGAAGGCTCTACCCCTGGGGGCCGTCAGCTGCCACTGTCTAGCCGACGGCACCCTGAGTAGGCCCTCTCTATGGGCGCGAACCGGGTGATGGGATATCGTTGCTGGCTGTAAGTGGTCCGCCAAATATCCTGGTCCTAAGCCATGTAGGGCTTTATAGGTCATCACCAGCACCTTGAATCTCACCCGGAGGGCAACCGGTAGCCAATGCAAACTGCGCAGGAGGGATGTAACATGGGAGTATCGGGATTGATTGTGGAGTACAACAGGAAGAGACCCATGGTTACTGTGTTGAAGCTAAGGGATAAAATGAAGAGAATTCAGTTTTCAAGGTCAACTAGTAGAAAGGAAAATGGGAAACAATATGTCTAAAGGATGCTTTGGTCTTTTCCCAAGTATATCGCATGACTATCAGCATGATTGATTTCAGTAACAGTAACTTCACCTAAAAGAAAATTAGAGCCAATATCAGAAAAGGAATTTAGATTGATTAAGTTACTGGGAGTCAGGTAGCAGCTATTGCTATATGAATAAACTCTGAAAATTAATTTAAATTATCCCTCAGCAAATCTGATCTCAACATATTTTCACAAAGCCAAGCGTTTTATATAAGAGTAAAGACCTGTATCCGAGTTGAAACATTTAATCAATAGCAAGTCTTTAGCCAACCATTCTAAGCTGGACAATAAATGGTATCTTATTTTTATTTCTAAACATTGCACCATTGGTTGAGTTTATATCACATTTTTCTTACTGCTACACAAAGTGATGTCCAAAAATAAACACAAAACTTCCAGATCTGAAGATCTGGTGGTGGAAGTACTGGTAATATATCTCTGTAGAAGATATTGCATATTAAGAAATATGCAACCAATCTGTTGATGCATGATATTTTGTCACCCCAGTTTCCAGTTCTTTGGGTCAATTCAGCCTCTTCTTCCACCTCATCACCCAACCAGAAGATCTTCCCAACATGCAAATCTTTCAAATGAGAAATATGGTATTGCACTTCCTCACCAAGTAAACAAATATATTTTGAGAAATGATGAAAATCAAATATATACAACATGAAATGAAATCATGCTGGGTATGAGGTTGCTATTCTCTCTGTGCGTGTATATATCATTTTCTAGTTCATCACTCAAGCAAACAATATTAGTTGGCTTTAATGTTGCATTGTTTCAAAGTTGGTAGCTGCTAAGATGACCACAGATCAGTTTCAAGTTGCTTCTGAGTAATTAGAAAGTAGATGTGAAAGTGCCCTATTTCTCTGGGGAAAAAAATTACTGTAATCTGTTGGCTATTAATCCTTTAGCTCTTCCTTCACCCATGCCCCACCAGCAGTAGCTTCACATAAAATATGTAAAACAAGAGCCAACAGTCATCAGATGATTGTTTCAAGGCTAATGCAGTGGTATCATCTTTTCATGCATAACATTTAAATGTTCTTGTTGCTAGAGGAGTAAATATGTCAGATGTACTTAGAGCTATGACAGTATGTTAGTTGCAAATAAAACAAAAGCTATATTTAAAATAAACGCAGCAGATAAATAGCCTGCTGTGAGAAGAA
Organism: Ptyas mucosa; assembly: GCA_012654045.1. Lineage (NCBI taxonomy): Eukaryota > Metazoa > Chordata > Lepidosauria > Squamata > Colubridae > Ptyas > Ptyas mucosa. The sequence goes on from WNWU01000034.1 coordinate 11,164,221, forward strand.
GGTTCAACAGTGAAGCTTAAGGCTATTGGGACAGATCACACTTTATCATTTTGTTTTGTTTTCTTGTGAAGCTTCAAAATAAAATCAGATAATAAATGTATGCCAGTTGCAGTTACTATAAGTAATGTTCAATTGGGTGTTATTCATTATTCAAATTATGATAATTATGTTCGTTCTTAGAAATCGTGGAACAAATAAGGCTACAGAGATGTAAAATTCAGAGTAAAATTGAAATGTGAGTTAACTGAGATTATACCAATAGAAATAAGAGAATCCTACGCTGCACTGATTTATTGGCCTGCTTACATTTAATAATAAAGGAACACATGTATGTAACCATTGATGCTCAGATACATGGGAAGCTACCTTATATGGCGTTATTGATCTACCTAGTGCCTTTTTTGATTGGAAAAGAATTACCATACTGGTGTGGGGTATTGTGGGAGAAAGATTGTCAAAACCTGGGGAGGGAGTCAAAAGCCTAGAATCCCTATGTAGCCAGAAACATAATAAGTCCAACCCACTATGAATTCCATTGACCCTTATCTCAGTTCTAGCAGGTAGTAACCGTTAGTTGAAAATATTCCTATGCATAGACATAAGCACTAAGTCTTTTTAATTATTCACAAGTGGTCCTGGTCTTTAATGCCTGACAGGTATTTAGCTCCAAAGTATATAAGGATGTTTCATATCCAGTATGGGGACTCTTTCTACCTCTCATCTAACATATCAAATAAATACAAGGCCAAATCTTATTGGAAATGGTATGGGAACAGTGCTACTGGCACCTGCAGTCTGATCTCATAGTCTGATTCAGGCACTGTTAATGTCTGCTGGAAATCATTTTTTTTTTTAATCACTGAGCTCTGCCATCTACTATTAATTCATTCTGCAAATATTTCCAATGAATTTTAAACCCAAGATGTATTTCCTCCAGCTAATCGTGGCCATCTATAGATCTGTGTTTCTCAAACCTGGCAACTTTAACATTTGGAAACTTCAACTCCCACAATTTGTTAGCTTGTATGGGAATGTTGGTTGGGGAATTCTGGCAGTTGCAGTTCACACTTCTTAAAAGAAAGAGTGCTAACCAGTGGTGAAATCCATTTTTTTTTACTACTGGTTCTGTGGGCATGGCTTGGCTTGGTGGGCGTGGCTTGGTGGGCATGGCAGGGGAAGGATACTGCAAAATCTCCATTCCCACCCCACTCAAGGGGAAGGATACTGCAAAATCCCCATTCCCTCCCCACTCCTAGGGGAAGGATATTGCAAAAATTCCATTCCCACCCCACTCTGGGGCCAGCCAGCGATGGTATTTGCTGGTTCTCCAAACTACTCAAAATTTCTGCTACAGGTTGTCCGAACTGCTCAAAATTTCGGCTACCGGTTCTCCGAACTGCTCAAAATTTCCACTACCAGTTTTCCAGAACCTGTCAGAACCTGCTGGATTTCACCCCTGGTACTAACACTATTAAAGAGGGTATTAATTCTATAAAACAATATTGGATAAAGCTGAGAACAGAATATCTTCATTGGAAGATTATGGCATGTCAGTAGACATATTTATAATTGATTTATTAAAGATGGCTAAGATTCTTCAATACAGTGTAACATTGCTGGAATCTCATTCTCACTTGGCCAATTTTTGTTTGATTGAAATTTGGGGGGGGAGACACACTGAGAAAGGACAATCTGTTTTCATTATGAAAGCTCCAATTTGGGATGAATTGACTTTGTCTCAAGAATAGCAGCTGAGGAAAGTCATCACATATCAGCTTCTCCTTTTCAAGCAACTGATAAACCTTGGCCATTCACTGTGCAGTTCCTTAAATTTGCCGTAATGAAAATTTACAGAAGCCAGTCAAGTGATTGAATTCAGGGTTTAAAAATGAGTCTCATTCCCCCCACTCCCCCACTTCCAGATTACTCCATAGAAGTTCAACACCATGGGAAGATGTTCAACATGTTGAGAAATATTGCTCAAGATAAAAATCTTCAATATTCATCAGGCTTCCAAATGTCTTTGTTGTGAAATGATCAAATGGTATTCATACATCATTTCATAATAATGTGGAGCCTGAAAAATATCTTATCGTGTTAAGTTCTAGTTGAAGGAGGAGGATTAAAAAAACACTCTGATGTTTTGCTACTGTGCTTTCTTGTAGCCAGACTGTTAAGTATCTTTATCTCTGATTCTTAATTACACTTTGCTTGTTATATCTGAATGTCCTTGGCAATAAGGAAACATTACAAATTGGAGTTTCTTTTACAATTGTATTCTCTCTCTCTCTTATTCTCTCTCTGTTTCTTTGTCTCTTTCTCTCTCCCCCCTCTCACTTTTTCGTTCTCTTTTCCTTCATTCCTTTCCCCTCCCTTACTTCTTTTTTCCTTTTCAAAAATCTTCACTTAAATTTCACTTAAATTAATATATTTTTCCCTTTTCACCATCCCCCCAGTTTATATAATATTAGTAATAATCACCCCATTAGTTTGTTAATTTGTATATCTTAGCACCAATCGGTTTTGCAGATGTTATCTTTAATACTGCATTTTATGTTTGTTTGTTTTTTCTTTTTATGGTGGTTCAAGACACTTTGTATATGGCATCAGTGGTGAAATCCACTTACCTTTAGTACCGGTTTAGGAACGGGAACACGTGGGAAACTTCTGCGCATGCGCAGATGGTAAAAAAACAGGACATAATGACATCATGGCGGGAGCCTTCCGCCGCCGGTGCTACCAGTTCGGCGAGCCGGATGGAACGGGGGGGGGGGGATTTCACCACTGTATGGCATGGATGTAAATGTCACACAGTATATCTTTTCTCTTTTCTCTTTCTTTCTTTTGTTTAATATCAACAATATTTTGAGAGTCTCTGTGGTATGGAATGCTGAAGAATTTAATTTAATTTAATTTAATTTAACTTATCACATTTCTATGCTGCCCAACTCTCAAGGGACTCTGGGCGGCTTACAACAAAAATAATGTGAACAATGAACATAGAAAAATTATTTAAAAACATTATAAAAACATTTTAAAAACATTAAAAGCCCATGCACATCATTCATGGCCGGATCTTGCAAGATTGCAACAGCGAGATCAATGGCCCCAGGCCTGCCAGAAAAGCCAAGTCTTCACCGATTTCTGGAAGGCCAATAGGGTGGGGGTAGTCCGGATCTCAGGAGGTAACTGGTTCCAGAGAGCTGGGGCAGCCACAGAGAAGGCCCTCCCCCGTGGGCCCGCCAGCCAACATTAAGAATTAAGTTTTTCAGTCAAAAGTAGGCAGGAGCCAAGTTTTAATTTAAAAAAAAAAATTAGAAGTGGAAAGATGCTGAGCAGCTCAGTGGCCTGGTGTTGAATATGCTCACCTCCCACTTGGAAGGCTGAGATTTTTATAAGTTTGCCATCTTGATTTTATTTCTAAAAATAATAAAGTGGGAAATAAACCAAACAACCAATCAGTCAATAATGTAAACAAACAAACAAACAAACAAATCTACCAGGGCTCTGTAGGTTCCTTGATTTACCAGGTTTTAACTCAGTCCCAAGGGAAAACTTTATGAACAGCCCTTCCCTTATAATTTATCTGCCTGCAAATTTGTATTTTTAAAGAAAACATCTATTCAATTCTCGTTCTGGGTAGCCAGCGTCTTAGATGTTTGAGGAGTGAAAACCTATTGTTTGCTGCACATGTGCTGAGCTGCCTTACTTCTCTCAAATTTTAATGTGTTCAGTGGGAAGCATGGGCTTCGTTACCTTATGTCAAACACTGAAAGTCTACAAATGGTATCTGATAAATATATAAGTGGATTGTCCTCAGGCACCTGGGAAGTCATCCATGCATGTATACTCAGGTTGTAGAGAAACAAAGCAACTCCATGTTGCTAATGTGATAAAACTGTAGCTTGTCAAGTGCAAGTATGTTAAACCAAAGCTGACCTCCCAATTAATACCCCAGATGAATCTATGTAATCCTTCCAATGTGGTGGTTAATGTGGTAGAGTGGTTTTTACAAAGTTTCTCATACCGATCTAATATTGATAAAACTCCACTAGCCTTATGGAATTATTTGAAAATTATATAGTGGATTAATTAAGAAGGGGAAAAAAAGAAGAAGAAGAACCGCTACATATTGCAAGACACTCTCTTCCACCCGCCCACCATCAAGATGGTGGCTTTAATAGGACACAAAGGGAGCTGGGTTTTACATCCTCTTCTAAGGATTTCCCATTTAGCGGTAATTATAATTTTGTGCAATGCAGTGTTGCTGCAGAACACAGCAGGGACTAAACTATTATTTATTATCCAAGCTCAAATTGTAAAGCAATTGGGGGAAGGGGGGGATCCTTTTGTCGTTTTTGTTATACATCTAATTAAACTTTTAAAACCGAACCAGCCTTCTTCTGAAAGGTTATATTTAAGATGTCCTTTATTATTATTTTTTTATTTTATTTTTTAAAAATGCAATTGGAACAACATTTGTTTTGTGTGGTAAACAGAAGCCTGTTGGCAGTAGACTCCTTTAGTTTCGAAAAATGCCAAGAATTATTTGCTTATCTGCAGAATTTCAACTGCTCTCTTGCCTGTAAGTCATATGGAAGCTGAGCTGGAATAAACAAGATTCTGTAGCAGCACGGCTGGGCGTACTGTAAACATACATTATTATGTTCACAACCTAAGCAGTTTGCATTTCCCTATTATTAAGAGGGGGGGAAAGAAAAAATAAAAAGGGAGGGGAATGGGTCTGTTAAGTCAAGCCTGGATATTCTAATGTAATTTTGAAGGGCTGCAGAGTTGTCTAAATGATAATGGTATTTGACAGTTTGATATGTATTTATAGCTGTTGCCAGCCCTGTCTGAATACTATATAGGATTATCAGGGATTTTCTGGGTTTATCACTACAGGCATGCAGGATTAACAGCCAGATGAAGTCAAACAGAATTACTCAGCCAATCCATATACTTATATGGCGCCCTTCACACAAGGTCCCAGAGCATTATGTATATATAAAAAAACATAATACACACCCCGTTGTCTTTAGCCTTGGCTTCTAATCCACAAAGTTGCCATATACCATTGAAAGCCTCCCAGCCCAAAGAAAGCTCAAAGGAACGTTGCGAATTCTACAATGGATCACTAATCAAAGTACAAAACTTGATCTACTAAGACTATAAGCTAGGAATAAGTATCCTCAGAAGAAGGAGAGTTTGTGATAAGAACAAATGACTTTTTTCAATACAGCGCATTAAACACAGACAGACAAAACGGGTGATGTGTTGAAGTTGTTGTGCTAAATTTGCTACAGCTATCAAGAGGGTACAACCTTTTTTTCTGTGCCAAGGTCTTGGAATGTTGTCCAAGGCATGGGCCAGGGCAAAAGTTAATTTGGTCTGATTTAGATTTAAAATTAAATCTAAATAGGATTCCTCTCCAGTCGTGCACATAATAATTTTCTCCATCCAACCACAAGAATTTCATAATAAATCTTTGAGGACTTGGAAAACACAGCCAAAATTTTGGAGACCAATAGGTCCTTCAGATATTTGGAGACCTCAGTTACACAGCAATGGTTTACATGGTAAGGGAAGTATGAGAATTTGAAATGAGTCTATGGAAGTGGACAAATCAGACAGTTGAAATTAAAGTAGATGTCAAGCATCAGTAATTGAATTTCCATTAACAATCTTTGAAACTCTGCAGACATCAAATGAGGAATGGAGCTACCTTTTCAGGTATGCCAACTTTTGGAGAAGGGAAAAAAGGTCATATCTCTGAGACCTTCAAAAAAAGATCCAGCTATCAGCCAGGATGTCCTATGTTCATATAGCAAACAGGTGCAACTCTTTTGGGGTTTCATAAAAAGACAATGACTTATGTATTTGTTATATGAGTCTTCGGAGAGGGGCGGCATATAAATTGAATTATAAATACTTTTATAATGGGATAATTTTTTGATAATTTTATCATCTTTTATACTGTTTTCTTTTTGCATCATATCCATCAGCCACATCTACCATACAATTTGTACATTAAACTTTATGATGAGTTCACTACAGAAAAGGCTCTGGTAGTTTATATGTTAAAATCCCTCATTGCAGATCGTGTGCCTGAATGTATGAGTAGCCAGTATTTTGCACCCAGCGGAGAACAGCAAATGGAATCAAAACATCATCATCATCATCATCATCATCATCATCATCATCAAGATCATCATCATCATCAAGATCATCATCAACATCATTATCATCAAGACCATCATCATCATCACTCCTGAAAAAGATTTAATGGACTCTGTGATTCTTCCCAATAATACTGCCTTTTATTGTCAATCCAATCCTTCTACTATCACTGCTTGACTTTTATTGGAACAGCAATAATGATATGGACACACACATACACAGACCCATACAAAACTCTACTTTTTTAATCATATAAAATGAGAACTTTTTGCAATAGCAAATTTGTCATAAAATAATTAAATTAATATGAATAATGTCCTGGTTGATAATGCACTATTGGGCTAACGTAACCAGCTGATTTGTTCTTGGTAAGTGTTCTTTTTCAAAAAATGTGATACACAGATTTATAGTAAAAGGGGGGGGGAGAAGAGGAAAATTACTGTAATTATTTAAGGATCAACATGCCAATGGACATGGCCTCCATATTTAGATTTTATTATATCAAAAGTTATTTTGCTTGTTTTAATCTTGCAAGAGCCTCTCTGTTAAACCTTTATCAGAGGGAGCCAGTTGCTTTATGTATACATTTTAAAGCTAATGGCATATCCAAGATGGAATTGAAGAAGCTGTAGATGGTGCAAGCATCACGGGATGAATAAATTATAAATGTCACAGCAAACGAGTTGCTTTGCAAAAGATATTTGAGGTGACATTATTGCTGACAGAAGGCAATTCTCTTTCAGCTGAAAAGGCAGTTACTACTTTTGGAAATGCGAACTCTCTCTCGGTCACATTTCTGATGCTTTCAGGAAAAAAAATGCTTGTTTAACACTGTGACAGCTGAAAAGATATTTCCTTTGAATGCTTTGTCAATTTGATATTGAACATATGAGACATTAGGAAGGAAAAAGAGGTAGAAAGAGACAGAAGGAGGATCCAAACAGGAATCATCTACTGTGTTGGTGGGTGGTAGAAAAGCTTATCTATCATGTCTTCCTTGTTACTGTTTATCTTATCGTACATTTGATTTGTTCTGATTGTTTGGATTCTCTGCTATTTTATCTGACAAATAACTGGTCTTATTATGTCCTATCTGGAAAGATTTTTTTTCTTTTTACAATCCTTTAATCCCTTTATTTAAGTTGGAGTTGGAGCAAATGAATGGAACTGATCATTTACTGGCCGGATGCCCTTCCTGATGCCTATGCAGAGTTCATAGCAGACATTTTCTCTTTGTGTCCTGATAAACATCTGTCACTGCCTAGCATTGAACTTTCAACTTTCCAAGTGAGAGATGAGTGTCTCACCTCCAGGTTACCATCTAGAGATTTTTAATGTGGCTGAAATTCATTTACAATGCATTTACCGTATATAGCAAGAGAGAGCTGCAAGCATAGGTTCATTCATTCCCAAGTTTTCTAGAACTTAATTCTCTTAAGATCTTACTAAACTATACATGCTGTCTGAACTCAGATCTCCTGAAACTTTCATTCTTACTTAAAAGTTGCCAGAGACTCTAAACTGGGTCAGTTGTATCTTTTTTTCCCCTTGTTGTTATTTTATTCATCTGAATCCTGTCTTGTAGTTACTGTCTGCTAGGCTGTCCAATATATTCTCATCACTAGCCAAAGAGCAACTTGAGTGAAAACTGGAAAACTCTGAGCAGAAGATGGGGTAGCACAGGTGGATAACCTGTTGTGTATCTGTATTCCCAATTACTGCAATTTGCATTTTTTAAAGAGTCCACATAAACATTTGCACACATTTAGATGTAGATGTTTACTACAAAATAAATACCCTAAATAAAGCTTCTCTTATCCATTTAATGATGATGAGGTTATCCATTCAGTTGTGCCTGACTCTTGGCAATTCTATGACTCTCCACATCTTCCAATCTTGCACTAATTCTTTGAGGTTTTTCTATGCTCTGGCTGGTGTCAGCTTTGATGGTATCCAGCCATCGTGTTCTTTGGTGGCCTGGTTTCCTTTTACCACTACCTTTTCCAAACGATTGCCTTCAATTGCAGAAGAGCTGAGGTGGTGCAGTGGTTAGCATGCAGTATTGCAGGCTACTTCTGTGTGACTGTCTGCAATTTGGTAGTTCAAATCTCACCAGGCTCAAGGTTGACTCAGCCTTCCATCCTTCTGAGGTCAGTAAAATGAGTACCAAGATTGTTGGGAGCAATATGCGGACTCTGTAAACCGCTTAGAGAGGGCTGTAAAAGCACTGTGAAGCGGTATGTAAGTCTAAGTGCTATTGCTATTCTCTAGTGAATTCATCCGCATGACATGACCAAAGTAAATGACCCACAGTTTTGTGATTTTCCCCCCTTCCAGTGACTTGTCTGGTGTTATGTGCTCAAATATTTGTTTGTTGGCTACTTTTGTTATCCAAGGACTACTCAGGAGTCTTCTCCAGCACCACAATTCAAACGTCGTTTTTCTTCCTTGTTACATTTTATCCAATTTTAGATTTTATTCATTAAAAAAAATAATCCAATAATAGAGAGGCAGGTGGTTCATTTCCACATTTCCCAACCATCCTGTTTGATCCTGACATCATCAATGTGTCTCAACTGAATGGGATCTACGTTTCATAACAAAGTGTCCAACAAAGTGGTAACTCAGACATGACTAAACGACTGGGGTTTCAGCCTGGCCTAATTCTTAGATTGGAGCCATTCTGGAATTCAGTCTGTAATGGCAGGGCTGAACTTTTAGCGCAGTGATGGCTAACCTTTTTGCCATTGCATGCCAAAAGTGGGGGGAGTGGGGGGGTCATCCACGGACGTGCCCACACACCTCCCCCTGAACATGCACACGACCCCCCTGCCCTCCTCCTGCTTCTGGCACGCAATGGCAAAAAGGTTACCGGTGGGCCCATTTTTTGCTCTCCCAAGGCTCCAGATGCTTTCTTGGAGCCTGGGGAGGGCGAAAACGGCCTTCCTCCCCCCCCCCCCGGAGGCCCTCTGGAGGCTGGAAACAGCCTGTTTCCCGACTTCCGATGGGCCTGGAAGGCCTGAAAATCAGCTGGCTGGTGCACACATGCACACTGGAGCTGAGCTAGGACAATGCTCGCGTGCCCGCAGATATGGCTCCATGTGCCGCCTGTGGCATGCATGCCAGAGGTTTGCCATCATGGCTTTAGGGTGAAGACTGAAAGAATCAGACCTGTCCCAGAAGTCGGTATACAGCCCCAGGTTCTGCCTTTCTGCTTTGAGATAGCTGCTTGGTAATTCCACCACTTACCACCCAGAATGCCCTCATCTGTGGGTAATCCTAATATGTGGAATAAGTAGTGATCCATCAGCTTATGCTATCAAGGGAAGGGCAGGAAAAAAAACCCCAAAGTAATAAAGGCAAAATTCTATCACCATCTTCTAGTTCTGGAGCATTGAAGCATGTGATTCCCTGTGCTTGGAAGTGGATTAATCACAAAGGAATAAATACATCACTGGATTATAACATTTGCTAAAATGCATGCTTGGGGTTTAATTTAAAACTTTGGAATTTTATGCATAAAAATGGAAGGACACTTCAATTCCTAACATGGACGAATGGCCACAGAAGTTGATGGAATTGGCTGAAATGGCAAAATTGACTATTTTGATTAAAGAAAAGGATATAAATACTTTTATTTCCACTTCTGAACTTTGTGCTTGAAGTGGAAAAATTAGGAAACTTTGATTTTGGGTTTTACCGATTAAATTGATAGATCTTTATAGAAATGGCTTGTTCGTATTATTATGAAAAAACAAAAAGTTGTGATTTGATGTTAATGCCTTATTTTACTGCAGCCGAGAGAGTCAGAAGCCAATGTTTCTTTTTCTTTTTCTCTTATCCTCCCTCACTTTTCTTCACCCTCTTCCTCCCCAGCGTTTTCCTATTTACTTTCGTATTTTGTATCTTATTTTATTTTATAACCCAATAAAATGTTAAATCGAAGAAAACTTTGGAATTTTAGGCCTAGACTCTGATGCTGTAGGAAAAGTAAAGATAAAACAATTATTCAAATGAGTAATTCTCCTTTCCCTTATAATTAAACTGAGAATAGCTACAATCATTGTATCAGGCAAAGATTATACTATCTCCTGCCTGTCTGGTTAGCACTATAGTAGTCTACTTTTTCTAAGTGGTGGTGTACTTAAAATCAGCAGCAACTTTACCCATTCACATAATTGTATCAATGGAAAAAAGAAAAAAAAAGAGGCAAAACTATAAAGATTATCACTCAGTTTACTATTATATGCAGAGTTAAATTAATAAGAGCCCTATTTTGACCCTGATAGCTATTGCATGATCTTTCTCTTTTCTTTTCATGCCCTCCGATGCCTTTTAAATTAACTGTCATACTGATATGCATTATTTATTGTCATTTCAAGAATCTGCAGCTAACTTTGAGAACCTGGGCTTGCCACTTTACTGACCATAACCTGTTTTCTCTCATTTAAATACACAAAGAGAATATTATTAGATACGGTCTATCAAGTTCGAATGAACTTTAATCCTGCAGTTGATCTGGTTTATAGAAGAGCGGTCACTCAAAATGTAACCAAGTAACATATAATATCAGGAATTAGACAAATGGAAGGAAAACGACGTGCTGAAGGTTTCAAATCAACATCATTAAGGAACTTAGTGCTGACCTGGCTGGGTTGATCAGGGGCAAGTGTAGCTAAAATAGGTGTGCAATAGTGGCAAATATCTGTAGCTCTGGTGCAGTATGAGGCTGAAGCTCATTCTCCAAGCTTGTGGGTTGGTTTCATCTCCTAATGATCTTCACCTGATGTATCTTCCTCATCACAAGACCTATCACAAGACTCACTGATGACTCACACTTGACCCATCACAAGTTCCATTACAAGGCCCTCACTTGACATGCCCACACCTGAAGCCCTTATAAACAGAAAAACAATGACATCCCCTTAACTCTGCTGAAGATATTACCTAGTCTGGTAATGAAATGTTCAGAAACAAACCCACAAGCTCAGAGAATGAACCTTCACCCTCATAAAATAGGTGTGCTAAACCTTTTTTCTCCTTTCTCATAGAGCAGATTCCTGGTATATTAAATACTATTTTGGAAAGTCTCCACAGTGGTCAAGTGGTCTGCCGTAAAGCACTGGAGATATTTAGGGGAGCCAAGAAGATTGGTGAACAACAGCTTCAGTTGGAGCCACATTCATACGTTTCTCTGATTATTTATTCATATACAGGTAGTTTTCATTTTCATTTGAAGTTACAATGGCACTAAAAAAGTGACTTATGACCATTTTTCACAACTACAACTGTTGCAGCATCCCCATGATCACATGATCAAAATTTGAACTGGCACGAACTTCCGGTTCCGGTCCCAGAGGCGACGGACACTGATCGGGCTAGCTCTGGCCCCAGTGTCCGATCCCCCCCATCTGGAGGCCCTATGGGCCAAACGCCCTAGTATTGGGGCATTTGCCATTTGAGGGCGGCTCGCCAGGGGTCCCCTGCCTCACATCCAGGGGCCGGGAGGCCGATGCTGGCGCGCCCGAGGCTCCAGCGGGGGAGGGAGGCGATCGGCGGCCTTTTCTGGGACCGCTGAGGCGCCACAGCGCCTAAGGGGACCGGCGCTTACCTGCAAGACACAGCGGATTGGGAGCTGATCGACCGGAGAGTTGAGGTGGCATGATGGAGTTTTAACTGCAAGGAGCAGAGAACTGACAAGGCATCCTGGAGGTGAGAGGGGGGGGGTTGGAGTTTCCCCCCCCTTGTAGCTGGAAAGGTGCCCTGGCTGAGAAGTAGGGGGAAAGAAATGGAAAAATACCCCTTCCTTTGCTGACTTTTTCTTGAGGATGGCTGAATCAGAATTTGTTAAAGAGGTCTGGTGGCCTCTCTTCCCAGTGGAGAGCTATGGCGGCGGTCTGACTTCCTGCTTCTTTATTTACGACTGAAGACATTACCCACCTTGAGCTTCCTGTTTGACCTACTCTGCACTCCGGACTCGTTGCTCCTGTGAGCGCCCACTGGTGGATACTGGAAAAATTACACCGACTGTCAATCCCTCTTTCTTTCCTGGAGGCTTGTTTTTTGGGATTTTTCATCTTCTATCATTGTAAGATGGCCAAGGGCCACAAAACAACAGCAGCTGACATGGAAAAAATTTTGGAAAGACTGGCAAAATTGGATCAGAAATTGGATAAGTTGGATGATTTGCAAAAAGGATTATCTGAAATTAAATCTGAAATGACACTTACGAAAAAAGATTTAAATGATGTTCAACAGCTGGCAGAGCAAAACAAGAAGAAGATGGGGGGTCTGGAGGGGGAGGTACGGGCACTCCAGCGGGTGGAAGAAGGGAGAGGAAATGCAATGCTAACTTTACAATTAGATAAGATGTCTTATTTTCTCAGGTTTCAAAATGTGGAACAACTCGACCAGGAAAACTTGAGAGAAGTGATGGTCAAAATGTTGGGTGAATTTCTTGAAAGAGATTTGGAATCTACTGGAAGGGATGTGGATCTGGTGTATAGAGTAAACTCACAATTTGCAATTTTACATAGTGTCCCAAGAGAGGTCCATATTAAATTTGTAAGAAGGGAACTGAGAGATGAGATATTGAGAAAACAAAGACTGGGGGCGCTGGTGTACAGGGGCAAGGAGGTCACCATCCTAAAGCAGATTCCCAGACAGGTACGAGAATTAAGGAGAAAATATTATTTTTTATCAAACAAGCTGTACCTTAAGGGAGTAGGCTTTAGGTGGTTGATTCCGGAGGGTTTGATGATTTTCTGGAAGGACAGTAGGAAGAAAATTAATAACGTAGCGGAGGCTAAGGCCTTTTTTGAGCAGCATAAGTCCTTCCTAGAGGGAGAAGATACAGGAGCTGAAGAGGGGGAAGTATTAGATGAACAAGGAGTGGGGGCGGGCGGGGCTGTGGCGGCCCGGGAGGAGGGGGGAGGCCAGGCCATGGTTTTAAGAGCTAGAACTAGGAAATGAAGAAAGGAGGGGAATCTATTATCTAATGGGGTTTTTTTGATATCTCTTTTTACTCTTTCTTTTCACTGTACTTTGTATAATATTTTGGCTATTGGCTTTCTTTGCTTACATAACTTTTATATATTCCGGTTGTTTGTTTTGATTTAACATAATAACGTCTGTTGTGTGAGATTTTAAAAAAGAGAAAATAATAATTTAAATATCTTTTCTATAAAGATATTGAAAATTCAACATATTGTAAACTATAATATTGTATATTTTTAACCAATAAAAACTTTTCTTATAAAAAAAAAATTGAACTGACACGTATTTATAACAGTTGTCCCAGGGTCATGTGATCTCCTTTTGTGACCTTTTAACAAGCAATTGATGGGGAAATAATATTCACTTTATACTAACTTAACACCTGCAGTTATTGGCTTAACAATGGTGGCAAGAAAGGTAATAAAATGGGGCAGAACTCACTTAACAACTGTCTTAACAACAGCATCAGAAATTGTGGTCATAAGTCAAGGCCTACTGTATTTTTCGGAGTATAAGATGCATCTTTCCCCCCCCTAAAAGGCAGTGAAAATTTAGGTGCGTCTTATACACCGAATATAGCCACGCCCACCCACTGGCCCCCACCCTTTGGCCTTTGCCTCCCAGCAGTTACCTCCTTGCAGCAAACAGCAAGAAGAAACAGCTCCTTTCAGCTTCAGCACAGCCTAATTAGCACAAGTTGATTGGATCGACTTGACCGACTCTCAGCTGTTTTGCTCTCAGCTGTTTTGCAGGGCCTCTGCTGCTTGCTGCAAGGAGGTAAATTGCTGGAGCAGATTTTTTTTTTCCTTGTGCTAATCAAGCTATGCTGAAAACGAAAATGAAAGTAAAGCAGGCTGTTTGCTGTTTGCTGCAACAACGCAAAATTGCTGGGAGGCAGAGGCAGATTTCTTTTTCTTGTTTTCCTCACCAAAAAAGAAAGGTGCGTCTTATAGTCCGGTGCGTCTTATACTCCAAAAAATATGGCACCTGATTCATATTTAGAAACTGTCATCTGCCTCACAGACTCTGGGAAGTGTACAAGTAAAATATATAAATATAAAAACCGTATCTAAAATTATGTACGAGGCAAAGATTCAGAATTTAATTGGTGTGAGGAAGGCCTTCAGGGCATTAACTGGCCCCACAGCTATGTGCTCCTCTATGGGCCCCAAGGAAGTCAGAAGATCCATGTCTTCAAACATTTCCAAAAGGCCAGGAGATTTGGGGCCCATCTCACCTCTGGGCGGGAGAATGTTCCAAAGGGTGGGGGCAATGGCAGAAGAAGAGAAAGAGGCAGAGTTTAAACATTTCGTTTGTTAAATAGCCACACCTATAGGCTGCTGAAACATTAGCTCATTTCTTTGACCTACTCAATCCTATCTTAGTTATTCACTCCTACTTGTATCCCCCCCCCTCATTTGCCAAGTTTTAAACTGTAAACCATAAAGGCAGGATGCCTTTTACTTTGAAATTCTTCCCCAAAAACAAATGAAAAAAACCATATGAAAGCCTAAATAATGCTTGTTGTTGTTGTTTTGTTTCATGCCACAACCCTACTTGATGAGCCCTAAAAAATTAAAATTGTTTGAGCATATACAAGTGGGAAAAAAGATATATTAGGAGTTATGTATAGTGGCATGGCACGGGGCCAGATTACCTGCGGATCCATCTTTATCTCGTTAAATCAGCCCATCTCACTTGATCAGGCTGGGAAGATATGTTGTGGATCCCATCAGTTAAAGAGTTTTGCCTGACAGGAGGGTCCAGAAAGAGATGTCAGGCACAAAGAATCAGGACTATTTATGGCTGCAGCATAGAAGTTTTATTCAAGGCTATACACAAGAATCTAGTCTGGGGTCTCCAAACCTGGTAATTTTAAGACTTCAATTCCCAGAATTCTTCAGTCAACCGTAAGAGCTGAAGTCTACAAGACTTAAAATCGTCAAGTTGGGAAACCCCATGATCCAGGGGTGGGTTCTACTTATCTTTACTACCGGTTCACAGCGGGGCCGCACGGGCACAGTAGCGAAACTTCTGCGCATGCGCAGAAGTGTTTTGATGACATTGGGGTCGGTGGGTGGAGCCTCCTGCCAGTTTTATTATCGGTTCTATAGAACCGGTGCGAACCGGGGGCAACCCACCACTGCCATGATCTAGTCAACTAAAGTTCAGCACTAAATTGGAACCAGATAAAGGTAAACGGAATTCAGAAAGGCTTGGATTTAGAGCAATTATGGGAATACAAGGACTTTAACCTGATGAAAATTTAGAGGGTGTTTTTGTAAGCATTGTGGGCGGTTGGTTATTGGAATGTACTTTAACTGCTAAAATAGCAATAGCAATCGCACTTAGACTTATATACTGCTTCACAGTGCTTTACAGCTCTCTCTAAGCAGTTTACAGAGTCAGCATATTGCCCCCAACAATCTGGGTCTGGGCTGGTGGTCTAATATGGCAACTGAGATAAATGCAACCGTGCTATTTTGTGGGGAGGGGGACATGCTATTTCTGCAGGTTGGATTTATTTATTTTTTATTTATTTATTTATTGTATTTATTTATTTATTTGTCAGATTTATATGCCGCACTTCTCCCGTAGGACTCGGGGCGGCTCACAACAATAAAACAACCCGACAATAGATAAAGATTAAATAATATTAAAAACCAATTTAAAATCTCCAAATCCCCAAGTTAAAATCCATGACAGATCAGGGAAGTTGCTGAAACAGCCATGTCTTTAGGTCGGCGCGGAAGGTGCGGAGGTCGGGGGCTGTCTGGAGCCCGGTGGGCAACCCATTCCAGAGGGTTGGTGCGACCACAGAAAACGCCCTCATACAGTAGCCTACTATATCAATGTCAATTACTGAAACAATTATATTGTTTCAGTAATTGGCATTGATATAGTAGGCCACTGTATTGGGAGCTGGCCAAACCTGAGAAAGCAGGATTTTAAATTCTATAAATTGACCTGTCCATGTGTGTAAGGACATCCTCAATTTACGACCACAGTTGAAGCCAAATTTCTGTTGCTAAGCAGAATGAATTGAATGAGTTTTGCTCCATTTTACGACCTTTCTTGCCCCAGCTGTTAAGTGAATCACTGCAGCTGTTACGTTAACAACACCTTTTGCAACGCTACGACGATCTTGTGAGACCCAGCCATGGAATGGAGTGTATGAGTTTTTTAATGTTCTTTTAAAAAAAATTTAAATTTTTTTTACGGGTTATTGTTCGCATTGTTTTTTTGCTGTAAGACGCCCAGAATTCCTAGGGAGTTGGGCGGCATAGAAATGCGACTAATAAATAAATAAATAAATAAATAAATATTAAGTGAATTTGGCTTCCCCATTGACTTCGCTTGTTAGAAGGTTGCAAAAGGTGATTATCTGACCCCGGGACATCCCGACTGTCATAAATACATGCCAGTTGTCGAGCGTCCAAATTTTGATCATTTGGACTGGGGCTGCAGCAGCTGTTAAGTGTGAAAAATGGTCATAAGTCACTTTTTTTCAATGTGGTTGTAACTTCGAAGAACAAATGGTTGTAGGTTGAGGATTACCTTATTTGCCTTTTCCCCCCTATGTACTTCACATGTCTATTTGTAAGGGCAGCAAGGTTACAGGATAAAAACAGAGAACTTTAGTGTGCTGATCCTAGCAAGGGCACAGGCTCTAAATTTATCTGGAATTTCCTAACGTTTGGGGAAACCTTTCCCAGCAACACAGTACGTGCAAAAATGAGATGAGATGAGATGAAACTGACCTTAGCATAAATGGGGGGGGGGGGGCAGACTTCTAAGCACACGTACAGTCCAACTGATATTTGTACCCAGAGGGGGAAAAAAGAATAAGAACAAAAAAAAAAAATTGGTCTTCATTTTTTTGTCAAGCTTAGCTGTTCACAGGGTCACCCAAGCTAATAAATGAAACATGCATAATTCATCACCCTACATAGTAGTTTGGATCTTTTAAATCACTACCAGTGAAATGGTGGAACATTACGCCACTAACATAGCCTACCAAAACTTTTTATCTGTCTTAAAAGGGAGAACATTTCTCTTTCTCTCTCTCCCCTTCCCTTCTTTTTCTTAACTTCCTTGTTTCTCCTTTTGTTTCTTTTCTATTTTTTTTAAAAAAAACACTATTTACTATTTTAATGAAAAAGCAAGCAGAGCTAGGTTGATTTCCATAATATAGAGCGACATAAGGCACATTAATAATTTACAAAGCTCCGTGCGAGGAGCTGTTCCAGAAGCCCCTTTCATACCCGAGAAACACATACAAAATCATTGCTCACCCTTTACTTACAAACCTGGTAGCACTGAAGCATTTCTTCAAGAATTTCCTCACTGCCCCAGGAAGGCTCCCAAAACAACCAAGAAACCTAGTTGTGTTCCCCCCTTCACTTTATATCTATCTATCTATCTATCGATCCGATCGATCGATCGATCGATAGACAGACAGATAGATGGTGGGTGGGTGGGTGGGTAGGTAGGTAGGTAGGTAGGTAGATGAATAAATAGTCATCCCTCTCCTTGGTTTATTCTGTACTATCTGTAGCCCTTCTTTTAAAAAGCAAAACAGAAATGTAAGGTCCCAAAATGTACTTGAGTCACCAGAATGCCAAAGAGAGAGACTCAAGACGAGGCTTGCAAAAAAGAAGCATATTTTATTTATGCCAAAAACAAAATACTGGGTAAAACCATTCCAGACACATACAAAAGAGACATGCATGGAAAGGCCACACGTTGGGGAAGGTATGGCATCCTTTTATACCTTCAGAGGCATTAGCTTAATACCCATTTCTGTCCCCCTGGCCCATGCCTTCCTTGTAGCCCTGCATTGGCTGTGCAGCAAGGAGAAGGGGCAGGGGGGGCTTAGCACCTAGCAACAAAGGGGGTGGGTGTTTAGCAACCCCGTTTCTTGAGATATCCACCAGGCACGGAATGGTACAGAATAACAAGATAACACAGAGGTGAGATCACTCACTGGCAGAAGCAAATGGCAGAGGCAATTCCAATTCTTAGCAAAGCAATTCTTACAGAAGGAAAACAGCAAGTCAAACCAATTCTACTGACTCTACTATTATGTCCCACTAATTCTACCTATTCTATTATTATTATGTCCCTTCAAAACCACCTGGCTGTTTTGAAGTCAGGAGCAGAGGTGGTAATCAGCAGTTTCTGACCAGTTCTGGAGAACCAGTAAAAAGAAATTTTGCTTGACAGTCACTTTATGTATATTCTCAAGAATATACATGCTGGGAAAATTGGAAGTAAAGAAAACTAGAGCAATAAGTTGGATAGACTCAGTTAGAGCACCACTGAGTGGCCATGGTTGCACCACAGGAAGACCTGAAGAACCAGATGTCTTGGCACTTGCGACCATCTGAGACAAAGTGTTCTTTCAGGATTTGGGCAATAACCACAACCAAGAAGAGCAGCAATGCAATGGAAGTTTAGATTTAAGATTAAGATACTATAAGGTTTAAAGTACAGAGAGAAACATTAGACAAGTATTACCCAAACATATGCTGGAGGGGCTTTCAGAGAAGTGGACAATACCTCAGTATCCATAAGGTGCTACAATCTTACTCCAAGGATACAAACATCTCTGACTGCCTATTATATCTTAACTTTCATTCTGGTGTTCCTAAAAGCATGTGTCTGGGCCAAGTCCTAAGGACAACCTTATCTGAGTATCTCCTGGTCTTTCCAAATGTGCTTATTAGGAAGTAACCTGATACAATTCATCTACATAGTTTTTTGTGTTTTTTTTTTACTTATATGCCGCCCTTCTCCGGAGACTCAGGGCGGCTTACAATGCGCTAAGCAATAGCCTTCATACTTTTGTATATTTATACAAAGTCAGCTTATTGCCCCCACAAACTGGGTCCTCAATTTACCTACCTTAGAAAGGATGGAAGGCTGAGTCAACCTTGAGCCTTGGTGAGATTCGAACCTGCAATAATTGCAGGCAGCTGATGCTAATAACAGGGCTTTAGACCACTGTACTATCCAAGGCTCTTTGCCAGTTTACCTTACCAAGGATAGTCCTTTGTAGGCATACTCTCATTTGAAGTCTCCCTAGTCCAAATCTAATTTAAACATAAAAACATGGACAATATGGACTAGATATATGCTTATCAATAAATATCACAAGAAGAGCACATTGAACTGAAGGGCACCAAAATAAGTGACCGGATCACTCCCTCCTTTTGTAATGGAGTTGTATTGTAATGTTATTTAAATGATAGCATTTTAATTGGGGGTGTACTAGTTAATGGATTGGACTAGCATTGGGGATATGCAGGTTCAAATTTATTCTTACAAACAGAATGTCACTAGAGCCAGTTAATTTTCTTAGCCCAACTTTCTTCACAAAGTTGTTTTTAAAAAAAGAGAGAGAGAGCAATAGGTTTTGAATTCCTATGTTAGCCCTTAACCACTGTCTCAGACTAAAATAATGCTTTCAAGCAAGATTATCATAGTGTCTTTCATCAATAAGACTGGGTTCCAGAGGAAAGAATTACATATGTGGTAGCAACTGAATTAGTAGACTTACAGAACTAATTCATCCTCTGAAATATCTTCAAATAGAGACTTATCCTGTTTCTTCTTGCTGAACTTCCTATGACATGGATAAGAGACGGGTCTCTGTAGATAATGGAAAACCTTGAGCTGTGTGTATCCTATTGAACAGACCATTATTTGATAATGTCTAAAATGGATTTTAGGAAGAAAATGGATCTGGAAGAAAAGAAAAAGAAAATGGAGCAGTGGTTCTCAACCGTTTCTTCACTACAAACTCCGTTTAAATACTTTTGTGGCCACAAACCATGGCCATGTACCCCCAAGACTTAACATAAGATTTAAATGATATTTCTTCAAGCCTTCATAGACCTCCTGTGACGACATTGCAGCCTCCCAGGCAGGGGTGAAATCTACTTACCTTCCCTACCGGTTCGGAAGTGCATGCGCCGCAGGTGTGCCAACCCTCTGCACATGCGCAAAGGGTAAAAAACAGGTTACTTCCTGGTTAAAACAAAGAAGTAATGATGACCAGGCAGGTGAGCAGAGCCTTGTGCTGCCGTTGCTACCGGTTCTACAAATCACCTGCCGTCATCGCTACCGGTTCAGCTAAACCTGTCCGAACCGGCAGCATTTCAACCCTGCTCTCAGGGGTCTGAGGACCACAAGGTTGAGAACCACTGAAATAGAGTGAAAGTAGGAAAAATTACCAGAGTAAGTAGGAATCCATATGAAAAAGTATTAAAAGAAAATTCGCAAACAGAATAAATATAAATGGATGGAAGCTGCATGGAAGAGAATGAAAAAAACTGTGTTGCAGCGTACCCCAAGCATGTGGGAAATTATGTTAATGGTATATATGTAAAAGAATGCTTGCTAGAGTGATAAAATGAAAGATGCCACAGCTAAGGAAAATGAATAAAAATGATTGCTGCAAAAAAATGAGGATGTGGTTAAATGGAAGATACTATATTGTGTGCACGTTGAGAAAATGAGAAAAACATAAGAAATATCTACATACAAAGAATGTAGTCAGCTGGAGAAAGAATTAAAGAAGGCATTGAAAATACTGAACAATTTTGATGAAAATTAAAACATATTTTGAGACTGGGGACTGAGGGCTAAACAAGGAGCCTTCAGGAAATGGAAAAGAATTAAAAATGAACATGTTTAAATGATTTAAATTGAAACTCAAGCGAGGAAGGGCTAAAAGAAGCACTTTAGAGATTGTACAGAAATGATAGTGAGATGTCAAAGTGAGCATTGAAATGAATGCTTCCAGCTGGCATGAAAAGTATTAAGTTTATGACTTGGATCATCGCTGAGCTCAGTAGAAATCTCTTTATCTCTTAACTCCTATATTGCTTGTTTGATTCTTTTATTGGCCAGTGATGTCTTGCATTTGATTTAGCACAAGGCCAAAATTAAGAACACAGGGAAAACAAAAGCTTTACTCAAGAAAGAGCAGAGCAACCATCGATCTCACAGCACAACCAACTCAGCTGAATCCCAGTCTAGAATCTAATGAGGGGTTGGGGGGAGAGAACCAAAGTAAGCTTATCACCACTTGAAAAATATATTTCTCGTGCTATATAGATGGTTAGAATGTCTGAATGGATGCAGATAAAACCTTTAGTGAGTAATTGAAAAATGGAGGCTTTAAATCAGGTTACATATTTTACATCAAAAAATGGCAGAGCTAAAAAGTCTGGCGATCAAATCACATGAAAAACATGAATAACTCAGCTTGAGTACTCTGATAAAACAACTTGCAACAGATGGGGCAGCTGCTTTGAAAGTGAACAAATCTCTCCAGGATGAAGTTGCTTGCACAAATAATGAAGGATGTAGTTACTTGGACAAATAATTGAAAAATTGCATATGAGATTAATATCACTCCAAATAGAGTATAAACGTGAATTGCTCAGTGTCACATATTGAAAAAGAGGAAGGGATGGGAAGAGGAACTGATTCCAGGCCTTATTGTCGGCAGGACTGCCTTTTACCAAGAATTTCTATCCTCCTGAAAGAAAAAAAATCAAATAGGGCAGGTTCACAGATGAAAAACAAAACAAAAATGTTGTAAAAAGAGCAACAATTGATCCAAGGGAACAAATAAAATGCCCATCCTATGTCATTCCCACCCTGGGCTGGTTTTAGAGCTCATCCAAAGCTTAATTGGGTTCCTTATTTTTTTTAAAATTTGATTTATATGCCGCCCTTCTCCGGAGACTCAGGGTGGCTTACAATGCGCTAAGCAATAGCCTTCATACTTTTGTATATTTATACAGTCACAAACTGGGTCCTCAATTTACCTACCTTAGAAAGGATGGAAGGCTGAGTCAACCTTGAGCCTGATGAGATTCGAACCTGCAATAATTGCAAGCAGCTGGTGTTAATAACAGGGTGCTTTAGACCACTGTACTACCAAGGCTCTTGTTGGACTTTTATATTGACTTATGAAGTTCGCTCAGGGTTAGTTCTGTAGAGACAGCCTTATAAGTTCTGTAAATGAAAAAAATAAGCAAGCTTATATGCGTTTCTGTTTCCATTTGGTTCAAAACCTCAATTCCATTACCACAAGATTCCATAACATAGAACCATATTCAATATTTGTCTCAGCAGCTGAGAATAGTTGGATGAAAAACAAAGAAGGTTATGGTTTTAACCAAAAGTTCTATTACTGTAGGTTAGAGAAAGCTGAAGCGGTTCACAGAAGACCATTAGGTTAAAAAAAACAAAAACCAAAATCTTTCTTTTCCAGTGTTTTGTTTTATTGTTCGTTTATCCTGTGAAGTTTATTTGCCAATCCCAATGAGAAAGAATGAGATGCAGTTACCAAATTTTAAATGATATTATCAAATCAAGTGTCCAACTTGAATTGCAAACTGGATTGTATCATTTATGGCTTGGATAATTCTGTTGACCCAAATGGTTTTCATGTTTATATTTACATCTGTAATCTTATATATGCTTGACAAAAATAAATAAATAAATAAATAAATAAATAAAATAATCTATCATAAATAGTGTGTCACAGAGCCTGGTGGTGTGGCAGACTAAGCACTGTAATTAACATTTAGCTGCCTGCAATTACTGCAAGTTCAAATCTCACCAGGCTCAAGGTTGACTCAGCCTTCCATCCTTTCTAAGGTAGGTAAAATGAGGACCCAAATTGTGGGGGCAATAAGCTGACTTTGTATAAATATATAAAAGTATGGAGGCTATTGCTTAACGCATTGTAAGCCGCCCTGAGTCTCCGGAGAAGGGCGGCATATAAATCAAATTTTAAAAAAAAGTATGGGATAAACACGGGGGGAAAGTTAATCTTATGTATTATTCCTCACTTCAATCCTAAATATTTTCATGAAGGTGAATATACAGAAACAATTAGGAAATAGATAGATAATAATTTGTATAGATTGCAAGACTTAAAACAAACATGAACTCTTTTGAGACTTCCTCTGTAATAGTCAGAATCGTCTCATTGATTTCAACATCTTCATATAAGCAGCATAGTCCGATATGTCCGATTCCGATTAAATGAATTTTGGAAAACAATTTTTTTCTACTGGGTTCTTTAGTAATAGAAATCAGCCACATCCTTTCACTGAAGCACACATTCTTTTTTCCGGTAGCAGAGGTGACAAAGCAAACATAAAACACACATCCACTTTTTTCAGAGTTAGGATACTGATATGATCAGCTATTGGACAGGCAAGTGGCTCAGTAGTTTAATGACACTGGAGATGATCTCTGCTTTAGTGGTTTGAGTCCTAGCATCACATGTTGAGATGAGTTCCCACCACTCACCTCAGCTTCTGTCCACCTAACAGTTCAAAAGCATGTTCTATACAAATAGATAAATAGGTACCATTTTGGTCAGGAGACAAGTTGGGGTTCTGTTCAGGCAATCAGATTCCTGCTGGCTCTGAACCTTTCCACTTGCAGTGCCCGTTTATGAGACAGCTCTGGGGAAGGGAGGGGGCCTAAGGTGACACTCTAGAAAGATCTGCTCATCTTTCTTTCAGGTGTGAAGCCAGCTCATCCTCCTGTGGTGAACCTTGGGAAGCATGTGAGCTTGTCCTACAACAGAGGTGGTAAATTGGCAGCCAAACTACTACTCTGCAACAGCATTGTGGTCTCCTGGCTAATGTAATGATGCCGTACACTAATAATAATAAGCTATTGGATAGAGCAGAGTAATTCTGTGTTTAATGAGCTCATATGTGAAGTAGTTTCTACAAAGTAATGGGATAAAATTACAAAAGCAATGGCTTATCAATACAATACAGAGGTATTCTTTGAACATAGGCTATTTCTACAAAATATATACTTTTAAAGATTTATCTTATACTGTCCTTGCTTCCCAGACGATATGCTTGCCTCTTAATATACTTTCCCAGTTTTATCAACTTTCCTTAGCCTTCCAAATCAGGGGTGTCAAACTCATGTCGTCATGGTAGCATCACATGACATATCAGTATTTTTTTTTCTCCTTCACTAAACCAGGCGTGGGCGTGGCCAGTGCATGACGCATCCGGGCCATGAGTTTGACAGCCCTGTTCTAAATGTTTTGTAGTTTCTAAAATAAAGCATTAAAAATGTTAACAAATGAATTGCTAAGGATTTTAAAGAATATTATGTCTTATGATCTTAATGTGAGATTAATTCATTTTTTTTACATCTATTGGCTACCCCATAAAATATTTTTAAAAGGTTGGCTGCTCACCTTGTAATGCTGGAAAGGTAAAAACGAGTAAGCAGATACGTACTAATATAATTTGGATTTGTCCCAGTATTGTCACATTTTAATATCCATTAGTTTATTAATTTAGTGTTTAAATAATCACTTCGATGCAAATTTGAATATGACTTTGAATTATATAAGAAAACTTGGATTTTACCACTGTGTGAATTATTGTGGAATTTTTTTTTAGCATGATATCAGCAAAAATGTCTCCTCTTTGAGATTGGAAAGAGAGTTCAAACCTACGGTAAATTCATAATCTTGGATCACCAACATATGATCATTTTCAGTTCATGAACTGGTTCTAGTGGAAAGATAAATCAATATTTCATGTAGCCGTAGATTAAGGACATTTCCACATATCTGCTTGGAAAATAAAATAATTATAAAGTAAATCATAATCTGCTGCTATTGCATGAGACCCAGATCTTTTCACCTGAGCCAGCCATCTTCTCCCTCTGGTCTTGCATTCATCGGTGCAGAATTTCAACTGGCAGGATCTAGGAAGAGAGCTTTATCACTGCCCTTTCATTATGGAATGACCTTCCCACAGAGTGAAGGCAGCCCACCCCCCCACCCCCACTCGCCTGGAGTTCTATAAAGGGGTCAAAACTTGTCTCTGCAGCCTTGTTGGTGGGGGGGGGCGCATGAAGGATCATGAAATTAGGGAGTTGGCTGGCACCATGAAATCCCTCAGGGTTGGGTTCTACTTACCTTTACTACCGGTTCGCAATGGGATCGTTGATGACAACATCCGGGGTGGTGGGCACGGCCTCCCGCCAGTTTTACCACCTGTTCTTGCGAACTAGTCTGAACCAGGGGCAACCCACCACTGAAATCCCCCCCTCCACCTTTATTAACCAATGTTAAATGGCCATCTTGGATTTTTTTTATTTCTTTGAAATTTTACAACTTCATAATTTTAATATCTGTAAAATCTTAAATTATTTTTTATATTCTGATGTTAACTTTGCATGCCGTGTTCTATGTTGTGTAGGAAGTTAGCACCGACCCCTCTCCTAGAAAAATGAAATATTTTAGGAAATATTAAAAGGGCAGAATATTTCCCCTAAAAGGAAGGCAGAAATTCAGCCCCCCCTCCCCCCTCCTACTTTGTTAATGGGCCATTAAGGCCTGACCCAGTCCATTCTACATAACGAAGGTAGAATTAGCCCTCTACCCATATAGCAACATAACTCACCACATGGGACCTGGGGTGATTACATTACTCAGCAAGGCTCAAGCAAACCTGGACTCAAAACACAGTCTATACAGAGTTGCCCCTGCATGGCCTCATGGGAGTCTGACAACCAATTAGAATACAAGCCCAAATTCAAAGTCCAACAGAGGGCATAAAACCAAGGCATTCTCAGCATCTGTGCCTTTTTCTACTCAGGAGCTCAGGAAGCCATGTGATCCTTTTCATCAATAAACCTTTCCAAGCAACTTCCATGAATCCAATGTCTTTTCCGCCACTTGGAACTGAACCTAGAAGGATATTTCTTCCAACGGTTGATTATATTGTACACTGCCCTGAGTCCCTCCTTGAGGGAGATGAGTGGGCTAGAAATATGAAATATAAATAAATAAATAAAATCTAATATCACCTAAGCTTTGTAAGGAGAAGCTTGTCCTCATTATAACAATATACCGTTGATTGGATGATGCTAGAAGACACTACAAATTATTAGTGAAGAACTGGCCAGTTTTAAGCAATGGGGTGAGTCAGTGGTGTGTTTCAAAAATTTTTACTATCGGTTCTGTGGGTGTGGCTTGGTGGGCATGGCAGGGGAAGGATACTATAAAATCTCCATTCCCACCCTACTCCAGGAGAAGGTTACTGCAAAATCCCCATTTCCTTCCGATCAGCTGGGACTTGGGAGGAAGAGAATAGATGGGGGCAGGGCCAGTCAGAATTTTTATTACCGGTTTTCAGAACTACCCAAAATTTCTGCTACCAGTTCTCCAGAACTGGTCAGAACCTGCTGAAACCCACCTCTGGGATGAGTGACACATAATAATAATTACAACAGGTAGAATCAGAAACAGTAATATGATCAAAGCAGCATGCCAGTTGCTGTGAGAGTGGCTTGTGGGGAGAGAGAGAACTTTTTAAACTGCTCATAAAAACGCCAATGCTAACATTTACTTTCCTGTCACATTAGGTTTGTTGCCTTAGACATTAGTGCCATTTTTACCTACCTGTTAAACAATTTTAGATTATTATTTCACAACACATCATTTATGTCTCTCTCTTTACTAACACAGAATCATTATCTTGCCAGTCAACGATGACAGATGATTTAGTTAAGATTCCCTTATTCCCTTTGTTATTGGTTAATGGGGAAAAAAATCTAACTTTACTACAAAGCAGAACATCTTCTTCTTCTCTCTCTCTTTCTCCCCCTCCCTCCTTCTCTCTCCCTCTGCGCACAATGATATTCAAATAGTTGTGGTGCCTCAGGTTAGGAACAAGATGGTGCCTCTCATTTCACATGCAAAAATTGCCCAGACTGGCAGGCAAATGGTATTTCAACACTAAGAATGACATAGCATGGGGGCGGGGGGATAAGTGGGGAGGATAAGGCAGTTTAGTCCAACAGAGAAGAATAACAAGGTATGTGAATGTGGGTCATTTTGACTGTGACAACTTCTCTTTCGAAGTGGCAGCTGAAAAAGAATTGGGTGGGCCTTCTCTGTAGATAGCACAGCGTCCCAAAAATAGGAGGAAAAAAATGAGAAGGGCACATAAACAATTATCTGTTTGTCTGTTTATATATCACATTTATATATCACTGTTTATATATCACACTCAGGGGCTGCCACAAAGAAGAGGGAGTCAAGCTATTCTCCAAAGCACCTGAGAGCAGGACAAAAAGTGATGGGTGGAAACTAATCAAGGAGAGAAGCAACTTAGAACTAAGGAGAAATTTCCTGACAGTTAGAACAATTAAATCATTGGAACAACTTACCTCCAGAAGTTGTGAATCCTCCAACACTGCAGGTTTTTAAGAAGATGTTGGATAACCATTTGTCTGAAGTGGTGTAGGGTTTCCTGCCTAAGCAGGGGGTTGGACTAGAAGACCTCCAAGGTCCCTTCCAACTCTGTTATTCTATTCTATTCTATTTCTAAACTACCCATATCCTTTGAAGAGGGACAATAAAACACTGAAATATAAAACAGTATATAAAATATTAAAATGTTACAGTTAAAATGTTAAAATTTAGAATACACACATACATATACATACATACACTGTATGTATTCCTGCCTCCTATACAAACACACACAGAGAGAGAGAGAGAGAGAGAGAGACTGTGTGTATATAGGAGGCCTCTCACGGACAAACAAGATGTTAAAAAGTTATGATATATATGAAGTTACTTAACCAAGCACATCTAAATTATATTAAAGCAACCAAAGTATCTTTACAATCGCCAAGGCATGTCACAACTTTTGAGCAGCCCTTGTCAGGGAGTTGATTGATCCCATCCTGGCTCTGGGATAATCGCACCCTGGTTTAGAGGTTTGGACCGAGGCTTTTCCTCGAAAGTATACATTAAGAAAATAAAACCCGAAGATTTATTTCTATGAAAAACTCATTTTATTGTAAAAGTAAAAATAAAGATAACTCTTACTATCTAATTAATTGGCTACATCTTGCCAGCGTTCCTGCCTCACCTCTTGGCAGGAGAACAAAGGAGTAAGAAGAAGGATAATGGAGGCTAGAAAAGGAATGCATGCTTGCGCACTTAATACTGATAACAAATCTTGGCAAAACTACAGTAAGCCTATTAGACCAAAAATGACAGCTCAGCTGGGAAATACAAGAACGCAGTGACAGCCCTAATGTTTCGAAATTGAAAGTTGAAAAATTTGACATGCCCTAAATTTTCCAACCTCACAACTATGTGCTACTTCGGGCTCTGCCTGCAAGACCAAAGGACCGTGTTTATATTGTTCTGCATTATTCAGTGATTTGTATAATTATTTGACACCTTATGTTGGTTTTCCAGTGTCTCCCGCACCCCAGACCCCAAACAGATTATATTTAAACTATAACATTTTGAAGACACCGTTTCTGTAGGACACTCATTGCTTTGTAGCCTTCTGGTGAGGAAAATATTTTTTTACAAATGAAGAAATGCTGGCCCTCCTCCAAGATTTTCAGCCAAAATAAGAGAAAACAGGGATGGTCAGCAACCATGTAATACTTTCTCAAGTCAGCAGAGTAACCACATGCCATCCTTAATCAATATTAAGCTCTAAAAAAACCCCCAGCAATTCCAGATTCTTCCAGTATCACAGATACAATTCTCCAGTGTTGGTTCAGATTCATAAATTCTGGCTCCCATCCAATTGTCAGTACTTTTTTAGTTAAATGTGGTCATATTATTAGAAATGGTGGAAAATATTTGTAGTTTGGGTAGTAAATGTTGGTGGTGGTTTGTTCTCCATGCTAGTTTTTTTTAGTTTCCAAACATTTAGTCACCAGGCTAAGAACCATCAGCAGCAGAACTTCAGTTGAACCTTCAACCTACATTCTGCTAATGATGTTACCTAGCCCGGTGATGAAATGTTCGGAAACTAAACAACAAGCTCAGAGAACAAACCAAATCATATCATTACAGTAATGAATATACCTGCAGCGAATCTTTTCTTCCTGGCATACATTTTTTTTAAACTTCTCACCTCACAGAAGAGGTTCCAAAATATTAGCTTTTGCATCTAATGAAAGCATCTCATTAACTGACTTCCCCCC
>WNWU01000034.1:11193447-11235955 GCA_012654045.1 Ptyas mucosa
TTTTTTTTCCCTTTGGCTGCCCTAACGGAAGGAGAGAGGTAGTTTGGCAGAATAATAAAAAAAAAAACTGCAGACGGTGACTGGGCAGATTGGAGATCGCCATACTGAAACAGGGAAAGACCCCAACGTGAAAAAGAAGCAAGTTGGTTTTCCCCTTTGTTGAAAATATAACAAACAAGACTTACAGAACTCATAAAACATTGGATACATATTGTTCTTATAAAGCCCTCTTTTACTTAAATATAGATAACTGTGATTGATATTTATTAGAATTGATTAAGAATTACAGCGATACTTGTTTAGCAATAATAAAGTAGCATATAAAATAATACATAGTAAGCTTTGAATATTTGCATAGAATATTTGAGAACTATATAATTATAGTGACTTAGAAGAAATCATTGGGAAGTAATTAAATTTAATTAAATTTGAACAAAAAATTTTTATTTGTGATTTTAGATAAATTAAGTATTATAATTATTAATCATTAAGTATTAAGTTTGTGATTATTTAAACTACATATTTATATATATCTATACATATTTATATCTATTTATACCTATAATATTTATTTATATCAACGCATATTAGTATTATATTGTAATATTTATATTATACTCAAATTTATAGTACTGTTACATTTTTTATGAAGATTTTATAGAGATAACTAATTGATCAAAGGAAACTTACTTAAAGAAAAGAGAAAAAGATAATTTAAAATTTTGGATGGTGATTTGGGAAAAAGTTGATAAAATATTGGAGGAACAATACAGAATTTTGAAAGAAATGATGAGCACTACTACAACAACGTTGAAAACGGGAAAGAAAACAATATCAACTTTAGCAGGAACATCAGCCTCCCCGGTGTCACAGAAAACGTTGGAGGGAATGTTTGCATCAGAAAAGCAATCAAGCACCCCTGGTATGCCAACGATGCAAGCTACATTAATGACAATCCAAGAAACAATGGTCAAACTACAAGAATGCATGACCAGAAATCATGAACAATCTAGAAAAGATATGGATGAGGTAAAGAGAGAAGTTAAGAACGACATTCAAAAGATTGATGAAAAAATGGATCTGATACAAGAAATTATTCAAAAAAATGATCAAAGAATAAAAGAAATAGAACAGAAGACCGAATTGACAGAAGGAAAGTTGGAAGCATTGGATACAAAAATGATGGGACTAAATAAGGAACTCGAGAATACAGTAGCGCAATTGGAAATGGAAAAGGCAGCATTTTTCCTACGTTTCCAAAATGTAGTGGAAGAGAGGGAGGAAGACCTGACGATGATAATGGCAGAGATGATAGCGGAGTCTCTCCAAAGAGAAAGGGAAGAAATAATAAATGAATTAGATGAAGTGTACCGGGTACACACAAACTACGCCCGGCAACACAAACTCCCTCGGGAGGTACATATAAGATTTGTAAGAAGAAAGGTGAGGGATATTGTATATAAAATAACGAAGGATGAACCTATGTACTATAGGAATAAAGAAATAACAACTTTGAAACAAATCCCTAAAAGAATAAGAGACTTGCGGAAAGAGTACTGGTTTCTGGCCACGCTGCTAAATAGAAGATACATACCATTCAGATGGATGACGCCGGAAGGGATGTTAGTAACGTGGCAGGGAAGGAAAATAAAGGTGGATTCACAGGACAAAGCGAGGGAATTATATGATCAAATGATAGGAAATGAGGAAACAAGTGACAGTAAAGAAGGAGGAGGAAGGAATATAAAAGGAAAGCAGAGACGGGAACGTGAAAGAACTCCACCACAAGGAGGAAAAAAAAAAGAAGGAGACTCTCAGGAGGAAGGAGGAGTGCAAACAAGAGGCCAAAAAAAAGAACAAGAAGAAACAAAGAAGAAACAACAACAGGAAAGTCAGTAAGAAATGGAAAGAACATTAAAAATTTTGTCAGTGAATGTAAATGGACTCAACTCACCATCCAAACGACACCAAATTTTCAAAAAAATTCTGAAACAAAAATTGGATATAGTGTGCCTCCAGGAGGTACACGTAAGAAAACAAGACATAAAATATATACAAAATAAGAAATTAGGTAAAGTATATTCATCTTTGGCAGAAGAAAAAAAAAGAGGAGTAGTGGTATATATAAAGGAAGGAATAGATAGCGATATAAGATATATAGATACTGAAGGTAGAATAGTGATGATAGAGTTAAGACTTGATTTCAAAAATATGTTATTGGTAGTAATATACGCACCAAACAGTAAACAACTAGAATTCTATAGAAAAGTGCATGAGAAAATTATGGATCAAAAAATGGAAAATGTATGTCTGATTGGAGATTTTAATGCCATTTTAGATGTGAGAAAAGATTATAAATGTACCCAGCAAAATAAAAATAAGAAAAATGTATTACCCAGGACTTTTACAGATATGGTGGAAGAGTTAAACATGATAGATAGTTGGAGGTTCCATAATCCTGAAACCAAGCAATTTACATACTACTCGAACCCGCACAAGTCCTGGTCTAGGTTAGACATGGCATGGGTATCTAGCATATTAATGAGGGAAATAGAAGCGGTGGAAATTCTACCAAACGAGTGGGCGGACCACAACCCATTAATGATGACGTGGAAGGGGCATCAAAGAAAGAAAAATAGATGGACAATGAATACTCAGTTAATAAAAGAAAAAGAATATAAGAAATATATGGAAAAGGAACTAGAACTATTTTATAAGGAGAATGTGAAACAACACACCTCCCTACAAAATTTATGGGACACTACTAAGGCATATGTAAGAGGCCTTACAATAGCATATAATGCAAAACGTAGAAAAGAGAGAGAAATAGAATATAACAAAATACAAGAAGAAATTCAAAATTGGGAGAGTAAATTGCAAAGAAAACCAGGAGATGAACAAACAAGAGTAAAATGGATAGCGGCAAAACATAAGTTAAATATATTAGAACAAGGGCAATATGTAATGACTCTAAAATATATAAGGCAGAATTATTTCGAACACGCAAATAAACCGGGGAGGTGGTTAGCATACAGGCTGAGAAAGGAAAGAGAAAAAAGAATAATTCAGAAATTACAAGATGAGGAGGGGAGGATCCAACAAAGTATAGAGAAGAAAAAGGAAATAATACTCCAATATTACCAAAAACTTTATGAGAAGGATATAGTAACAACGGAGGAAATTGAACATTACTTAAAAGGAAAGGGAGTACAAACATTAACGGAGGAAGAAAAAGAGTTATTAGACAGGGAGATTACGGCAGCTGAATTAAAAGAAGTACTGAAAAGACAGAAAAATAATAAAACTCCGGGGACCGATGGTCTTCCAACGGAGTTCTATAAAACATTTGGAGAATCATTAAATGGAATACTATTAGAAGTATATAACGAAGCCCTGATGGAGGCAAAATTACCAAACACATGGAAAGAAGCGTATATTTCTCTAATACCGAAAGAGGGGGCAGATGCCACCTTAATAAAAAACTATAGACCGATTTCTTTGTTGAACACCGATTACAAAATTTTTATGAGTATAATTGCTAATAGGTTGAAAAAAATATTACATAACAAAATACATCAGGACCAAAATGGTTTTTTACCCACAAGACAAATAAAAAATAATTTAAGGATGGTAATGGATGTTTTAGAATATTACGAGATGCAGGACTTCCGGCGGCGACTTCAGCGCGTTAGGGACGAAAGGAACGGGGCTCCGTTCCTGGGTGCCTAACAATCCTGTACCTGGAGCCGAAATAGGCGCTGATGATCTCGGAGGGATCATCAGTTTAAAGGGGAACGTCTTAGGACCTCGGAGGGGTGCGCAAATCCTCCGAAGGTACAAGACAAATACCTTAATCCGGTGCGTGGAAAAACCAACCTCTTCAGGCTGGCTTGAAGTGCTGATGACTGCGTGAGTGGGAAGCGAGGATCGGAAAAAAGAAAATAAGTCATCTACAGAGGACTGAAAGTGAGAGAAACCCGAAGTTTGGTGGACAGAAAAGAGTGGACGCTGGTGATAGAAATTCCGGAGAGAGAAGGGCGAAGCGGCGACGAGAAGATCGAGCGGAGTGGAGCCATTTTGAATGTTACAGTGACAGCGCATAAATTATAGACAGCTGGTGTGCACGGAGGGAGTCTGACAAACCAGCGATCGCATGCTTGGTGATTGGGGTATAGAGGATGAAGTTTGGATCCCTGGACTCTTAGGGTCCGGGACTGGACTGTGAAGTGCGAGCGGAATAAAGAAAGTAAGGAACCGAATGAGTAAAAGAGACTGAAGGAGAAGGGAGAGTGGAAGCGGACTGAGGAGCGTAGAGCACGAGAAATCGGAGGAGAGGAATCGGCTGAGGTTTCTGTTTGCATAGTGAGAATGGAGAGAGCTGGCTGTTTTCGAACGGACTGCTTGTCGGAAAAGTGAGCGGGGTGTATGAGAGATTGGAGGAGAGGAACCGGCTGGAACTTCTAACTACCTTGTGAGAACGGAGAGAGCTGGTTGCTTTCGAATGGACGGTTGGCCGAAAAAGTGAGCGTGGCGTAAGAGAGATCGGAGGAGAGAAATCGGCAGGAACTTTAAACTACCCTGTGAGAACGGAGAGAGAGCTGGCCTTTTTTTCGAAAGGATTATTTGTTGAAAAGGGGAAAGCTTTGGGGGGCGAACTTGTTGGATATCATTGACTTTGATTTGATTGAGTGGACTGGAGAGTGAAAGCAGAAGTGACTGAAGGAGAGCGTGGTTTGGAGTGAAGTGTCAAGAGATACAAACACTACTATTGCTCCGGAGGCAAACTTTATAGATCATTAGAAATACACAAAACTCTAATTGTACTGACTTTATACGATTGGACTATTAACTATTAAATACTGAACTATTTAAAACAGACCTATTGGACTGAAGAGAGTGAGTGAGAGACATTAAAGGGAAGATATATAGTAAATATAATTATTTCTGTAGTGGTTTGATTAAAGAAAGTATATTTTAAAGTAATATATGAAAAGAAACCTGATTAATTTAGTTGATTAACAATACAATAGAAAGACCTGATAGAATTTATTTAATTGATTGATTATTCTTCTACAGTCATATTAATAATTGATATAGATTGACGGATTTGAGAATTAATATAAATTGTTAGTGGATAATACTGTATTTTCTAATTAATTGAAGAAGAAGGTAATAAGATGAATTGTTAAAATCTGCTTATATTTCGTTGTTTTCTCTCTCTCCACCCCCCACCCCCCACTACCTTTCTCCTGGTTATTTTTGTATTACTGATTTATTAATGAAAGTATCTAAATAAGAATATTTAATATAGTAGCTGGATATATAGCCTATTAATATACACTAAGCAAATTAAACTGTATGAAATTGTGGGCAGAAATAATACATAGATTACACATGGCAACATCTAGTACATCCACCACCATAAAAACAACCAAGAGGATACCTGCAACACAAACACAATTAGTGGCTTCACCAGTATATCAAAAAACAGGAGAAATGAGTGATAAGGAGAAGACAAATACTATAATTGGGATGCAAAACATACAGGCCGCATTGGCAATGATACAGGAAGGGCAGAAAAGAATGGAAGAGAAGATGGCCCAAAACCATGAGGAATCGAGAAGAAACCAAGAACAGATGCGATTAGATGTAGGAGAGATCAAAGACGATATTAAAGTTATAAACGAGAAAATAGTTAAAATCCAACAAAATATCACAGAAAATGAACAACGAATACATAGGGTGGAAGAAAAAGCAGAAGCCACAGTTAGGAGGTTGGAGAGGGTAGAGAACCAACAAGTCACAAAGACCCGGGATACAGAAGATGCACTAATATATCTTGAGATGGAGAAGGCCTCCTTTTTCTTAAGATTCCAAAATATTGAAGAACAAAAAGATGAGGATCTAGGAGAAACCATGATTGAACTGCTGGCTAAAACAACAGGCATAGACAAAGACGAAATCAGAAATGGAACTGACGAAATCTACAGAGCCTACACCAACTATGCCAGAAGAAATAAACTCCCCAAAGAGGTTCACATAAGATTCACGAAAACAACACTAAAAGAAGAAATATACAGAAGAATGAGGGAAGAGACAGTTCAGTATAAAGGAAGGGAGGTACTTACACTAAAACAAGTACCAAGAAGGGCCAGAGAGAGAAGGAAAGATTATAACTTCTTAACGAAACAATTAAATAAATCAAAAATAAAATTTAGATGGCTGATACCAGAAGGCGTACTAATCTCCTGGGAAGGACAAAAATTTCGCATAGACTCCATAGAGAAAGCCCAAGAATTTATGGAACAACATTTCGTATTTGAAAAGCAAGACGAAAAAACGGGGAGTAAAGAACAAATAAATGTAAGCGATCAAGAGAGACAACTGAAAAGCAAGGAACATAAAGAACAAAAGAAGAGGGGTTTGGAGAGGGAGGAAACAACGGAAATTACACAAAGAGTTACAAGAAACACAAATAAACTGAAAATAACGGATAAATAAATAATCAAAGAAATGGAAGAAGTGATAAAACTTACTTCCATAAACATAAACGGTCTGAATTCACCAACGAAGAGACACCAAATATTTACAAAATTACAGAAATTAAGGTCAGATATAATTGTGCTACAGGAAGTTCATATAAGGAGACAACAGAGAAAACTCCTTGAAAATAAAAAACTCGGAGTACTATACACAGCCTTAGGAGATTGCAAAAAGAGGGGAGTGGTAATATATGCCAGAGATCAATTAAGAACAAAACCAATCTACAATGATAAAGAAGGTCGAATCTTGATGATTGAACTCAAATTGGAAATTAAAACAATTTTGATAGTCGCGATCTATGCCCCAAATGGGAATCAAATTGACTTTTACAAAGAACTACATAATAAACTAAAGGAATTAGACTATGAAAATATATGTATTGTCGGCGACTTTAATGCTATAGTAAATTTAAATGATGACTACCATACTACTAGGCAGAATAAGCCCAAGAGAAGAACCCTACCACAAACATTCAAAGACCTGGTAGAAGAATTGAGCCTACACGATACATGGAGAGATACACATACTAACACGGAACAATACACATACTTCTCAGGCCCACACCAGTCGTGGTCCAGGCTAGACATGGCCTGGATGACACCACAACTTAGTACAGACACAAAAGAGATAGAAATCACTCCCAGCATATGGGCCGACCATAATCCTATCGAACTAGTATGGAAAGGTCTGCGGAAACAGAAAAGATGGAAGATGGATACAACTACAATAAAGGAAAAAGACTACCAACAGATGATAGAAAAAGAAATGAAATCATTTTTGCGTATCAATACCAACGATCAAACAACGACACAAAATTTATGGGACACAACGAAAGCATATATTAGGGGTCTAACAATTGCATACATAGCCAAAAGGAAAAAACAGAAACAACAAATTAGAAATGAGCTCCTGGATGAGATAAAAGTAGAAGAAACCAAATTGCAGAAGCAACCCAACAACAAGACAGTACAACAAAAACTCAATCTGGCCAAACATAAATTAAATTTAACTACAAAAACGGAAATAGCCCACAAAATAAGAATGGCGAAACAGATCAACTTTGAACACGCAAATAAGACGGGACGCTGGCTAGCGTATAAATTAAAAAAACAGACAGAAAAAAGGATTATTCATCAACTTCAAGATGATTCTGGAATTCCCCATTACACACATCTAGAGAAGAAAAATATAGTGATAGAATTTTATAAAAAACTTTACCGAAAGGAGAATGTCTCGGAGGTACAAATCGAAGCCTATTTGCAGAAATCCAAAATTATTCCAATTGAAGAAGAGCACAGAGAAAGATTGAATCGACCCATAACGAT
This sequence comes from Ptyas mucosa, assembly GCA_012654045.1. Lineage (NCBI taxonomy): Eukaryota > Metazoa > Chordata > Lepidosauria > Squamata > Colubridae > Ptyas > Ptyas mucosa. Next base: position 11,201,316 of record WNWU01000034.1, read on the forward strand.
GTTTGAATTAGTGGAAGCCCGCAAAAAACAAAAAAATAACAAAACGCCAGGTCCGGATGGAATCCCAGCCGAATTCTATAAGTACTGCCAGCAAATTATCGATCCAATACTTTTACAAGTTTTTAATGAAGCACTATCTGAAGCAGAAATCCCAAAATCCTGGACTGAATCGATCATAACATTAATACACAAAGAAGATACAGATCCGACACAAATTAGTAATTATAGACCGATATCACTACTCAACGCTGACTATAAATTATTAATGGCAATACTGGCGCAGAGAATGAAAACAATAATACATAAATATATACACCCCGATCAGAACGGCTTTATACCCACCAGACAAATTAGAAATAATCTTAGATCAATTATCAGTATACTGGAATACTATGACCAAAGGATAGAAACCGAAACAGCAATAATTTCGCTCGATGCACAGAAAGCGTTTGATAACGTAAACTGGAACTTTTTGATAAAACAATTGGAGAAAATGAACTGTGGACAGAAATTCAACAGATTAATACAAAAAATCTATACTCATCAGACAGCAAAAATAGCGATAAATGGCGACCTGACACAAATTTTCGACATACAGAAAGGGGTAAGACAAGGATGTCCTATGTCACCATTATTATTTATAATAGTCCTGGAGACCCTTTTAAATGAGATAAGGAAAGATGAGAATATTAAAGGATTAAAAATTAAAGGAGAAGAATACAAATTGTTGGCCTTCGCAGACGATGTGATATTTAATCTGGAAAATCCGAGACAATCAGGACCAAAGCTAATATTAAAGATAGAAGAATATGGGGAAGTCGCGGGCCTCAAAATAAATAAACAAAAGACCAAAGTATTGACCAAAAATATGAACCAGATGCAGAAGGTAGAATTAGAGGAAAAAATTGGACTTCAAATAGTAAAGAAGATAAAATATTTAGGTATCTGGCTGACAGCGAAATCCACAACAATTAAAGAAGATAATTACACAAAATTATTAAAACAAATTAAAAGAGATCTGGAAATATGGAACAAAATTCAACTTTCACTGATAGGTAGAATTAACACAATAAAGATGAACATTTTACCGAGAATATTATTTCTATATCAGGTCATACCAGTATATCCAGGGAAGGATTTTTTAAAAAAACTTAACAAAATAGTAGCAACATATATATGGCAAGGGAAAAGACCCAGAATCAAAATTAAAGCACTACAGGATACAAGAGACAAGGGAGGCCTAGCAGTACCAAACTGGGAGTTATATTACAAAGCGTCCGGTATAATTTGGATTAAAGATTGGATAAAATTGGAAAATAAGAGAACATTATACCTAGAAGGATTTGACCTTATAAGAGGATGGCATGCTTTTCTTTGGGACGGACCCGACAAAAAACACATGTATTTTCAAAGACATATTATCAGGGCTTCACTGTATAAAATCTGGCTGGGAATAAGAAAGAGATACTATACATCAATACCAAGATGGTGGTCCCCGATGGAAGCATTAATATTCCCGAATACTTTAGAAATAGGCAAAATGATGAAATATCAAGATTTGTTAAACGATGAGGGTGAACTTCTTCCAAGACAACAACTCCAGGAGACTAACAAAAATATGGATTGGTGGCACTATACTCAAATCCAATCAAGATATAACAAAGACAAACTACAATATGGAATAGCCATTGACTCAAACGATTTGGACAAAATTCTTTTAGGGACGGACCAAAAATTAATAACTAAACTATATAATTTTCTACTGAGAGACGTGCTCCTAGAAGAAACAGTTAAACACAACATGATAATATGGGCCAGAGATATAGGACACAATATTCAACTTACAGATTGGGAGAAACTATGGAAACAAAACATTAGAATGACGAAAGCCACGTCCTATAAAGAAAATCTAATAAAAATGTTCTACAGATGGCACTTACCACCGGCCCGACTAGCCAAAATTTACCCAAACACATCTGCATTGTGCTGGAAATGCAAAAAACAAAAAGGATCGTATTTTCATATGTGGTGGAAATGTAGCAAAGCACAACTTTATTGGCAAGAAATCAAAACCATAATAGAAGAAATAACAAACTTGCAAATACCAAATAAACCAGAGTTCTTCTTATTCGGAATGATGACAACACAATATAATAAAGAAATAAAATACCTCAGTACCCATATTCTCACAGCAGCGCGAATCATATATGCCCAAAATTGGAAGACGGACCTGATCCCGAGCAGAGAAAAAATCATTTCCAAAATAAATGAATGTGCCGAAATGGACAAGCTAACCTTAGAACTCCAGGACAAAGAAGAAAGCGAATTCTACCAAGTATGGCACAAATGGTACCAATGGCTGGAAAGCAAAATAACAATAAACTAAAACACGACAAATAGGGTTACATAAAGTAGAGAGATATAGAACAAAAAGAGTATCATAATATCAATATTTACAATTTTGAGGTGAAACACATGACAATCGACCATGTAATTTGAAAAAAAAAAAGATATGATCTGTAGATGACTGACAACAAATATGTATATGTATATGTAGTACGAGTGGTGTAGGTGGAGGGAATGGTTGTATTTTTGTTGTTTATGTCTATATGTTATTGTTTTTGTTTTGTTTTGTATGTCTTAATGTTTAATAAAAAAAAAAAAATTTATAAAAAAAAAAAAAAAAGAATATTACGAGATGCATCCAGAGAGACAGGTGGCCCTGATCTTTCTGGATGCACAAAAAGCGTTTGACCAAGTAAACTGGCAATTTATGAAACAACAAATTAAAAATATGAATTTTGGTGAGAAATTTACAAAAATGATAACATCAATATACCAGGACCAAAAAGCATGTATTTTGGTAAACGGGGACCCAACGAAATTTTTTGGAATAAATAAAGGAGTAAGGCAGGGATGCCCACTATCGCCCCTACTTTTTATCTTAACGTTGGAAAATTTGTTAATTAGAATTAGGGCAAATAAAGAAATACAAGGATTAAAGATTAAGAGAGAAGATTACAAGGTCCAAGCCTTTGCGGACGATCTTGTATTCTTCATCGAAGATCCAATAGAAACAACCCCCAAATTAATAAAAGAAATTGAAACTTTTGGAAAAGTAGCAGGCCTAAAAATCAACAAAGAAAAAACGAATATGATAATAAAAAATATGACAACAAAACAAGTAGAGAAATTAGTAAAAGATTCAGGATTACAGGCAGTCAAAAAAGTCAAATACTTAGGGATAAATCTGACAGCTAGAACAGTAACAATAAAACAGGATAATTATGAACCTTTAGTCCAGAAAATAAAAGAGGATTTGGATAAATGGGGGAAATTAAGACTATCCTTACTGGGGAGGATAGCAGTGATAAAATCAAATATACTTCCAAGACTCCTTTATTTGTTCCAAATGATACCAATAAAATTAGACAAAAAATTCTTTGATAATTTGGATAAAATAACAACAAATTTTGTGTGGGAAGGGAAAAAATCAAGAATAAAATTAAACATATTACGAGATGACAGAATTAGAGGCGGATTTGGTTTCCCGGCATGGCAAAAATATTATAAAGCAGCAAGCTTGTTATGGATTAAGGAATGGATAACCCTGGAGAACCAAAGATTGTTAAATCTGGAAGGACATGATCTAATGAAGGGATGGCATGCTTTTATTTGGAATTCTGGAAATAAAATATATAAACATTTCAACAACCACACTATTAGAAAATCCTTAATTAATACATGGCAACAAATTCGACATAAATATTATATAAAAATTCCTGGTTGGTTATCAACAATAGAAGCAATTACTCACCCCAATATACTATCAAAACAAAAAATATTAAGATATAGAGAAGTACTGGATACGCAGGGGAAATTAAAAACTAGGGAAGAACTAAAAGAACAAGGAATAGCAATAGACTGGTGGCCCTACTCACAAATAAAAACAAGATATAGGAAGGATCAGGAGGAGGGAGGAATAGACTTAAAACAAAATCGATTAGACAAATTATTAGAATCTAAAGAAGGGAAATTAATTTCGAAAATATATAAATATCTACTCGAATATGATTTGGCAGAAGAATTGGTTAAAGGGCAGATGATAGCGTGGGCGAGGAATATTGGCCACAGTATACAGCTGGAAGAATGGGAAAGAGCATGGGAAAACAACTACAGCATGACAAAATCAGTGGCCTACAAAGAAAATCATTATAAGATGTGGTACCGATGGCATCTGGCCCCCGCAAGATTAGCGAAAATGTATCCAAATATAAACCCGACATGTTGGAAATGTAAAAAAGCACAAGGAACTTATTATCACGCTTGGTGGCTCTGCCCAGAAATTAAGAAATATTGGAATAAGATAAGAACATGGATAATCGAAATAACAGGTTATGAAATTGAATTAGAACCAGAAATTTTTTTATTAGGCATGATTAAAAAGAATATTAGAAATGATATAAAATACTTAATACTCCATATAATTTCGGCGGCAAGATTAGTATTAGCACAATTTTGGAAAATAGATCGAATGCCAACTGATCAGGAGTTAATACAAAAAATCTACACATGCGCAGAAATGGACAAACTAACGTTAGAGTTACAGGATAAGGAGGACTCAAAATATTACACAATATGGAATAGATGGTACCAATGGATAAATCAGAGAAAGGGAAATGGGTAGAGATGGAATTTAGAAGAAATCAACATAATTAAAAACAGCACTGTCAGAGAAATAGAAAACGAAATATGCCACAGTATGTTGGCATTTATGTATATATGTATATATATAATGGAAATTAGTTAAAAAGTGTGTATTGTATATGTAAGTTTGTCTCTTGATTAAGAGAAATTTGTATGTTTTAAATGGTTTTATAAATGAATAAAGTTTTGTTTTTAAAATTAAAAAAAAAAAGGAATAATTTACGACAACAAAGCAGTGTACAAGCAATTTTTGTTACCACAGAGAATATAAAGTCCATGTGTGATACCACCATTTTGTACAATGCAAATGTCTGCACTGAGCAGACACTTTATTCCTCACATAAAGTTTTTCTTTCTTTCCATGTTGGTGATGCAATAACTGAAATATGGCATCCAATACAGGGCAGTACATTTCGGGAAGGATATTGACAAATAGGAGTACAGAAGGCCAGAGGCCAAGATGGAAGGAAAAGCTGATGAGGAAATATTGGAGGTATTGAATATGTCTAGTCATGGAAAAGAGAAGACTACTTCAAGAAGAAGTAGATATTCCTTCACTGAAAATGTTTAAACAGAAGATGAAGAGCCATTTGTCAAGGATTTGAAATACTACAAATGATTCCTTTACTTAGACAGGTATTCAAACTTAACTATCTTTGAAGAGTCTTCTAACTGTTTTAACATTCTATGATTTTAGGGGTAAATTAAATATGCCAGAGCAGCTACATTCCTTTATTCCTGTAATTCATGTAAAATTGTGGGACAGAGTGGGTCTAATTTGTAGCATATATCTTGCTGTTACTATTGTAAATACTTTTCTCCAAATCCAGTTCTCATATCTGAAGTACACTAGGATTCAAGGAAGATAAAGGGAAGCAGTGGTGTATGGTATGCTATGATAAGGTATAGTTAAAACTTAATATCTTTTTTTTTTTTGTTTAGAATAACAGAGTTGGAAGGGACCTTGGAGGTTTTCTAATCCAACCCCCTGCTTAAACAGGAAGCCCTACACCACTTCAGGCAAATGGTTATCCAAAATCTTCTTAAAAACTTCCAGTGTTGGAGCATTCACAACTTCTGGAGGCAACTTGTTCCACCAATTTATTGTTCTAACTGTCAGGAAATTTCTCTTTAGTTCTAAGTTGCTTCTCTCCTTGATTAGTTTCCACCCATTGCTTCTTGTCCTACCCTCAGGTCCTTTGGAGAATAGCTTGACTCCCTCTTCTTTGTGGCAGCCCCTGAGATATTGGAACACTGCTATCTTGTCACCCCTGGTCCTTCTTTTCATTAAACTAGACACACCCAGTTCCTGCAACCGTTCTTCATATGTTTTAGCCTTCAGTCCCCTAATCATCTTTGTTGCTCTTCTCTGCACTCTTTCTAGAGTCAATCTGGATTTTAAAAGTTAAGTCTCCTTCAACCAAATGTATACGAGAAGAAAGTCAAAATCTGCACCAGCTGTGGATAACCCTGGAGATGCATTCATATGGACATAGGGTCCTTTTACATGCAGTGTTTCCTCTGATTCCACATTGGTTCTGAACTAGGAATTTCACAGACATGAGCTACCGTTAGAGTTTATAAATTTCTGGCTTAAAGTACCACAGATATAAATGTATTTCTACAGCTGAAGCATTAGAACTTGAAAGTTCCTGACTGATGGATCAGGTGGATGGTTCTGGTAGGACTGGTGGGTGGTTCTCTTGTGCTTTTTTCTTCTGTCTGTGAGTAGGAGCCTATGGTAGCACAAACCTTTCTCCAGATTCTTTGGAAGGCAACAGAGCACTATCCTTTCATTTTCATAGTGGCTGGTCATTTGTTTTAGTTGCTGGAAAAAAAATGAATGAGTTTGGATGGGAAAAGAACATTGGAGGGAATGCTGGTTGGCACCTGAGCAGTTCACAGGATTGCAAAAATGGCAGCAGTGTGAGGATTTCAGGGAAGGTGTAAAGATTGAGTCTGGTAAAATGGGAATTAATTAAACATGTCCAAGGGATCACTTCACAAGATCACTTCACAGTGTGAAAGCAGACCATCCTCAAGAGTGCTGCAGAACATGCAAAAGGAAAATTGTTTTTTCCACCAGGTTGTGTTATATGATAGTTGAACCAGACATAAATTGACTCAGCTGTTGAGCTCAGCTAATACGATCAGGTAACAGAGGACCATAGCCAGTTTTGAACTGGTAGAGAAGCCTTGGGTAGAAGTACCCAGATACTCATTTCCAATGTTACTTACAGTATGGGTTCATAGCCACTGTCAGATATCATCCTTCACAAATTTGTCCAATTCTTTCCTAAAGCCATTTAAGCTAATGACCATAATTTTGTATTTGTTGCAGTATGATTCTAAACTTAGTTTTAATTGAGAGTATTTCTGCAATAAGAATAATCGCAGAATGTGTCCCATCAACATTAAATAATTGGTGTTCAGGCCCCTGGTCATTTAAAGTTCATACTGTGTGTCATACAGTGAGGTATGAAGTCCATACTTAGCACTGGGTGCCCTCCAGATGTGTTGGGACTTCTATGCCAGAATTTTGACAGCATTTTGAGAATCACGGTCCAATTTATTGACAGCATTCCCAATTTAGGAAAAATTACTAATATCTCTGTGGCCAAACCATCCACTGTGGTTAGGAACTTTTCACTAACTACAAAAACACAATACCCTAAATTGTTAACCTCTGGGATAATGTTTCTTTTTTTCCATCCAAGCCTTGCCATAACATTTTTTTGGGAGACTATATACTAGCTAATGTCTGCTGTTATACTGACGGCCAGCTTGTACGGTACAGTACTCTGCAGAACAGTTGATCTTGAAATATGGCATTTCCCTCCTCGTTCTGACTTGCTTTGTTATAAGGCTGTTGATTTATTTTTCACTCTTTGACACATGGAGATTTTTTTTTAGAAAACTGTTCATGTCCTGGAAATGTTAAATTAGGCAGCTGGATGCTGCTAACAGTAGAAATAAACTGCACACAACACAGTTGCAGAAAATGTAGAAAGGCAGGATAGTCGAATCTAGATAGACTAAATTTTATTGACTATGTTTCTCAAAGTATTCCACAAGGTCACTTCTCTTATTTTATGGTCCATATTTTCCACCAGATCCTTGCCTTCAGCTGTGTCCAACAAAATAACTTAACATGCTCCTCCTTTTGTCTTCTAAATTTGAATTTCTTTCTTGGACATCTACATCTCTTTCCATTTCTTCCAATTTGTCCATTTGTGTAAGATATTTGTTCTAACACACATGATGGTCATCAGTCGCACTCAATGGGCTTTAAATGGCTGTTGTTAGACTTGAGAGTAATTTTGATTTTGCTACTTACAGCTTTCTCTCACCTATTCTTGGTTTCTTCTTCCCAAGGGGAACCAGTTATTTCAATTAGAAAACTAGTTAAAACACCACCTGTATTTTAACAATGCATAATAATGCCATATACACAATAAATTACTGCAGGTGGGGCATTCACCAAGACGAAACAAACAACACCTGTTGTGGAAAATGCAGAAATGCAGGAAAGTCCAGTTCATGTAGAATTCACAGCAGTGCAGCCTAACATCACATGTAAAAAAAAGGGCAGGATTAATTTACATGCTGATTACCACCACCTTCACTTGTACCATATTTCCCCAAAAATAAGACCCTGTCTTATATTTTTTTGAATGCTGAAATAAGTCCTTGGCCTTAAAAAGTGCTTGCACTCAAAAGCCCAATTGGGCTTATTATCAGGGGATGTCTTATTTAGGGGGAAACAGGGTACCTATGCTGCAGGACAGGTACATTCAATCTATAGAGTTAAATTGCAGTTGCCTGGCTTTCTAGATAAAAAAGTTGAGTTGAGACTATTGACTGTCTTTCTCCCCTCTTACCTGTCTTTGTCCCCTCCCCCCCTCAAATCCATAAAAGTCTCATTATAAGATCTATTCTCTATTTCTCATTCTTAGAATTTCCTAGCAGTGGTGGGTTGCCCCCGGTTCGGACCGGTTCACAGGAACCGGTAGTAAAACTGGCGGGAGGCTTCGCCCACCGATCCGGATGTCGTCATAGGGGATCTGCGCATGTGCAGAAGCTTGGTGCGTGCAATCCCGTTGCGAACCGGTAGTAAAGGTAAATAGAACTCAACCTGCTTCCTAGCTCTTTCTCTTGCTTGTCCTATTGTGTAAGTTGAGCTGAAACCCGTATTGGTCATGTGTATACTTGTATGTTCACTCTTCTGTGACACTTTCGTAATTAGGATTCCATTTTGTCATAGTTGATCCCAAAGTTTTGGTAAACTGCATTATAACAGGCACAAATGGATCATTCTGGAATTGGGCTGTGCCATTATGGCATGCCTTCAAGTATTAATCCTTCCAGATGGTTTTTCTGAGAATTAACATTAAAAAAACAATTTAGAAATATCATATATACATTTCCCTCACACCCATATTTAATGTGACGTTTCTGGATTGTATATAGACAGCAGCACATTTTTTTAAAATTATAAACGTCTCTAATGTTTTTTTCTTTGGTATGCAACTTTCCTAAAGGTCACCCATAAATGTATTTCCTAAATGTAAATACAATATACAGTTTTTGAACTGATAAATTATCATGACCTTGGCTGATCTTGAAAACATTAAGCAGGGGCAGATCTGGTTGGTATTTGAACAGGAGTATTGTGCACACAAAAAAACCAAACCACTTCTGTATTGTCAGCATGAGAACTAAAGGTTCCATCAGGGCCTGAATTCAACTTGACATTATATTACTTTTACCTCATGCCATTATGGATTACATTTTAGTGGGCTATTATAATTTCCTATGCCACTTGCATATTTCTACATATGTGCACGAATCCTCTTTGTCCTAGAAGTTGTAAATATAACTAGGACCAACCCATATATCAGATGGAACAAGTTACTTTTGATAGTTATTATTTGCTGGTGCACTTACATGCATGACCTGTTGTGATCATGGGCATTAATCTCATGCGCTGTCTACTGAGAAAGAGATGATATGGTACTTTTTAAGGATAATAGACATTATTGTGTCAATGGCACAGACAAATGGGAGTCAAGCCTAAGAGCCTCTGAATAAGTTCCTCATGAAGAAAAGAACAAATGAGACTTGACATCATTTCTGTCAAGAGAATTCATAGAAAAGACCAAGGCTTTGCCACATTGATACACACTAATTACTGCTGAAGGCATGGAGAATAATGAACACGTGTTGGATTTCCTATTCCCATTTAGCCATTACAGAAGCTGACCAAATACAAAAATGAACTGGACTGTCCTTGCCACTGCTCATTTTGTCTGCCAATTCTTCAGTTGGCAGAGTATTTTAAGAAGGAATTTAATGGCCATTATCCAGTCAAAAATAAATCCCTTCCAGGAAGTTAAGGATTTGATTAACACTTCCCCTGTAATGTGTGGGATTTATATGTCCTTTATTTGTCTAGATTGCAGCATTGCACTCGTGTTCCTAATTGTTGCTGCATAAAAACATGTTGAATCACTGGGAGTTTTATTTATCGGTTTTATATTCTGCCTTTCATTCAAGGGCTGAATGGAATATTTCCAATAGCTCTGATTCCATTTTTGTAACTCTTCTGTCAGGACGCCTGGATTTCTGCATTCCGATCTATGTATTAAATCAGGATGTTTTTACATAAAATCTCAACTGAATATAATCCTGGAGCACTAACGTATTTTAGATTTAATTGTTATTGTCTTTGTAATTCAAAACTAGCTGATTCTGCGGGTTGGGATTAGCTGTAAAGGACTGGGATTTATGATTTCTGTTTGATCTTTACAGACACCAACAATTTCGTGGCAAATATAGCTTCATATTATTCAGCAAGGATACTGTTTTCATCAGAAACTTCATATTGTTCTTTATCCTATAAAATTTAATTGTAGAAGCTGATGTCATTTTACAGTGATGGTTCTTATAATGCAATAATTATAATTATAATTATTGCATATAATTCTTTAGTTTGAGAAAAAGTTTTTTTAAAACAAAACTAATACTTATTTTCATTTCATTTAGATTTAGCCCTTATGACTCCTAAGTTACAGTGACTAAATCAGGGGTGAAATCCATCAGATTCTGACAGGTTCCTGAGAACCGGTAGCAGAAATTTTGAGTAGTTCAGAGAAACAGCAAATATCACCTCTGGCTGGTCTCAGAGTGGGGAGGGAATGGGGATTTTGCAGTATCCTTCCCCTGGAGTGGGGTGGGAATGGAGATTTTGCAGTAGCCTTCCCCTGCCATGCCCACCAAGCCACACCACGCCCACAGAACCGGTAGTAAAAAAATTTGGATTTCACCACTGGACTAAATGGTACTTATGACTAAACATGCATTGTCCAGTATATTATTCTGGCTAAACCTGAATTATCTCACATATTTTTGGTGATTTAAATATAAGAAGATATATTTGTGAGCAAACAGGTGAAGATTGTTCTGTTAATGCTCTCTTTGTGTGCTTTGAGGCACTTCTTGATCCTTGCCTTTTTTTAAAAAATAAGTTTTTTTTTATTTTATAGTGTACAAAAAAATCCAATTTCAATTGAACAGCAAGTTGTCTGTGTACAAATCATTTTAGGAAATAATAATCACAGTGTTTACAACAATATTCATTGCATTAATATCAATTATATGAATATTAATAACAGTAATAATCATACTATTTGTTTAACCAAGTTAATTATCTTTCTTATATCACTGATCTTTTAATATATTTCCCTATTTCTAGCTCCTGTTTTTGTCAGCTAGCCATTGATAAAATAAGTCCCAAGTCAAAAAATATTTAGTTTCTCTCTTTTCCTTAATTGTAAGTGTTAGCTTATCCATTTCTGCACATTCTAATATTTTTCTAATCACATCTTCATCTGTTGGGAATCTATTCACTTTTCCATTGTTGTGCAAATACTATTCTTGGTGCAGTCAGTACATGTAAAATCAGATATTCATTCCCTTTGTTATACTTGTCTGGTAAAATGCCCAAGAAAAATGTCTCAAATCTGGTTTCAAATCTGTGTTGTTTTATCATTTTTTCAAGCCATGTATGTATTTTTGTCCAATATTTTTTCACTTTTTGACATGTCCACCACATATGATAGTATGAACCAGGTATCTGGTGACATTTCCAACATTTTGCAGATTTATCCTTAAATATCTTTGCTAACCTTAAGGGCAGAAAAGGCCATCTATAAAACATTTTATAAAGTTTTTCTTTGTATGCAGTAGACATTGTTAATTTATAATTTCTATTCCATAATTTCTGCCATTGATCTAACTCAATTGAATAGCCAAAATTTTTAATCCATACTATCATTGTCTCTTTTACTTGTTCATCTTCCACCTTAATACTTAACAAATAGCTATATATTTTATTTATTTAAAAAAACAACAACACCTGATCCTTGTCTTGATAACACCAGTGTCGGTCAGTAGTTTGCTAAAGGCAAATAGATAATTGCGATTTTCTGAAGTAATTTACCAGCAGTCAATCTATGTATTTCTGAGCTCTCCAGCAATGTACAATCTGACAGTGTGACATTGCGAAATAATGGCAATGTGTGCCTCATGGATCCGCACTGAAGTGCATCTGGTGTCCCTATTAGTCTCTCTCTCTCTCTCTCTCTCTCTCTCTCACACACACACACACACACAAACACACTATGTGTGTGTGTTAGTTTAGATATGCAAACTGTTTGCTTACCCAGGGTGCTTGAAATTTCCCTTCAGGCAATCACACAGGGTAGGAAGCCCAGACTGAATATTGTGCTTGTCTGGTAAGTAGAAGAGAGTGACATTTAAATGTCGACATTTGCTTCCTTTCCCTTCCTCCATCATAAGAAATTATCTACTACCAGATGGAGTATTTGGCAATAATAGTAACAAGAACGAAGGAAAAAGCTAGCAGCTGAAAGGTAAGGCTATGGAAGAAACATCTAATGCTCTCACAAGGACAATCTTGTCTTTTCCAAATCCTGGACTTCCTAGGATATATTTATAAGGACATCCATCCATACTTAACCATACCTTTAGATAATTCAATATTTATTGCATCCATGCTTATCCCTTCTTATTAGTACACCCATATTTATTACATTTATACTTATCCATACTTAAAAGTACATCCATACTTTACATCTAACCTGATCCATATTTATAAGTACATCCATACTTATTCACTTATGTACTGATATATGTACTTATACAGGTAGCCATCGACTAACAACAATTTGTTTAGTGACTGTTCAAAGTTACAATGGCACTGAAAAAAGTGACTTATGATTGTTTTTCATACTTATGATGGTTGCAGCATCCCCAGGGTCCTATGATCAAAATTTGCTGGCAAAATTTGCTTGGCAACTGATTCATATTTATGTCGGTTGAAGTGGCTCGGGGTCATGTTAACCATTTTTGTGACAAGCCAAGTCAACAGGGAAGCCAGATTTACTTAACAACCCTGTTACTAACTTAACAACTACAATGATTCACTTAACAACTTAGGTCGTAAATGGGGCAAAACTCACTTAACAAATGTTTCACTTAGCAACATAAATTTTGGGTTCGGTTGTGGTCATATGTCGAGGACTAGCTGTATTGATTGAGTAGGGTACTTTCCTATCTACATAGATTCCCCTTCTGTGCAGAACAGAACATAATTTCTGAAACTATGTATTTCAAGGAAATTTGTTTTGACTTCCCCAGAACAAATCAAATTTGTTCTGACTTCCCCATACACTTCCAGGGATTATTGTGCACATCTAAACAGGTTTCTAAGTTGTATGTTTCTTGAGGGTATCTATTGAAAACTATGCATTACCAACAACCGCTTGTTAGATGCAGTACAAAAAGTTGCACCATCCTTCTCTGGGCAAAGAATTTTAGAAAGGGGACAATGTACCTGAATGGAAAAAGGAGAGCTTGAGAAAGTTTCTTTGTCCAGCTGATTTCCCATTTGCTGTTCGTGTTGCCATCACAGTTGTATGTCTAAGTTTGTCACTATGCAATAGCAGCAGGGGAATAGCAGCTGCGTGGATGATACAGCGGGAGAGAAGGAAGAAGTTAAGACTTTCTCTTCTTTTACTCAAGTGTCATAACTCCATAGGGGGAGAGAGAATCGTCCTATTGTTTGCTTCAGGCAGCAAAATATCTTGGTCTGGCTTTATCCACCAGAAAGTGAATTTAGTTCTAAGAGTACTTTTCTTTTGTATCCCCAAAACTACTCAGTTGAGAATGGATAGACATTCTGCCTGCAGTTGAAAGCTCTTAATTCAGGTAATTAGTACAAGATATCTGTACTGGGGGAAAGAGAAAAGGCTTAAGAAGATCATGATTTTCATCCCTATCGTTGCCAGACTTTTTCATGCTATAACGGAGAATTTGATTTCTTATAAAGCCTTGGCACAGACTTGCAACTCATAAGCCCAGAGGTGAACTAAGACAAGAGTTGTAATTTCTCTCTCTGAAACAACCCAAGCAGAATTTGACTGTTTATTCCATGCAAAGTAGGATCCCCATTATGAAAATGATACTAAGTGTGAAAAAGTAATAGCACTTAATTTTCTACAGGAAGCCTAAGCTTGCTGCTACTGGTGAAGTTGTTATGATAAGGAAAACTTGAGGCATGTTGTATTTAAACATGCATTAATAATTTCCTTTTCCGCAGCCCCGCACTCTGGGATAAAACTAATAAAACCATAACTCTTGTGCATCTGGGCAAGAGAATATTTGATAACAGTGTGCGAATGCCATATGGCCATTTTAATGGAAAATTATGGGAGATAGGCTGTCATATTTAGCATATGTGTTAATTTCTTGCCTCCAAAAGTTTTTCACAATGAAACATTAAAACAACATATGGTATGTATAGGCTACAGGGACAACTAATGTCTGCTTGGTGGAGAGAACTAGGAATGCCTAATGCTTTCCCCACAAGCTGTGATTGCTATATCAGAGCTATACCAGGGGACAACAAGGAAATTGTACACTTGCACAGTTGGCTTGAAAAATATAGGCCGTACATTTATTAGGAGCTGAATAAATTTAATATTGTGGTCCTACAGCTAATTGGCTTTACCTGAAAAGAAGGAGGTTAGCGTGTGAGTGATACAGATTGAAAGGCATTTCCTGCAATTGCTTTCCAGAGATTGCAAGTGATTCTTTTTTTCCTTTCTAACAGTATTTGAAAGATTGCTTTAGAATCAGAGGTCTGGAGAGGATTAAGCTTGTTTGAAGAATCTACCGGTAATCTTTTGCAAAGCTTGCTAAAAACTGACCCAATCTAGAATAAAGTACAGGTCAGCATTTAATTGTTCGACAGTTTTCACACTTGCATTTCATCCCTGGCTGAAAAAAATCAGGCCAAACAGATTTGAAAAGCTGTACTTGGAGAATAGATTCACCAAAGTAAGATTTATTTCAGCCACTGCCAAGGAGGATAGAACTTAAAAACCATTCACAACCACAGAGCCATAGAATCATAGGTTGGAAAAAAGGCTATTTAGGCCTCCAAATACAAGCCTTGCTCCACAAGGGAATTTAAATTAAAAAGCAACCTGGGTAATTGGCTACTCTGCTTTGCTTGAACACATCCAGTGATGATATTTGGAAATGCTATTAAAGAGGGAATTTATTTTAAAGTAGTGATTAACTATATATTAAAGGGTTGGTTTTTCTGATGAACAAAGTTTCATGCACAAGTAGGACAGAGCAAACATGGGTGGACAAAAAAGGCCAGGGAAAAAATCTTTTGTCTATCACAGTCTTTAAAAATATATATAATCGATTTAAAAATAAACCCTCCTTTGTGAGAAAAAAACAACAACTCAGCAGCAACTTATCTTCCAGGAAGTACAATATGTCACAAGAAGGCACATGTTTTCTACAGAGAGCACAATATGATTGATTTACAGTTTACACTTAGGATACATATGCTTCATTCATTCATTCATCTGAAGTATACTGTCTTCAATTTTTGCCAAAACAGCTGTGGGAAGACACCAATGAACCACAATTAGAATTTCAAATGTGATGGTTTCATTTCAGGAGACATAGCAAGTTGTTTCCCTTTCCAAGATCTGAAAAAGAATTTTAGCATTCTTCTGCATAAAATTCAGTCCACCCACTGTCTCCCCATATCCAGAGACCCATAATCATTTACTGGAGACTTGGTGCTTAAAATCATAGCATCATGAGGCTAGAAAGAACCATGGAGGTGTTCTACTCCAACCCCTTGCCAAGACAGGAGCAATAAAGATGATAATCAGTCTGGGGGGGCCTAATCCTATGAAGAAGAGCTAAATGAAGTAATTATGTTTACTTTAATAAGAGAAGATTGAAGGGATACATGTAATAGTGGTTTTCACTTACCTTCACTACTGGTTCAGAATTATGAGCATGCATGTGCGTGTGCTCCAGTGGTGAAATCTGAACCAGTTTACTACTGGTTCGCTGGCTGCGCATGCACGCTGTGCGCACCAAATGCGAGGTGCGGGCGGGCGCAGTGCACACCAAAAGGAGGCATGGTGTAAGTAGAACAGTGCCGGGGGGGGGGCAGCTGTGGTGCGCGATCTTTTTTTTTTACTTTTACTTTTACTTTTAAAAGCATTTCTTTTACAACCTATTCGATTTTTAAAAGGTTAAAAAAAGGCTCTGATGATCGCGAGGCGCAGCTGTGATTGTCAGAGCCTTCTTTTTTACAACCAATAGGTTGTTAAAAAATGCTTTTAAAAGGTAAAAAAAAGACTCTGACGATCGCTCAGCTCAGCTGTGATCGTAAGAGCCTCTTTTTTTACTTTTAAAAGCAAAAAACCAAAACCTTCTGCACATGCGCAGAGGGTACAAAACGTATTACTTCCTGGGGCGGGTGGGCAGAGCCTCATGCCGCGATCGCTACTGGTTCTCCGAATCACCCGCCATGATCACTACCAGATCGGCGGCATACGCAGAGCATCCGTGATGACATCTGGGTGGGTGGGTGGAGCCTCCCGCCACTGCCACTACCAGTTAGCCCGAACTGGAGCGAACTGGTAGAAACCCACCACCGGATACATGATAGCAGTCTTCCAATACTTGAAGGGCTGACATAGGGGAAAGAATATCAATTTATTCTCCACAGCACCTGAGGACCTAAGGAACAAGAAGCAATGAATGGGAGCAAGCTCATCACAGTGGGATCCATCCTGGAAATAAGGAGGAAGCTGCTGACAGCAATCCCAAATGTTTGCACACCCATTTGCACGACTGAGGTGACCCAGATGACACAGACAAACTTCCAGGTGGCCTTAAGGACTTGCTAAAAGAGTGCAAATGACCAGCTGTCTGCAATTAGTATAAATCCTTCTATTCACCATCATCCAGTCCGAGCTGAAGAAGTTTCTTGGATGAGAAGTGAAACGTCTTCGAAGAAAACCAGAAATTCTGGAAAAACCTCTTGATAAAGCACTTTTGGGATAACCATGACCAGGATGACGGAGAATCTCCATTGACTCCTGAGAATAACAACTATTAAGCCTTGGAACAGCTTGCCTCTCAGAGCTTTGGTTGGTGCATTGTTGGAGGTTTCATTCTGAGCTGTGCTGTAGAGATTCAATACACCACCTTTGTTTCTGTTTTAAGTAAACCCTTAGTTTCTTCATTTTCAATGTATTGACTTCTCAATCAAACTGGTCCATCCATTTTAATTCCTGTTCCTCAGCACTATCTTTCTTCCCTCTGTGGATGCCAATAGCCTAAAGGGTGTTTTCCATCAGCCAATTTATATTTCATCACCCACGGAGAACTTGCTGTGTGTCAACATCCTAGGTCTGGTAGCTTGCCCCAAGCAATCAGAACACTAGCAAGCGCACTACGACATCGTAACAGTGTGCCCAATGTTTCAGTTTCCCCTACTATTGTAATATAGGCAAGATTTTGGAATGGTGTATTGAGAAGAAGTCAAAACAGATTTCTCGATATAAGCTTTTCACTTTCTTTTTGTAGGAAGTATTGAGATCTGAATTTGACAGGTTTTTAGACCTAGCTATTTCTGTTCCAGAATGTGAGAGAAAACTCATTCTCATTGTTTTTAAAGATTTAATTCATAATATGAATTAGTTTTTCAGAAGCTTGAATTGCGCTCTGTAATTGCATGCCATTTTGCATGCATTCATGCGAACAATTAAACATTCTGACTTCATATTCAATTGGCACATTTGCTGAAATATGTCCTTTTTGTGTCTTATATCCACCACCAATCCATTTTTAAAAAAGCTTTCCATTAATAAACAGAATCTACAATTTGCAAATTCTACAATAACAACCCTTCCCTGCTATGGAACATTTTAAATGGAATGGATGATATTTACATTCTTGATAAGGTCACATCTGTCAGGATAAATTGTTACTTTCTGCCAATTTCCAACCATTTCAACATGCTCTCAGTTATAAAACTCAGATAAGCCCATATAAATAAATCAGAAGTATATCTCAAGTACAATAAATACAACTTGACTCCTTATTTTAAGGAACAATACCTCGTTTCAAGCAGAGTTAATAAAACATTAACTAAATATCAATAATACTTTCTTTAAAATATAGCAATATGTTTGCTGGAATCAAATAGCAGTTGCTATTGTTGCTTTTATGAGACAGGAGCACAGAATTATATGTTTTGTGGGCATTTAAACCTTAATGGATATTGCAGTTGAACTACAGGATACATTGGATAATGCAGTTTTCAACATAATACTTATTCAGACTATTGGACTGACTAGGCCCGTGATGGCGAATCTATGGCACGGATGTCAGAGGTAGCACTCAGAGCCCTTTCTGTGGGCACGTGTGCCATTGCCAGTTGCTCTTCCGGTTTCCATTGCATGCATGTGCCTCAGACAGTGGCATCAGAACTTCCAGGTTCTGATGCTCCAGTTTCGGCACCTGGCGCTGAAAAGGTTAACCATCACTGATCTAGGCTGTATTATTGCTGTTGTTCTTTCTGTTATTATTATTCTGACCAATTCCACTTAAAGGAAAAGTTCAAAAGTATATTCATCTTTGCTAGTACATGACGAATGGAGATCAACTACAATCATATTAAGTACTCATCAGTTAATCTGAATGGGTAAGACCAAATTATACCCCATAGAAAGCATAAATAAGTGTTAATGGAGAACTAACAAAACTTTGAGAGATTCAAAAAAAAAGGAGAAGGCAAGGAGGACTGCTATCTCTACTCTTGCTCATTTTAATTCAAACATCATTGAATAGAGACTTAAGAAAACATGACAGAATTGTGGGAGTTAAGATTTAAAAGGAAATGTATAACTGAAGGGCATTTGTGGATGACCTGGTAATAGTTTCAGAGAATCAGTTAGAGAGAGTAGAAACATTAATGGGAAAGTTAAAGGATTTTGGTATGCTAGTAGGTTTAAGATTAATAATAATAGAAAAATGTTCTATTATTATAACAAAAATATTAAAATAGAAGATCAAACAGAGCTGATAAGGAAAAACTAGTTTTTAAAGATTGGATGAAAAGTAACATATTTGGGCATTACGACTAATATGAATTGTATGTTATTTTAAAATAATTATGTCAAGACATAGAATAAAAATAAGAAGGCCATGTTAAAATGGGAAAAAATAAAATTATAATTGTTAGGGAGAATTTATGTGATAAAATTGTATATTTTGGCCTAGAATGATGTTTTTGTTTCAGACAATACCTGTGTTATTTTTATTTTATTTTATTTATTTTATTTATATTTATATGCCGCCCTTCTCCGGCATATAAAGGCAGCTTACAATGTGTTAAGCAATAGCCTTCATACTTTTTTGTATATTTATACAAAGTCAGCTTATTGCCCCCACAAACCGGGTCCTCATTTTACCCACCTTAGAAAGGATGGAAGGCTGAGTCAACCTAGTGTTGACAATAGATGTATCATATAAGCAATGGCAAAAATATATACATAGTGGTGGAATGCTGCCAATTTAACAACCAGTTTGGTGAGCGCATGTGCCTAAGGCGCTTGTGCTTGCGCTGAAAATGGAGCATTTAGAAGCTCAGCTGCTTACCTTCCAAGTCAGCAATGGTAAATAGAACAGTGAGGGGAGGGGAAATCAGCTGTGCCGCGTGATTGAGATGAGCTACAAAGCAAGAAATAAAGCGGAGGTGGGTGGGCGGGGCCAACTGCTCGTTGGAGCTACCAGTTCATCCAAAATGGTCCGAGTTGGCTGAATTCCACCTCTCCCTCTCTCTCTCTCTCTCTCTCCCTCTCTCTCTCTTGGCAGTATTACACAATGCAAAGGAAAGAAAAGGATTGGTTTACCAGATTTGAAATTTGTTCTTTGCAACTTGTTGCTTGGGTTGGGTGAAATAATAGGTATTGATGAGAAACAAAAGACTTTTAGAATTTGAAGCCTTAGGTCTGGATGGTATAGATATTTATGATATAATAAATTTAATATGGATTTTAAAAAACATTTTATTAGAAGTGCTATTTTGAGAATATGGAATAAATATAAATGAGGTCTGAAAACAACTTTATGTATCTCAGCATAACAGGCAAAGACAAATGGTTAATGTACCAGGAATTATTGAAAAATCACTAAGGAGAGCAATTAATGGCAGAAAGATATAGTTGCCAATTGCTTTTCCGTTTATAGTTACCACAAAGAGTTAAAATGGATAAAAAGATTTATGTATGAAACAAAGTAGGACACAGTATGAAGTGCTGATGAACATAAATTTGTAAAATGTAGAAATTGTGATTGAAATTTGAAGGAGGAAGAAGATGGAAAGGAAGAAGAATAGGTATAATATACCAGTAATAAAGATTAGGGCTACGAAGAATGGGTGAAGGAATAACAGAAGAAGGAACAAGTTAAAGAATATATGAAAAAGTGGATTAACCAAGACATAACTTCATTTTAGTGAAAATGACAAAGGCATCATTTTATTCTGCATTGGAAAGACAGTGATGAACTCTTGTATTTTACCAAGAAAAGCACATAGACAGGCAATGGAAACTGATTGATGAATACGCTGAATATATACTGAAAGGAACGGAATTGAAAGAAGATACTGTAGTTTTAAAAAATGAAGGAAGCAACATCAGTACATTATGCTCATGATGTTACTCTCTAATAACTGAAAATGCAAATGATTTGCAAGTTCTAATAACAAAAATCAAGGAGCATAATGGAAAAAATGGAATTAAGATTAAATATAAAGAAGACCAGGTTCATTACAGCTAGCGGAATCAGTCTTAAATCTGACAATAAAGATATTACAGTGAATAGTTATTGCCTTTGTAGATTGACTATCAACAGCAAAGGAAATAGCAGTCAAGAAATACATCGCAAACTATTGTACCACTTGATAGAGTAGAAATGAAAGCTTTGGGAAAAAATATTTAAATGCATATGTGTTTATATCAACAAAAATCATAATCATGCCAGCAATGGTATTCTTTGTCACATTCTATGAAAGCGAAAGCTGAACTTTAAAGAAGCAAGATAAAAAGACATGTTGAGTTTTGGTTTCGGACAAAACTCTGGAGAATATTTTGGATAACTAAGAAAAGAAACAAATAGATCCTTGAGCAAATTAACCATGACTCTTACTCAAGGCACAAGTTAACCAATATCAAATTATATCATACTTTGGACATGATGTCTTATGAAAACACTTACCTAACTGTAGAAGTCTATAGTTGTTAAACCTATAAGACAGACCATATTAAGAAATCAATGCCTTATAGATCAGAACTACTTTTATTATAACAGCTATAGTAACAGAATCTTGCAAACCTAAATGTTATTTCCCCATCCCTCACTTTATCTCTTTCTGAACAAGGGAGGGCTCTGTCTGGCACATTTTCTCAAATTAGTTTCTTGGAACTGGCTCAAAGCCCAGCTTATCTGACCTTGCTTGTTAACGACTTTTCCTCCTGTCCTTTAAGGCCATTCACTATGTCCTCAATAATAATGCTGGGAAATTTGGAGGTAAAGAGAAAAAGAGGAGGATGATCAGAAGCAAGGCAGGTGGACTCAGTTACAATAACACTGAGTACACCATTGGAAGACTTGAAGGACCAGGTTAGAACAGATTGTTATGTGGTCACCAAGAGTTGACATTGACTTGATAGATTCTAATCTTTCAATGCTTTAAACTTCATTTGCCTGAATTGATTTTTTAAAAAACTTCCTGAAACTCATATATGCTATTTGGGGTTCTTGTTGCTCTCTGAATTTGATTGTTTTCTTGCAGATGTTTCATTATCCAACCATATAACATCATCATGAGCCCACTGAAGATGTTACGTAGTTGGGTAATGAAACAGCTGCAAGAAAACAATCAAATTCAGAGAGCAACAAGGACCCCCAGACTTCAACCCCAATTTTCAAATATTCTCTTCTAGTGGTGCTATTCTATGCCCCAGCTGTACAAAAATTCTATTCAATTTATATTTTGACCCTGGTGCAGTACTGAAACCAACCACCACGGGAATCTGCAATCTATTAAAAAAAGGTAAAAGTATATCAGTCAAAAGAATACAAAAGGTCAATCCTCAAACCCAATTTGTGGTATAAGCATCAGCTATTATGACTCATTTTAAATGGTGTTTCCTAATAGCGATGTTTAAAACAGAGATAAGCTCCAATTTTTTCCTTCCCTTCCTCTTTTCTCTTTTTAAAATGAAAAACAGAGGACATGAGATAGGGTCATGGGGCCAGGAAGAAAACCTTGAACTTTTTGTAGTGATGCGACTTAAACTCTCTGATAACATAAGAGAAGATGAAACAGCAGTCCAAATGCTGACTTGTTATCACAATTTCCTGTGCTTCCAAAAGCATGTTTGGTGGGACACAGCAACCTGCTAGGCTGCAAACTCAGCTCTCTCTCTCTCTCTCTCTTTCCCTCTCAACTGAGGAAATTTGGTTTTAAAAGTAAAAGGCTTAAAGCTGCTTCTGCTTATCTCCAAGAACATCTGTTCTCTCCTGATGTCTGAAATTTCTCTTTCTCTTTCTCTTCCTCCCTCCCTCTCTCTCTTCATACACACACACAAACACAAAACCTAACTGCATCCCTGGTTTTCCAGTTCTGGTATCCTATATTATATACAGCATTAATATTGGGTACACACTGACACTGTTATGAGGTAACCCATTATTTATCTCACCAGTAATGACTGAAGTCTTTCAGCATGTTGTTTACACTCCAGAGGAGAAAACAACTAATAAGGGAAAGGAGCTTTTGGCTACTGTCAGAAACACTGTGAAGCTGCTCCATTTGTTGGGTTTGGTTGACTCCTGGACTGAGCGCTAAGAAGAACTCATTTTGAGTTCTGTACTATAGGTAGTCCTCGACTTACAACCACAATTGAGATCTGAACTTCTGTCACTAAGCAAGGCATTCATTAAGTGAGTCCTGCCAGATTTTGCTATCATTTTTTTGGCCATGGTTAAGTGAATCACATGGTTGTTAAACAAATCTAGCTTTTCCAACTGACTTTGTTTATCAGAACCTGGCTGGAAAGTCCTGGGACTCTGCAAATATTGTAAATACATGCCAATTGCCAAATGGGTCAGGTTTGTTCAACAGGGATGCTGCAATGGTCCTAAGTTTGAGGACTGGTTATAAGTCACTTTTTTCAGGACTGTCATAGCTTTGAATGGTTTTTAAACAAATTGTCATAACTTGAGGACTATCTATAGACCCATATCCTTCCCCTTCTCATCTGAGCAAGTACCCTAGGACCTGAGCCCAGGTCACAATGAGGTAGCCTCACTGAATCCTGAGAAATGGTGAGGTTCAGCCCCTTAGAACAGAGGTGGGTAACTATGGCCCTTTTATGACTTGTGGACTTCAATTCCCAGAATTCCTGGGCTAACATGTCTGGCTCAGGAATTCTAGGAGTTGAAGTCCACAAGTCATAAAAGGGCCATAGTTGCCCACCCCTGCCTTAGAAGAAATAAGAGCCAATTGTCAACTAATCTATTAAGGCCCAGCTGGACTTGTCTTCTAATGAAGAGGATGACATAAAGCCAGAAGTATCTGGTGTTAAGAGTTCTTACTATGACTCCACTCTGGGTGATGCAGATTCAGCAAGGTCTCAGGATTCTGGGCCTATACTTATCGACAATCCCTCAGAGTCTGAAGTCCAGCTTCTCAGGCCCAAGCTAAAGCATATTTTAAAGCAGGACTCTCCAAATTTGGCAACTTTAAGACTTGTGGACTTCAACTCCCAGAGTTCCCCAGCCAGCATGGCTGGCTGGGGAATTCTGGGAGTTGAAGTTCATTAAATCTTAAAGTTGCCAAATTTGGAGAGCCCTGCTTTAAAGAAACAACAACAGAGAATTGAAGTCAGATCAACCAGGCAAAAAGTAGGGCAGAGGAGAGTAGCCTTTAATGAGTAAGGTGCCTCAGCTGTGCATCTAGGTGGTGGCTCTCTTGGCTTATTTATTTCTCTTCCTTCCTCTCTGGGAGAAAATGCTGGAAACAACTTTTCAAGCTTCAGCGCTGTTGCATTTACCTTGCTGCAAATTGAACTATGAATTCTATTTCTCCGTGTCTCTTGCTTTTTTTTTTCCCCCTTGTGGATTTGTCACTTGTTTATTTTATTCCTGATCTTGGCCTGTGCTAAGCCTTTGACTATGTTACAGTTGCTGTCGTTAGGCATAGGTAAAAAGGGCTCCTTGCTTCTAAATGTTCTGCCTGGGTTTGCACATTAATGGAGGGTGGCAGGCCTCCAGCTTGCTATCTTGTTGGTTGGCTTCCAGCAGGGCTGGCACAGAAAATAATCAGCTCTGCCTGAGCTAGAGAGGGTCTCAGCTGTGCAATTTATAAGACCACCACGAAGTATCAGGTAGGCTTATTAAAAACACTGTTAGGCAGATTCAGGTGGTTTGGGCCGGTTCAAGCAAACCAGTTGTTAAATTGCTGACTGGCCCCTCCCCTCCCCTGAGTCCCCATGTGCCCCATTTTGGCTCCCAGCTAAGTACAGGGAGGCCTACTAGGCCCAAAATGGGGCTTGGGTGGGTGCGGCGTGCCCCCCCTGGCCCTTTTTGCTCCCAGGAAGCTGCAGGGAGACCTACTAGGCCCAAAATGGGGCATTGAGGGGCAGGGCGCCACCCCCCCATGGCCCATTTTTGCTTCCAGGGGGGTTCAAGAGGCTTAATGCTGCCTGTCACACGCTCCTGACCACACCCAGAATGGCCACACCCACCCATCCAGTCAATAGGGCAGAGAACCGGTTGTTAAATTATTTGAATCCCACCACTGCTATTAGGGATTGGTCATGTTGTTCTGCATGTAAAAACCACAACTTTGCTTCAAACATTTGGACTTCTTGACTCCTGCTCAGCCTGCATTGTATCGTCTACTCTTTCTGCATTACGTTGGATCTTAAAATCCTGGAGTGGATGGCATTTTGGGAGACTGATTGATAGGCCATCCAAAAGTTGTAAGGATACTTTTTTTTCTTTTCCTGCCCTTCCCTTCCTCTGAGTCTGTGGGATTGAATAGCATCCTGTAGGAAGAAAAATCCATCTGCTTCAGTTCCAAGCTGGAAGAAAGGCGCTGGAAATAAAATAAAATGGAAGGTAGCTGCTTAGGAAAGAAGGTCCATTTACTGATAAGCAGAACCACAGTATGCAGTTCTGGGACAGCTGACAAATTAGCTTGATGAGTGCAAGGATTTTTATACAGTTTCTGAAATGCTGCAGGGATTGTGCAATGTAGTGGGCCTGGTGTCTTTTGCTATTCTAATGGTGGTGAGTTAGTCCTATTATGTCCTAAAAGGTCACATCCTGTCCTTAGAATCTGGGTAGGGGAAGGAGGTAAATTTTAATTCCATCACTGGAGGTGAAGGTGCTTTGTTTGTGAATAGGCTGTCCCAGGATTTTTTAATGGGCATCTGCTGTAGTCTATTAAGAAAGACTGGGGGCCTCTAAGAACATGTTTTTCCATTTCTCCTTTGGGGAGAATATAATATTCTACTCCTCTTAATATTCTCCAAAATATTTCATTCTCTGGGGGGCCAGGAGGAGGGCTTCCCACAATCCTTTACATCCTTTAAAAATAACCTCTACATTTATTTTTGAGGGTGGTCAATTCACTACTTGACACATTGGTAATAGTTACAGCAGAGAAGAACAACTCATAGCCCATGAGCTATATGCTATCCTTGGCACAATTTTGTGGCCCTTAAACCTTGCTGATAAGATGACTCAATTTATTTAACCATTTATTTAGCCTTAATCTAATTGTATTTATGTATTTTCAGTGGTGAAATGTAAAATTTGTTACTACCGGTTCTGTGGACGTGGCTTGGGGGGGGGGGGGAAGGGGTAACGTGACTGGGTGGGCATGGCCAACTTTCTTTTTTTTTACTTTTAAAAGCATTTTTTTACAACCTCTTCGGCCAAAGAGGTTGTAGAAAAAATGCTTTTAAAAGACTCTGACGATCAGGCAACTCAGCTGGTAGATAGATAGATAGATAGATAGATAGATAGATAGATAGATAGATAGATAGATCATCTGCAGAAGGTGGAAGCTGTGTGGTGAAAAATGAGATTTTCTTCTGCTTTAACAAGCAACCACTCCCTTTGCAGATTATCTTCTAGGTGAGTTTCAAGTGGCTCCAGGTTTAATAGGTACCTCATTCTCAGCAGTGCTATGATTGGCAGATGGTTTCCCACCAGCTGGTAATGTTCCAAAAGGGAATTGGCAGAAAAGCTGGAGGGTTTAACAAATCTCTTTGTTTAACATGCTCCAAACATCCCAATCGGAACACTACCATCCGGCTGCAAGCAAGAACGGAGGCAACAGACAGGATATGAATCAAAAGTGAGGACAGCATAATTTGCTAGCTGAAGGATGGCTGGATAGCACTTTGACTCAATGGCAAGGAAACTCCCTAAATGCACATATTTTGACCTTTAAAATTTCCATATAACTGAACTGGGCCTGCTGTCTCTCATGATGTTATCCCATCCCTGGATGAACTCTTCCAGAGGCCAAAAATAAAAGTTTTAAAAATGGAAATGTGGCTTCCATACCAAAAGAACACTGTCTACCCTAAGCTAGAGAGAGGGACAGTTGGGCTTCTATTTTATTTTTTCTCCTTCCTTGTAAAAACCCAGTTTCTTCTCACACTGCTGCCACATTAATGCAGGCCTTGCCTCCACAATATCTAGCTATATATCAGTGCATCTTAAATATGTCTGCAATGGCAAGTGGCCATCAGCAACATAAATTTGGTGATGTGTTTTTTTATAGGTTCCCAAGCTGCTTGACCTCCAGGAAGGAAAGGATATTCTTCCCTTCTTTTATTCTTATTCTGGGCTGACAGCAAATATCAAAACAGCCAGCGATTGCTTTGAGGTATATTGAGCTGGAGGTATGTCTGAACTGCAGAGCTTCCCTTATCTCTTTAGCTGTTTCTCCAAACCGCTTCCCAGTTTTATTTTCCACAGCCTGCTCTTTATTTGTCATGACTGTATCGGCGGAGAGATAAAATCCGTCTTTTCAGCTGTCCTATTCCTAGGCTAAATATTTTTAGCCTGCAATTCAATGTCCCTCCCAGCCTCAGTCCTTTTATTGTCTGCTGTGGGTCTTTTCTCTTGCAAAATAAACAAAGTGCTAGAAAGCATCTGTAGCTTTTCTTCTGCTGCAAAGTTATGGGGATTCTTTTTCTGGCCTTTGTTATTGGAAGGACAAACTCCAATGGCTGTTGTCTCATATCACATTAAAGTTTGGCAGAGTAAATCAACTTGGGCACAAGGGTTGTGTGATGAAGGATATCTGATAAGGACCCCTTCTAGGTCAAGTTGACCCAACGACAAGAGGAGTGTGTAAGTGTCATTACTGTGCTTCTTGAAATTTCCATTGGGTGGATTTTAAGATGGTGACTCTTCTACGTGCATTTACTGGACCACAGGATAGGATTTTTAATGTATTCAGATTGCTATGTCTGATGAATATATTTTAGGGATGTCATTCAGGTAGATAATAGTTACTGTCCAATGACATATGAGCAGACTTGCATTGCTACTTTGTGAGTTTTCTGTTCTTCCCTGCACTTCTCTATGTATCTCTCACATCTTCTGCAGGTTTTCTAATTTTCTGGGACGGAATTAAAAAGGGGACTGCAGTCATCTGTTCTGGTAGTATATTATGTGATGGACAGATACCAGAATTACCATATTCAGTAAGGAATTATCTGCATTTTATATCAGAGGTTTTAGATGTGCCTTTCTAAAAACCATATGTACCACGGGGACATATGGTGGTAAAAAAAAATTCACATGATGGACACAAGACACAAAGTCCCATTGTTTTCCAACAGATAGAAATTGAATAAATAATATTAAAAGGGGGCAATGCCACCATTTTGTTCATTTTTATCCGTGCTGTGGACACCCATAACTATTAAATGTAATGAAAGGCTTTTGTACCTCATGCGACTTTTCTTATGGTGTTTAATGACCAGGTTCAGGGATGGGGGTGGTTAGTATGGTATAATCCAGAGATTTATTGTATAAAAGACCCTTTTGTTTTTTCAAACAAAGTAGAAACTAGATTTGTATTGGTCTTTTTTTTTCCTGAACTGTTTGTGGGAGATTGTTTTTTGTACCTTTAAGGCAATGTTGGCAACTGCCTGAACAAGTCCCTTCAGGGTTTTTTTTTGTTTTTTGTTTTGGGTAGATTTCAGAGTGCTTTGCCATTGCCTCTTTCCTAAGGCTGAAAGAGAGTGACTGGCCCAAGGCACCACAGTTTTGTGCCCACGGCAGGACTTGAACTCATGATCTCCTGCTTTCCAGCCTAGTGCCTCAACTAGAACACCAAACTGGATGTCAGTTTGGAAGCCATATTAGGCCGGAAGCTTCCATGTTGCCATCTTCTTATGTGAGGGAAAGTAGGAGGGGGGATTAAGGAGAAGGGTTGTTGTTAGACATAATAGCATTCTTCCTGTTGGTCAAGGTCAGGGCGATCCAGCATCTGGAGAAAGAGTGGTCAGGGGGCTGGGTCGAGATGGAATGGACGTTGATTGGAGCATGTGATCGACTGGGGAGAAAGGGGACGGTTTGGGGGTTTTTGACTTACTGAGGGAAAACCCGGGCTTTTCAGATTTGGGTTTTCCCAGATGTGCCAGTTTGCCTATGCTAGTAAAGAGAACTTTGGAAAATGCTTGCTTCCGCGTCTTTCCTTGGAGTTGGGGTTTTTCTGGAACGCTGACATTGGATTTTGTGAGTTATGTATGCATAGTATTTTATGTACATATGTTCTATATCAGTGATGGCTAACCTTTTTGCCATCGCGTGCCAAAAGCGGGGGGAGCGCGGTGGAGTCACATGCACGCGTGCCCACACCATAATTCTATACACCCCGCCTCCCCTGTGCTCCTCCCGCTTTTGGCACGCGATGGCACAGTGGGCCTGGTAGGCACGTTTTTTGCTTTCCCCAGACTCTAGAGCCTTTCTAGGAGCCTGGGGAGGGTAAAAATGGCTTTCCCCACCCCCCAGAGGCCTTCCAGAGGCCAGAAACAAGTGTGTTTCCTGACTTCTGGTGGGCCCAGAAGGCCCGAAAATCAGCTGGCTGGTGCACGCATGCATGCCGGAGCTGAGCTCGCGTGCCCATCGATATGGCTCCGCATGCCACCTGTGGCACCCGTGCCATAGGTTCGCCATCATGGTTCTATATGCTATTTATTTCCTTTTCCAGGTAGTCCTTGACTTACAACTACAGTTGAGCCCAAAATTTATGTTGCTAAGTAAGTCATTTGTTAAGTGAGTTTTGCCCCATTTTACCTTTCTTGCCACAGTTGTAAATCACTGCAGTTGTTAAATTAGTAATATGGTTGTTAAGTGAATCTGGTTTTTCCCATTGACTTTGCTTGTCAGAAGGTCACAAAATACAATCATAAGACCCCAGGATACTGCAACGTCATCAATATGAGTCAGTTGCCAAGTGTCTGAATTTTGATCATGTGATCATGGGGATGCTTCAACAGTTGTAAATATGAAAAATGGTCATAAGTCACTTTTTTCAGTGCTGTTGTAACTTCGAATAGTCACTAAATGAACAGTTGTAAGTCGAGGATTACCTCTATAGATCACCATGGCTTTGCATATGGCTCTGACTTATTCCTATAGGCTTTTATGGGTTTCTATATCTGTATGAGGGACGCGGTGGCTCAGTGGCTAAGATGCTGAGCTTGTCGATCGAAAGGTCGGCAGTTCAGTGGTTCGAATCCCTAGTGCCACGTAACAGGGTGAGCTCCCATTACTTGTCCCAGCTTCTGCCAACCTAGCAGTTTGAAAGCACGTAAAAATGCAAGTAGAAAAAATTGGGACTACCTTTGGTGGGAAGGTAACAGCGTTCCATGTGCCTTTGGCGTTCAGTCATGCTGGCCACATGACCATGGAAATGTCTTTGGACAGTGTTGGCTTTTCTGCTTTGAAACAGAGATGAGCACCGCCCCCTAGAGTCGGGTACAATTAGCACGTATGTGCAAGGGGAACCTTTACCTTTGTTATTCAATTGTTTCAATAAGTTTCTACAAATTAAGCTTCTTTCTTTCCCCTTTCCCCTTTTGCTTGTTTTAGAGCTTGCCCTCTCAATGACCACTTTTCCAGTTGTCTGGAGGGCTACCTTTTATGGCTGATTATTACATAAAATTTAAAGTTTATTAATTTTACTTCTCATTGGTTTGTTCTGGCATGCTTCTAATGATGTCAGAGTTACCTAGGTCAATTGTAGCAAGTGTACATACTCTGTAGTACTTCCCACAAGCTATTCCCAGTTCAATATTGTTGCCACTGTAGCAGGGGTGGGTTCTACTTACCTTTACTACCGGTTCTCAACAGGAGAGTGCATGCGCGCTTCTGCGCATGCACAGATTGTCAATTATGATGTCCAGGCAGGTGGGCGGAGCCTCCCACCGCTTTTACTACCGGTTCTAAAGAACCGGACAGAACCAGGAGCAACCCACCACTGCACTGTAGTGATGCACACCAGTTTTGCCCAACATAGCATAGAAAATCAGAAAATTTCTGATTTTCTCAAAGCAGGACAGTTATTGGCTAGGATAAGCAACTTCCTGAATCATTTTCAGAATTTCTTTATATCCAAGTTTATATCCAAGTTTGTTTATTACCACATTTCATAACCAGGTTATCAGGTTCATCTGATCTGCCATTTGTGCCCCTTTCTGGATCGGGACTCCTTACATACGGTCACTCATGCCCTTGTCACTTCCCGCCTGGACTACTGTAATGCTCTTTACATGGGGCTCCCCTTGAGGAGCACCCGGAGGCTCCAGCTGGTCCAGAATGCGGCCGCGCGGGTGGTTATGGGAATGACATGACGCTCCCATGTAACTCCCCTCCTGCACGAGCTGCACTGGCTCCCCGTGGTCTTCCGGGTGCACTTCAAGGTTTTGGTTACCACCTTTAGAGCGCTCCATGGCTTAAGACCAGGGTTTCTACGAGACCGCATTCTTCCACCAGTAGCCTCTCACCGACCAGTACACTCCCATAGAGAGGGGCTCCTCAGGGTGGCGGCGGTCAAACAGTGTCAACTGGCGGCCCCCAGGGGGAGAGCCTTCTCTGTGGGGGCACCTGCCATCTGGAACGAGCTCCCCCTGGAGATACGGAGGATCCCGGATTTGCACACTTTCCAACGTGCCCTCAAGACATTCTTATTTCAGCAGGCTGGTCTGGCCTAACTTCCCCTTTTAACTGCTAATTTTAAATTTGTTTTAAAATAGGGGTGTTTTAAAGTTGTTTTGGGCCAAATTATTTAATGTATTTTAAATGGTTTTTAAAGTTTGTATTATGTGTATTTTACCTTTTGGCTGTTCACCGCCCTGAGTCTTTCAGGAGTAGGGCGGTATATAAATTCAATTATAAAATAAAATAAATAAATAAATAAACCAGCTGAAGTCTAACCTGTTTCCCCCAAAATAAGACATCCCCTGATAATAAGCTCAATCAGACCTTTGAGCGCACGGCAATAAGGCCAAGCACTTATTTCAGGGTTTAAAAAAATATGAGACAGGGTCTTATTTTCGGGGAAACACAGTAGAGTTTATGGACTCTCAAGATTTTTTCATCTTCTTGGCAGCCACCATTTTGCCGACTCACATTGGCCCTGCCGTTGCCAGAGGAGCGCTTCCAAGATGGCCGGGCAATGAGGAAAAAGCTTATGGCCAGTTACAAACAGCTTAACATAACTGATGATCACGATTTGTTATTTTTTCGTTTCACAAATATCAGATATATTAACGATAAAGAATGAAGTACAGCCCTAAGAGACACACATAAACAAAATGTATCTTGTAATTAGTAAGTACATCAGGCGCAACAGCTTATTTTCCCCAATATTTGGTTCTAATGTTATGTGACACCGAAATGTTTGAAAAAAAAATAGAATAATGACACAATTGATTAAACCCTTTTAGGTTACAGTAACACTCATTCTGGGAGTGGCGTTAAGCACATGCTTCTCTTTCCCCCATGAAATCAATGAGCCACTTTTTACTTAATTGGTTGCGGGATAAATTTTTCTGTTTGATAAATTGCAAAATATCTCAAACTGCAGTGAGCCTATTCTGAAGATAATTAAAAACAGTTGGACAACTAGTACCGCCTTCAGTGTTGCTCATGGGTGCAATTAATTGCTAGTTGGAAAGAGGGGGTAAGCCTGCCTATTGATAATCTAACATCAGTCTTCTTTGAAAAGCCACACCTCCCTAGATAATGGTATAAAAGTAACGTAATAAAATAACCTTATTTCAGATTTCTTTTGTACTTAGAATCTTATTTTTCCTCTTCGATTTCTATGCAGCTCCCACCAGATTTTGCAGAAGTACAAGCTCAAGTATTAGCTTGGATATAAAAGTTAGAAAATTTGGCAAACATTTTACTTTCCCTGATTAAATAACTCATACACACAAGTGCAGGAACAGACACAGAGATGCGTGCACACATACATCTCTGTACACCAGGGGTGGGTTCTAAATTTTTTTACTATTGGTTCTGTGGGCGTGGCTTATTTTGTGGGCGTGGCTTGATGGTCATGTGACAATTATTTAGGATTTAGCAGAGGTACTGGTCTACCAGGCTTTTAACTGCTTGCAGAGCTGTACTGGTCTACTCATTTGTTTTTGGAGGCACCAGTCTACCCATTTATTTTTGGAGGTACCGGTCTACCACCACACTGCCTTTTAACACTGATCAGCTGTAGGGGGGCCCTTTGAAGCCCCGCGACAAGAGTTTAAACAGGTTTTTTTTCCTTCTAGCCAATCAGCTGGGACTCAGGAGGCAGCAATAGATTGGGGGTGGGGCCAAATAAAAGGTAAGAATAACGCGGGGGGTTGGGGCAGAACCGGTTCGGTGACATCATATTGTCACCGCTACTGGCTCAGAGAAACTGGGAGGAACTGGGAGGAACCCACCACTGCTGTACACATAGATATACACAGAATTTTTTTAAAAAGGAATACTTCTAAAGGTTACATGTACAGTGGTTATTATTTTAAGGGGAACGTACAGAAGGAAAGTTAAAGCCTTGTAAAATGCATGAAAAACATTGTATCACAAGAAATCACGAAAAGCAAAATCATCTGCATTTTTAAAAGGCTCAGATGTTAGGAAAGGATACAATGTTTATTTATTGTGAATATAAATAGTTGTGAAAATCTGCTGGATCAGATTACTTCTCCTTGTATATAGAGAAATAAACAGTAAATTAACTAATTCCCATATTCCCAAAAAGGCATTTAGTCTACTACCTGGTTATTTGTGGAAAGTAGACTGCCTAGTGTCTAACTTAATTTAATAGTCTAATTTAATAATCAGAATTTCTTCAATCTGTTTTTATCCTAAGATATCAGAACAGTATGCAGAAGAAATAAAAGCCAAAATATGCCACAGTTTAATAATAATATACCAAAAAAAAAGATACAGTAAAAACAAATCAATGGCATTAAAAAAAGTGTCAAGCAAACAAATACAAGTAAATATAAATCTTCCAAATGTTCCCTTTGAATATTGTCTCCTCTGCTTTTTATGCCTCTGCTCTGTTTTTATTGGAGCAGTTTTAGGTTTCTGTTGTATTATATTTAGGGCATACAGTATTTCATTTTATTTATTCTTTTTTTTTTATTTGCTATCCTAGTATCTTAGATTGGTGAGTTAAAATGCATTAAATAAAAGCTGCCAGGATTGCACTGCTAAATGCATAAGTTCCATAATACATTGAAAAAAATCCATAGTATCTATGCAGGTAGTCCTCAACTTATGACCACAATTGAGCCCAAAAGTTATGTTGTTAAGTGAGAAATTGGTTAAGTGGTTTTTGCCCCATTTTACAACTATTTTTGCCACATTTGTTAAATGAATTATTGCGTTTGTTAAGTGTGTCGGATTTCCACATTGACTTTGCTTGTCGGAAGATTGCAAAAGATGATCATATGACTTTGGGACACTGCAAGAGTCATAAATATGAGTCAGTCGTTCAGCATCCAAATGTAAATCACGTGACCATCGGGAAGCTACAGTGGTCATGAGTGTGAAAAATGGTCATGTCACTTTTTTCAGTGTCATAACTTCAAAGGGTCACTAAATGCATTGTTGTAAGGTGAGGACTACCTGTACACAGTTTGTTCCCCCAAAATACCGTTTACATGATATCACAGACTCCAGGACCTCCATTCTGAGATTGACTTTGTTATGTTATGCCAAAGACCACCTCAACCAGATGTAACAAAATATTTCATTTTCTCTTAGTGGGAATTATAAATGCTCAAATCCAACTCTTGAAATAGAATAGCATAGAATAGAATAGCGTGGAATGGAATGGAATGGAATGGAATGGAATGGACTGGACTGGACTGGACTGGACTGGACTGGACTGGACTGGACTG
>WNWU01000034.1:11236137-11261699 GCA_012654045.1 Ptyas mucosa
TAGAATAGAATAGAATAGAATAGAATAGAATAGAATAGAATAGAATAGAATAACAGAGTTGGAAGCAACCTTGGAGGTCTTCTACTCCAACCCCCTGCTTAGGCAGGAAACCCTATACCATTTCAGACAAATGGTTGTCCAATCTCTTCTTAAAAACTTCCAGTGTTGGAACATTCACAACTTCTGAGGCAAGTTGTTCCACTGATTAATTGTTCTAACTGTTAGGAAATTTCTCCTTAGTTCTAGGTTGCTTCTCTCCTTGATTAGTTTCCACACATTGCTTCTTGTCCTGCCTTCAGGTGCTTTGGAGAATAGATTGACCCCCTCTTCTTTGTGGCAGCCCTCAAATATTGGAAGACTATTGTGTCTCTTCTTCTTTTCGTTAAACTAGACATACCCACTTCCAGCAACCATTCTTTATATGTTTTAGCCTCCAGTCCTCTAATACTCTTTGTTGCTCTTCTCTACATTCTTTCTTGAGTCTCAACATCTTTTTTTTTACATTGTGGCAACCAAAACTGTATTCCAAGTGTTGTCTTACCAGGGCATTATTAAGTGATATTAACACTTCAATTAACTAACTTCTTCTGATTCAACATCATATAAAAGGCCTGCTCTTCTGCTGTGGATGAGAGATTTCACAGATTTCTGATTTCCAATCTATGTTGGTTTAAATTTGTATGCTGAAATGAACAGAATTGGATATCAGTAAGAAACCCAAGTTATTCATCTAATTTGGTTCCTTCGTCTGTAATTAAGTTATATATGAAACTGCTTTATTACAGGGTGTCCTGGCCATAATCAGGAATTCTTTTTGTTTGTTTCTGTTTTTTTATCAACATACAAAATTCTGAATGTTTATTACATTCTTTTTTTAAATATTTTTTAAAATTTTTATTTCTCGTAAACATACTTAAATGTACAGTCTCTTATCCATTATTAATCATACATATTACCTTTTGACTTTCATATCAGTTCATTCTTCACCCTAAAAAATTAGGGTATATTTGGGGTTGTTCTTCTACCATTCCCTCTCTCTTATTTTACAACAACCTTTCCCAGTGGTGGGTTCCTCCCGGTTTGGCCCGGTTCGGCCAAGCCAGTAGTGGTGACGATATGACATCACCAAACCGGTTCTCTTTGTTCGGGAGCTGGGCCCTCCCGCCCCACCTCGTTATTCTTACCTTTTATTTGGCCCCACCCCCAATCTATTGCTGCCTCCCGAGTCCCAGCTGATCGGCTAGAAGGAAAAAAACTGTTTAAACTCTTGCCGCGGGGCTTCAAAGGGCCGCCCTACAGCTGATCAGTGTTAAAAGGCAGTGTGGTGGTAGACTGGTGCCTCCAAAAATGAATGAGTAGACCGGTGCCTCCAAAAACAAATGAGTAGGCCGGTGCCTCCAAAAACAAATGAGTAGGCCGGGGCCTCTAAAAACAAATGGGTAGACCGGGGCCTCCAAAAACAAATGAATAGATCGGGGCCTCCAAAAACAAATGAGTAGACCAGGGCCTCCAAAAACAAATGAGTAGACCAGTACAGCTCTGCAAGCAGTTAAAAGCCTGGTAGACCAGTACCTCTGCTAAATCCTAAAGAATTGTCACATGACCATCAAGCCATGCCCACAAAATAAGCCACGCCCACCTAACCTAGTAGTAAAAAAATTTAGAACCCACTCCTGACCTTTCCTCTCCTTCTTCCCTTCCCTTCCTTCTTCTATCCCTTTCTACTTTCTTCTTTCCTGCTCTCCTTCCCCTTCTCTCCTTCCTCTTCCCTTTCCCACTCCTCCCCTTCTAGCCCTCTCTCCTACTCTAATTTCCCCTCCCTTTCTCCCTCTCCTTTTCCCTTTCGCCATAATCAGGAATTCTAATGAGCTGAAAACAAGTAGAAAAGTTACAAGTAGTTCTTGACTTACAACCATTCATTTATTGACTGTTCAAAGTTACAACGGCACTGAAAAAAGTGACTCATCACCGTTTTTCACACTTACAACCATTGCAGCATTCCCCATGGTCACATGATCAGAATTCGGATGCTTGGCAAGCGGTTAGTATTTATAATGTTTGCAGTGTCCTGGGGTCATGTGATCACCTTTTCCGACCTTCAGAGAACCAAAGTCAACGTGGAAACCAAATTCAGTCAACAACTGTGCTAATAACTTCACAACTGCAGTGATTCACTGAACAACTGTGGCAAGAAAGGACATCAAATGGGGGCAAAGCTCACTTAACAACTTTCTCACTTAGCAACCTAAATTTTGGGCTCAATTATAGTCGTATGTCGAGGATTACCTGTAATGCAAAACAGAAGATTTGATTTTTAAATATATATTTTTAAAATTATCATTATTTAACATTCTGAAGAAAATGCATAAACCAACAAGGAAAAAGGAAAGGATAAAAGGTTAAAAGTCATCTCATGTATTTTCTGTGGAAGGGGGAAATTATTCTTTGGGCAATTCTCTATTCTCTCTCCGAACATCCTATTCACTGTGAACTGTGCTTCTTTCCAGTGTGCAAACTCTGAGAAGGGAAAGGGCATAATTCTCCATGAAAATGTTAGCATTACTTTTTTTAGCTGTTCCAGGGAACTTCCTGAGAGTCTAATTTGTTTGAGAGTTCAGATAGTTAATCTTCCCAAGCCCTGGCTCTTTGTTCTGCTTCATTTGCCAGTATCTTTTTCTTTAATTTCTTTGAAGTCACCTTAGGTATTGAACTATTTCCCTTTTAGGCTATCTACTTTATTTACTGTCTCCTTTACCTTTTGATTCACCTCCATTAAATCTTTCCGTGAAGGCTACATGGCCATTTTGGCACCTAATTCTTTGCTCGGTGAGCAGACTTATATTCCAGCACCCTCTTCATATTTCCTTTTTTGTGCCTTATATTTAAAGCACATTTTGGTTAAATTGCTGCTACTGATTCCATTTGTCTCTATAAAAAAGAATATCTTTAGAACCTAATTTCACATCTAAGCTCTTTCTCACTTTCTCTTTCTCTTTTTGTACAGTTATAGAGACACAGAAAACTAAAAGGTTGTAGAGTAAGGCACTGTTTCCATAGCCATAGACTTTGGGACACTTACATAACATATAATTTACTTAGGTTTGGGAAGTCTTGATTTGAGGCAGTGAACTCTCAGTGACAAATATGACATTGTGTTATGTGAAATGGTCCTTAAAATAGCGGTGGGATTCAAATATTTTAACAACCGGTTCTCTGTCCTAATGACTGGCTGGGTGGGTGTGGCTGGGTGGTCATGTGACTGAGTGGGCGTGGCCAACTCAACGTCACTCACGGCAAGGTGGGACGGTGCAGGTGGGCTGATGCTGCACAGACAGGATGATTTCCTACTTCTGAGCCCCTTCCCCCCCTTTTGGGCTGACAAAATAAAAGCCCATCTAAAGATTGTGACTGCTGCCAAGCGCATGCTGGCAAAAGGAGGCTAGGGGGGAAAAAGGGAAGGGCCAATGGAAATGCCCCTTTTCCGCCTCCATTCGGCTGTCTGCGCCACACTGGATAACGATGGGGATGTGGCGGGGGAGAAGCAAAAAGCCCACTTCCAGCTCACTGGTTCAGGCATTGGGAGATTGAGGGGTAGATTGTGCGCCCTGAAGTCCATCTGCTGCTCCTCCAAGCCCAGCTCTGGCAACAGCCGACCATCAGCCAATTTTCTTCCAGTGGTCATGCAAGAAACCCTGGAGCTTAGCAGCAGTATATTGCTTGCTTTTCACTCCAAGCACCCTGGTCTGGAAAACACATGACTGGGGCAGAGCAGTCCAAGCCTGGGTTCCCCGCACGAATGATGGATGTCCGATATTCCTTCCCCACTCAGTCAGCCCACGCTCCCCTCTTGCTCCAGGCACCAATTCCCTCAGGCCCCATGTACACAACCCCCCCATCCCAAATTTTTAAGAATTTACGGCAGGAAGTTGCAATCTTTAGATGGGCTTTTATTTTGTCAGCCCAAAGGGGTGGACTCGGAATGGTATGTAGGAAATTGCACTATCTCTGCAGAATCCATTGTTTGCCAGTGGGCAGGCAATGAGGAGGCGGCGATGGTGGCAAACAGGCTGGACCATGGGGACCATGGGCAAGGCAGCGGGAAGGCAGGCAAGCATGGCTGGGCCATGTGGGAGGTAGCTGGGTGAGAAGCAAAGGAAGACTCACCAGGCAGAGATCAGCTGGGCCAGGCAAGCGAGGGTACCAGAGAGCAGCAGCAGCTATGCTCAGGCATGACTCTAGGCATCGCCTAAGGCAGGCGAGGCATGATAAGGAGTGAGTGGGAGGGGAGGGGCAGGGAGGGGAGGGGAGGGGCGGGGCCAGTCAGTAGTGCGATTTGCTGGTTCACCAAACTGCGCAGAATTGTAACAACTGGTTTGCCCGAAGTGGTCCGAACCGGCTGAAGCCCACCTCTGCCTTAAAATGCTTTTTAAAAATAGGTTATTATAGTGCTTACCCTACTAGAATTCAACTGATTTTGAAATTCTGCTGCAGAATGAGATGCCTAATAAGGAATATTGTTTCTTTTTTTCTATCCAGATGTGTTATCTGGTAATTAGCAGCGAAGATTCTCTCATTTGGTTGCCATGCAGTTGACTTTTTTGGCTGGTATGGACTTGGTCTGATCATGACCGAATCATATGTAACGTAATAATGCTCTAGGTTCTAACCTCACAGTAGTTCAGAAAGAATATTTTTCCTGCTCAGCTTATTCAGAATATTCTGAAACAAAGAATCAATAGCACCGCACTGCACATCTAATTAACATCTGCTTATTTCTGGTAAGATGGGAAAAATATGCAAGATTTGGTTTTCCTGAGAACACTGCATGCTGAGGAAACACCCTCCATAACAACGCAGCATATTAAGGTAGGATAGGTGCTAGCAAGTTCCTTCCTTCATGCTCAACATTCCCTCATCTCATTGATTCAGTTTTAAAGTTGTTTGGTTGGTGGCTGCAGTGGTGTTAGCCTTTGTTTTTCCATGCCCTCTAATGTATCCTTCAAATGTAAAGATGGGGCAATTCTAAGTCTGAAGGACCAGGGTCATATTTTCGGATTGCTCTTTGAGCCTGCACTATATCTAAGCTTGTAGCTGGACAGTCCTGAAGAGTGTCTATGGCAGTGATGGCTAACCTTTTCCGGACTGGGTGCCAAAAGCGAGCCCAACTCCCCAAAATGAAATTCATGTGAGGACCCTATACATGCACTTGTGCCCCGTGCATGCACTCCCCGCAAGTGCCCCACCCCCATGCATGTGCATGTGGCCCCCACATGTGCCCCACCCCCATTCATGCACGGGAGAGACCTGAAGACCAGCTGGCCGATGGGAGGCGTGCATGCGTGGCGGAGTTGAGCTGGGGCGACTGTTGGCATGCCACCACTGGCACGCGTGCCGTAGGTTCGCCATCACGGGTCTATGGAGATTCTCAGTCATCCAGGTCATGGTTGTCTCAAAGGTGCTTTTTTCTAGAGGCAACTGAACTTTCTGGTTTTTCTTTGTCTTTAAAGAAAAACCAGAAAGTCCAGTTGCTTCTAGAAAAAAGCACCTTTGAGACAGTCTTGAAGAGTGCCCATGGGGGCTAGGCAGACTGCATGGCATCTCACTCCTAACTCCAGCATTTTGCTGCAACCTTCCAGAATCTATTACCTCATTTTATCAGATGCTATGGCCAACTCTAATATGTTCTGTGACATCCATGATCTCTATTAGTTTTTATGGAGAAAGAGAAGGGATGCAGAAGTGCACCGACTATTTTATGTTGCACACATGTACATTTTGAGGAACATCCAGCTTGGTCCTCAGAAACCTACCAACCAAAAGTTAATGTTAATGTTAACAGGGATATATTTTAATCATAACCTGGGACAATTTTAGGATTCCTCAACCTTTTGAGTTGTCATTTTTTAAAAATAAATAGAGCCTGTATCGGTTCTGAAGGTTTTTGATTATCACTGAAATCAAGCAGATCGGCATGAATGGAGTGTGATCCTGTTGTCTCCTTCATCCAGCTGAACAAAGAGAGGAGAGAAGAACAACCTTAGCTGTTTTATGACTCTGCTTTCACTGAGTTGTACGTGCAGCTCTTTTTTATCCAGGTTATAAGCCCGATCACCAAGAAGAGCCCAAGGCATACCACAGCTTGGATTTCATTATCTACATGGTGATGCACTAAATTGTTACCATCTTGACATGCCAAGCATCTAGGGAGTATTCTTCCTAAAAGCAAATGCTTGGATGCTAATAGCATCCTTCCCACTTTCCAACGAGAGTAAGGTATTTGTATACAGAAAAGATTATGATATATATATAAAGTACTGTATTTTTTGGAGTGTAAGATGCACTGGAGTATAAGATGCAGCTTAGTTTTGGGGGGGGGAATGGGGGGGGAATCTACCTACCAGGTATTCATTTGACTAGCGTCCTTAGTCTGGTCAGCTTCAGGACATTAGTTTGCTGGTTTTTTATTCCCTGCTTGGGGATAAAAAAAACAGCTTCTAAGGCACAGCTGAGAGGAAGCAGCAATGAGAAAAGCAGGCAAAGCATGGAGGGGGGGAGATCGCTTCACTCGGCTAGCGCCTAATTAGGGCTGAAAAAAAGCTTCTAAAGAACAGCCGAGAGTCGGAGCAAAGCATGGAGATCACTCACTAGCACCTCATTAAAGCAAAGCAGGAGAGTCGAGGGAGCAGGCAAAGCTGGGAAGATAGCTTGCTAGTGCCTCGTTAGCGCCTCGTTAGGGCTAAAAAAAGCTTCAAAAAAGCTACATTCAGAGTATAAGACGCACCCAAATTTTCAGCCTCTTTTAGGGAAGGGAAAAGGTGCGTCTTATAGTCCGAAAAATACAGTATCCTTTCTTTAACCCAGACTTGACTTCTCAAGGTTGCATGGAGATGTTCATGTTTGCTGCCTTGGCAACCCTGGTCTCTGTCTTCTTCCAATATGCTTTTTTTTCAACATCCCGGGAAAGCCTGA
The DNA here is from genome assembly GCA_012654045.1 of Ptyas mucosa. NCBI lineage: Eukaryota > Metazoa > Chordata > Lepidosauria > Squamata > Colubridae > Ptyas > Ptyas mucosa. The sequence continues at coordinate 11,243,107 of WNWU01000034.1, forward strand.
AGTCCCGGAATTTGTTGGTAGTCTTCCATCTAAGTACTAAGCAGGGCTGACCCCCTTTAGCTATTTTTGAGATCAGCCAAGTTTGACCAGCTGCTGCCATTCCGCTGAGTGCTCTGAAGCATGTAGAGATTACACTAAACCCAGCCACCGCACATTTGTGCCTCCTCCATGGCTGCACATAAACTAAAGGCTCAAGGAAGAAAAAAGGGGGCATAATAATTAAAGAAGCCCCAACCGTTGCATTGTTCCAGTTGTTCCAAAGGATTTTTTTTTTCCCCTCAGAAAAGATGGTTGAACACAGGACCACTTCCAAAGGCAAGTTTTAGCACCTCCTCTGAATAGCCAGTGGAAATATAGTTAGGGTTGAGGTTTTAAACTCTACAGTTTTATTTTTTTTTTTCCCTAGCGTTTTCCCACAAATACAGGATCTTCTTTATTTAATTCTGGATGGATCAAGCGAGTATTGATCCATTAGTTGGGACAGGAATTGACTGACTGGCTTGTCTCCTGAGCCTTACATTGTAGGCTTGGGGAAAAAGAGTGTGGCCCAAAGTCACCCAGCTGGCTTTTATGCCTAAGGCAGAACTAGAATTCAGAGTCTCCTGGTTTCTAGCCTGGTGCTTTAATCACTAGAGCAAACTGACTGTGTTTTAAAAGATACAAGTATTTGTTCATTCCCCCCCCCCCCTTTTTACTTCATTCAAACAACATTATTTCAAGTCACTTCCCACTAGTTATTTCCCTCATTGCACCCAGTTTATGGGAGGTTGTTGGCTTTTTCTTCCTCCCTCACTCTTGATATCCTTCAGACCAGGGGTGGGTTCTACTTACCTTTACTACCAGTTTGCAACAGGAGCGTGTGCAGATCACCAAATATGACATTTACTACCAGTTCTCAAGAACCAAACAGAACCAGGAGCAACCCACCACTGCTTCAGACCAGTGGTGAAATTCATTTTTTTTTTTACTGCCGGTTCTGTGGGTGTGGCTTGGTGGGCGTGGCAGGGGAAGGATACTGCAAAATCCCCATTCCCTCCCCACTCCTGGGGGAAGGATATTGCAAAATCTCCATTTCCACCTCACTTTGGGGCCAGCCAGAGGTGGTATTTGCCAGTTCTCCGAACTAGTCTAAGTTCCCACTACTGGTTCTCCAGAATTTGCTGAATTTCACCCCTGCTTCAGACTGTATCGTGTAGGTAGACACACACACACACAAAATCACCATCTGGAACCAACGTTACACTTCTGTGCTTCTCAAAAAATTTGTACTGCCTTCATTTTTTTCTGAAGCAAAATGAGTTGGACTCATTTCTTCTCTCTGCTCCATACCTTCTTCCCATGTGTATTATAGCTGGACACAAAAGACCCCTTTTTTTCTCCTGTGCATGTGTGGGGGATTACAACTGGATGGGTTTTTGTTGTTGGAGAAGACACTTGAGGCTCTGTGGCTAGCCAAAAAGAAAAGAAAACCGCAGAGACAATCCATGATTCATAGATTTGAGGCATAAATAACTGAGCTCAAATTGTATCTCTTTGGACGTATGATGCAAAGGGTCCTTGAGAAGGCCATAATACTGAGAAAGGTGGAAGAAAAGCTGAGAAGAGGACTGCAACCAACAAGGTAGAGGGACTCAATTTCAGAAGTTATGGGTGTACCCTGGGAGACCTGAAGGGCCTGGCTAGAAACAGATCATCACAGAGAAGCTCTGTCTATGTGGTTATTGAAAGTTGACAGTGACTTAGTGTCACATAATCAATCAAAACTGATTGGATGGTTTCCCCAAAAATCCCCTGGATTTTTTTCAGAGGAAGAAAAGTCTTTAAGATCCTTTTTAATAGCAGGGAACGCCTTTAGTGATAAGTGTAAGATATCCACATAATATGTTGATCTGCATATTCAATTTGAAGAAGATTTTATTGAAACTGTGAACCACATTGAATTAAACACGAAGGGTCATTTCAAAATATTGAATTGATTCAGGTGGCTTTGAATCCATTTTAAATTATCCAACAGATCATCCAACGAATAATCAATTGGAATCAACCAATCAGCTTGGAGCCGATTGTCATGCTCTGGAGAAAAGCAACATTAATAAGTGTTGCTTATATTATTTAATCATTCAGGTTTTTTTTTTAAAAAAACATACTATATGTTTTACCAAACATATCTTTCTTTGGCTTGGTAGGTATGACTTTAGACGGCAAGAAAGTCACATTTTAATCACATTGCTGGCCATTGTCACATTTGGCAGGAAATATTTATCAAATTTGCTTGTTGAAATTATTCCTTGTCTAGATGACAGAGCAACAAGAAAGAGCTGGAAACCTTTCTAGGAAGTAAGATGAAAGTTCACCAGGATGAATTCAAGCACATTGGCTGAATATTTATGGGATTTAAAACCTACTAACTTTGGGGAACAATGGGAGAATGAAATGTTCTGCCCTTGCCGAAGAGCTGTGGTGGTGCAGTGGTTAGAATGCAGTACTGCAGGCTACTTCTACTGACGGCCGGCTGCCAGCGGTTTGGCAGTTTGATTCTCACCGGCTCAAGGTTGACTCAGCTTTCCATCCTTCTGAGGTCGGTAAAACAAGGACCAGATTGTTGGGGGCAACATGCCGACTCTGAGTGGGTTGTAAAGCACTGGGAAACAGTATATAAGTCTAAGTGCTATTGCTATTGTTAATTGTGGGGAAATCTTAATGGAAGGTTTCCTTGGTTAGGGCAGCTGACAACCCTTTCATTCAATATTTGGTCAAAAGTCCTCTGTGAAGGCTAGAAGACTCTTTAAAGGTTCCAGTGGCATTTTTGACAGGAAGGAAGAACCTCAGTACAGTGCTGGCATAAACATTCCCAGAGAAATCAGGTGTTTAAATTTACAGGCTTCATTGTTCTTAAACATCGAAAGCTCCAGCTCCTTAGTGTAAGTTAATCATTCAAGTACTAACCACACTGTTATCTCTTTTGTCACAGATAAGATCTTGGACTTGCAAGAAGAGTTAATACTTTCCCTTTGCAGCACTAGGAGCTGCACTCATCCTTTTTCCCCAAAGAAAAGGCTACAGATGGGTCAAGCTTTGGCAGAATGGGAGTGTTAATTCCTCTCCGTGTCAGCTGTGAATGTGATCACCCGTCCTATGTCTTCACAGTCTCACAGAGGGTTATTCTGCTGCCGGCAGATATTTAAGAGCAGGGAAAGACATTGACAACTGAAGCCACGGTGCAGAACAAAATGCTGATCCTTCAGCTGCAACCTACTTTGAGCTGTAAAAATAATACGCAACCGTACTTTATCCTAAAGTGTATCAGTGCATTGGATGCATTTACCGTGTGCTCCTTCTTAAACGTGCTCCGCACTAAAACCACTGTAATTTATATGTGGTTGTGACTGTTGTCAATGAGGCTTCCCTGACACTGATTTGTGTTTCGTCTAAAATGCTGTTTTATGGTATTGTGAACCTCTTTGGAATTCTCTATGATGGAAAGTGGTATATAAGTAAGTAATGCTGAGAATGAGCCAGTTGGGTGTGGTGGGTGAAGTGCTATACCACAAACTAGAAGACTGTGACTTGTAGTCCTTCCTTAAGAATGAAAACAGGCTGGGGGCCAGTCACCGTCTCTCAGTCCCAGGGTTATTTTATTTATTTATTTTATTTATTTATTTAATTAAACTTTTATACCACCCTTCTCCTTTCGGACTCAGAGCGGTGAACAACCATAATAAAACAATTATACAAAAAAGTTAAAACTAATTATTTAAAATAAATTATATAAAATTTGGCCCATATAGATTAAAATTCCAATTTAAAATCCATGTCAAATTTTAAAACCAAATAAAATCAGGCTAGCCCGGCTAACTGAAAAAGGTGAGTTTTCAGGGCCCGACGAAAAGTCCGGAGGTCTGGGATCACTTGTATCTCTCAGGGCAGATCGTTCCAGAGGGTAGGTGCCACCACAGAGAAGGCTCTCCCCCCTTTGTTGTGAGAAAAATAGGAGGAGGCAATATTAGATACGAACACTGCCTTGAGATGACCAAAAATAAAAGCTGTGTAAAAATCTAATAAATAAGATATTCCTTTTAGGAAGGGAATGAGTTCTGGAAGGCTAGGAATAATAGGATAATGCTATCCATTCAATCATGTCCAATTCTCAGTAATCGGATGAACTTGAGTCAAATGGATAGGGCTTGCGGGATCTACATTCTAATAAGCAGATTTTGCCAGTTACAAATGTATTAATGCCAGCCAGGTGCTTGAATTCATGACATCCACTAATAGAAGAAGAGACTGCAGCATTTACAATTTTACTGGCAAATAAGAGATACAAGAATCTAAGTGGATTCAGTGTGGGCACAGTACCGGTAGTTTGTGGTTGACTGTGCTCACATCTTTCTCTATTCCTTGGTAACTTTATTTTTCACAATAAAAAAAAATATATTGTAAGCTGTCCAGAGATGCTTTGGATAAGTAAGATGGGAGACATATAAATTTAATAAATGAATGAATAAAGTTGTCAACTCTCAAAGGATCCCTGGCCTGCTCTCGCGTTGCCATAGGCCAGGGGGGATGGGAAACTGGTGAAATGGCACAGCAGCCAAAAACAGATGCACATTCCACGCTTATCTCTCTCAAGGCTGTATCCCAGGGTTATCTACAGCAGCCGGAGGGGAGTTACTGCTACAACCTGCAAAATTGCTCCGTTGGCAAATGTGATTGATGACACACCCTGGGGGGAGGGGAGAAACAGGGTCATAATTGGAGTATAAATTATGTAGGGTCAGAGTTGGCTTCACTTGGGAATGTCTGAGCTATTTAATTAGGGCATCCGTTGGAACCCTGCCAAAAGTTGTGATTTAGAGAATGGTTGCAGAAGAATCTGTGAAGACAGAATAAGTTAAATGATGGTATCTCTGCCAAGAATTGGGAGAGTTGAATGAACAACTGTTATTTTCATGGGATTATCCTGCTTGGGAAGGAGGCAATGAACAGCAGAAAGTTGCTTTGAATATTCTTTTGAAAGTTCAAAAACCTTTATTCCGCTCTTTCAAATATTCAGGTGGAACATTTAACGGGCTGATTAATTTTTATGAGCGGCACCTCTCCATCTAATGGAAGTGGTAGCTGGCGAAAAACAAAAAGCAAATTACACTATTGTCATGGTATGATTTCTTATTGTGGAAAGAGAACACAAGATTTAATAGAAGAACTATATTCTTGATGTGGTCTGATGACTTATTCTGGGTAGGCATGGAAGATCTTTTCAAAAGTTAGCAATGCTGCTATAGAAACATCCAATGGAAATGAGGAAAAATAAGGAAGGCCTGGCTTCATTACTGTCGTGATGAACAGAAGGAAATAGGCTTTGAGAAATATCAATAAAGTATGGATGCAGCCTGCGCACTCATATTGCTGTTGCTGTAATTTGTGCCATCTGATTCTGGAGGCATAAATAGATAACCATTCTATGGCAAAGATGAGATGACGCCAAGCAATTAACTTGGGTGTACAGAGAACCCAGCCAATGTGAATTTATAAAATTAAGCCCATCCTTTAAAAGTCAGTGAAAATAATGGTTCTTTTAGCATGGCCATCTCGAGGTTGAAGTTCGGGCTTAGTGAAGGACAAAGAAGGAAATTCTGTGGCTGAGTCTTGTTTTGTTTTTATGTCTGTCCAGGCAAACAATAAGCTCCAGAGGGTGCTCTTGCCTTAGTTGTGAAGTCACACAAGGGAAGAGTGGTCTATGAGTAACATAGCCCCCGTCAGAAGATTTATTTAATCAATTTGTATACTGCTTCCCATATTGAAAGGGTACCTCAAAATGGTGTAGATGAAAAATGCAAGGTAGACTTACAGAAAGACAGACTTACAGCAATTAACTCCTTTCAGAAAAATGTGTCTAAAGAATATGCAATCCTGTACAGATTGGAATTAATTAACTCAAATAAGGAAGAGTTTGTGTGAATAAAATGTTTTTGTTCATACATTAACAGAACAACAGAGACTATTCTAGAAACATTATAGCCACTTTAGAAGATGCATGCCAGACAGAGAAAAAAAAATAACTTTTTTTTCTCTTAGTTTTACTCCAGATCCTCTTAGGTTTTCATCTAATAAATATGTATGTGTGTGTGTGCACGCACACACAAAATTCATATTAATGTGATGTCTGATTTGACCTAACTACTTCATATTTTGCCTTTGTGACACTCTGGAAATGGGCATCAGGAAGAGGAGGAAAAATAAAATAAGTCAAGATGATGACCTGGCTTTGATTGTGTAGATGCGTTTGCCATCTTGGCATTTATCCCCCTGAAGACGGGCATTTATATATTTACTTATTTAACATAGCTTGTATAATTTGTACACTGCCTGTCCTCACAATTTCAGGCATGCATAGGAAAGCATTTAAAAGAGCTCCTAAGGTCTTGCTCAGATTTCATAAATAATGCAAAGGAAAACTACCATTCTTTATTCTTAGAAAACATCTGCCATCAGGCCGATTAAAAACTTCTTAAATTACAAGTTAACTTTTTAAACACAAGATTCAGGCAGGATTCCCAACATTGGGAATCAATGTGGTATATTATCAATAATGAAACATCACAAAAATATGTTGTAAAAGCATCAAAAAATGAAGTTTATGGCTACACAAGTTACAAAAATTAGTCATTTCACATAATATAGTTGTCCTACTGGAGAAAAGATGGACTTGTTGATAAAGACAATCAGCTTAATTTTAAACCTGAACATCTCTATTGGTCAAAACTATTGAGAATGTACTTTTGGTCTAGAAGTTTTTGTCAGGCATGGATTTGCATGGGGGAAGGGGGAAGGATTGAGGGACCTTGCATTTATCTGAATGATTAAATAACAAAGAACTTTTAGCAAAAGGGTGGCATTACCAGCATGCCTTTTTTTCTTCGACATTTCACATGTTATTCTATAGCTTGTGCCTTAGCATTGCAAGTTAATCTGGGGATGGGAGGGGAAATATAAATATAAATATTCCAATCAGTGAAGAACTGCATGCTATAGTGATATAGTGGCTTCCCAATTTATGCCCTTGACTTGTAATTTTCCTGGCAGCCTTATTAAGTAGGATAGCCTATAAATGGAACTTTAACCAAGGAGAAAGCCTTCCTTCCTTCCTCCCTTCCTTCCCTCCTCCCTCCCTCCCTCCCTCCCTCCCTCCCTTCATACATAATACATATACATCAGTGGTGGGTTGCCCCCTGTTCAGACCGGTTCGCAAGAACCGGTAGTAAAACCAGCGGGAGGCTCCACCTACCGCCCCGGATGTCGTCATAGGTGATCTGCGCATGCGTGATCCCGTTGTGAACTGGTAGTAAAGGTAAGTAGAACCCACCCCCACACGTCTGTGTGTATTTGTATGTGTATGTGTGTATGTGTGTATACACTCAATACATTCTCTAATCAAATTAAAAAACTCTATCAATGAAAAAAACCTCCAAACTATTCTGATCTAGGTTTCAAACTTCTAATAAACCTGGACTTAATCTAAGACAGTTAATATCTTACACTGTAAAACTTTTTTTAAAAAAAAGCTTTTGAAAAAGCCTATGCTTTCCTATATTTAAATGGTGAAGAATAATTTTTAAGAAGCTGCAAGATGAGAAAACTCTCAGTGGGTATCCTCACAGCCTGCATGAAAATTTTAATAGCACACTCATATTCCTATTCCAACACTTCAGAATTTTCATCTCTATAAAATAATCACCAGGTGACTGATTATGATTAAAGAGATGCATGTCGTGTGATTTTTTTCCCCCTTCCTCCTTTTTAACTGTTATAGAATAATGTTGCTGGAAGTTTTAAAGCAGCACACACACACACACACAAACACTCACACACACAAACACACAAACACACATACACACAAACACACACTCACACGTACATACCCCTGAAGCAATATTTTCTGATATGACTGCCTACTTCTGAAATCCTCCATATGAAAAAAATGTTGATCTCCTAAGTTACAGTACAGCTTGGTGTTCATACTGTTTGCTTACAAAGCCCCCCTGCATCATTTGTGACACCACTAACTTGGAAGCATGGTGTCAAAGATTTGTAAACCAATTTAAGCCTTGCTATATAGCAGGCTTAACCAGCAAAAGAAGAACATTACTATTTAATATTTAAACAATATGTTTAATGTTTGAACAGTAAAGTTCATCTTCTGAATACTAAACTCTGAGGATGGATGGCTTAGAAGGAGCAGGGAAAAATAACTGGGGAGGCGGGGGGAGGGAATGGTTTCAAATACAGCAAAATGTTTTGAGAGAGGAGAGATTTAAAAGGAAGGTGAAATGCCCTCCCAATCTAAATTGTAAGATCTTGGGATATTGTCCCCGAGAAAAATGAGGGGCAGCATTTGTTCTGACTGGTTGTAAATCCCTCCATTTGAAAAATTGCATGGCAAAGCCATGAGTTGGACCAGAGACATGTGATATGGAAGGGGTGCTAAGGGAACGGTATGTTTTTAAATCATGATTTCGAAAATATTTTTGAGGACTACGTTAGCACTGCTTGATACTGCTTTGGTAAGACCACGCTTGGAATGACTGTGTCCAGTTTGGTCACCACATTACAAAAAAGATGTTGAAACCCCAAAAAGAATACAGAGAAGAGCAATAAAGATGATTAGGGGGCTGGGAGAGAAAACATGAAGAACGGTTGCAGGAATTGGATATGTCTAGTCGAGGGGTCTGCAACCTTAAATGCTCAAAGAGCCATTTGGACCTGTTTCCCACAGAAAAGAAAACACCGGGAGCCACAAAACCCTTCCCGTGCCTGACTATTTTTTGAGCGGCCACAAAACTAGCAAATGTAGTTGAATTAAATGTTCTGTTTTCTTCTGAAACTTTTTTTTTCTTGGATTTATCCATGGTTGGCCTACCGGGGGTTGAAAAGTTCAATAAATCATATGCCAGTGGGTGTCGGGCAATGGTGGTTGTCATGCATATTTTGAATGACAGCCACAGCAGAAGGGTGAAAGAGCCACATGCGGCTCCAGAGCCGCAGATTGCTGACCCCTGGTCTAGTCTAACAAAGAGAAGGACTAATGACATGATAGTAGTCTTCCAATATTTGAGGCACTGTCATAAAAAAGAGGGGGAGTCAACCTATTCCCCAAAGGTCCCGAGGGCAGGAAAAGAAGTAACGGATGGAAACTTATCAAAAATAGATCCAACCTAGAACTAAAGAGACATATACTGACAGTGACAATTAACCAATGTAATGGCTTGCCTCCAGAAGTTGTAGGTGCTCCATCACAGGAAGTTTTTAAAAAGAAATGGGACAGCCATTTGTTTGAAATGGTATAGGGCCGTGATGGTGAACCTATGACATGTGTGGGCACATCGGCTCAGCTCTGGTGCACATGAGCACACTGGCCAGCTGATTTTCGGGCTGTTTCCTGCCTCCGGAGGGTCTGGATGTGGGTGGAGAAGGCCTGTTTCTCACCTGGCTCCAGAGCCTCTCTATGCATCTGGGGAGGGCGAAAAGAGAAGCTCTGGAGACTGGGGACAGCAGAAAACGTCACTTCCTGTCCAACCAGGAGTTGGGAAATGGGCCGTTTCAGGCCTCTGGAGGGCCTCCGAGGGGGTGGGGAAGGCTGTTTTCGCCCTCCCTAGATGCATAGAGAAGATCTGGAATCAGGTGGGAAAGAAAAATGAGCCTACCTGGCCATCGCATGCCAGGAGCAGGGGAGAGGGGGGGTTGCGCACGCAGGGCGGGACGCATAGAATTATGGGTGTGGGCATGCGCACGAGCCAACCTCTCCCACCCCACCCCCCTCCTGGCACGCAATGGCAAAAAGGTTAGCCATCACTGGTATAGGGGCTCCTGCTTGATCAGGGGGTTGGATTAGAAGATCTCCAAAGTCCCTCCCAACTCTGTAATTTATGTTTAAATCAGATGCATCTTTTTTTTCAGGGCAAACTTGGGCAAACTTGAAAAAGACATTGCAATTTTAATGAACTGACCTATTAATACAAGCCTGAAAGAAAAGATGCAGCTGCTTTAATGAGGTGCTACACTCTTGCTTCCCTGTGTTCCAAGGTATGTTTTCCTAATCATTTTTGAAGTAGGCAGGTTTCCCCCTCTTAGCCCTTTTCAATACCTTTTTTTTTTTTGCTAAAGGAAAGTAACTTGATATTTTGAATGGCAGAAAAGGAAAGAACTGACACTGTCTCCCACTCACGATTGTTTTACCAATTCAGATCATTATCTGAGAAAAGAGACATTGAAAATTCCTAAAATACCAAGTTAAAGGGGGAAAAATTCGCTTGGAAACTAAATGTGTTAGAGATGGCATACCTATAAAGCGGGCTCACAGGTGCTCAGATTTGCAATGCTGCTAGATCAAGCTTAATCTGGATTGTACCGTTTTTGGTATGAGATGAACGTAACAAACATTCCTTTCTCAACCTGGTTATCCACTGGATGTATAAATTCCCTGTTCCTCTGCATGTATTTGATGCTTAGACCCTGCATATATTTGACTGCATGTAGCCACTGCTAAGAATTTTGGGAGTCACAATATGTCCATCTGGTGAGCACCTAGGTTGACATTTAGAAGTTGCATATTTCACGGCACTTCTTCCACCACAATTCCTTTTTGTAAATATTTAAAAAAATGTATTTAGGCCAAGATCTCAGCTTAACAGAATAACAGAGTTGGAAGGAACCTTAGAGGTCTTCTACTCCAACCCCCTGCTAAAGCAGGAAGCCCTATACCAGTGATGGCTAACCTTTTTGCCATCGCGTGCCAAAAGCGGGGGGAGCGCGGTGGGGTCACATGCACGCGTGCCCACACCCATAATTCTATATGCCCTTCCCCCTTGTGCTCCCCCTGCCTTTGGCACGTGATGGCACGGTGGGCCTGGTAGACCCGGTTTTTGCTCTCCCCAGAGCCTTTCTAGGAGCCTGGGGAGGGCAAAAATGGCTTTCCTCACGCCCCCAGAGGCCTTCCGGAGGCCAGAAAGTGTGTTTCCTGACTTCTGGTGGGCTCAGAAGGCCCAAAAATCAGCTGGCTGGTGCACGCATGCGTGCTGGAGCTGAGCTCGCGTGCCCACCGATATGGCTCCGCGTGCCACCTGTGGCACCCGTGCCATAGGTTCACCATCACGGCCCTATACCATTTCAGACAAATGTTGTCCAATCTCTTCCTAAAAACCTCCAGTGTTGGAGCATTCACAGCTTCTGGAGGCAAGTTGTTCCACTGATTAATTGTTCTAACTGTCAGGATATTTCTCCTTAGTTCTAGGTTGCTTCTCACCTTGATCAACTTTCTTTAACTTTCTCTCTTATGTGACTCCTTGTTCTCTGCAATATATTTCTTTCTTTTTAATTATATATGTATCAATATCCATCTTATCAATATAGTCTCTTTTTCTGTCCATATGAAATTTGGGGCACCTAGAAGAAATCGTTAAAAGATTTGGAGACTGTAGTCATCAATGTGCTGGTGCCATGCAGCTCCATTCCGTGGAAACTGCCTACCTTATGAACTGGTTTCTAATGGTGATAGCAAGACTAGTAAGCAAGCATCCAATACATGCAGATGGCCCAGTGGTGGGTTGCTCCCAATTCTGTCTGGTTCTTGTGAACCGGTAGTAAAAGCAGCGGAAGGCTCCGCCCACCTGCCCGGATGTCATAATGGATGATCTGCACATGCGCAGAAGCACGCATGCACGTACGCACATATTCCCGTTGCGAACCGGTAGTAAAGGTAAGTAGAACCCATCCCTTCTAATCAAGAAGAAGGCAAACTCGGACACACTTTGTTTAAAAGTCGATGATGTGTCTCATCAAGAATTGGCTAAAGGATAATCCTAGTTATAGAAGGATATGCAGAATGCCTAAGTGGGATGAAATCAGGAACCCCCATCCAAATTAGGTAGACATATGTGTTGTGTCCATGTCTGAAATGATCCACTTCACTTCAGTTACAATTCATATAGACTAGAATAGGTTCCACGAAGAAGTACAGGTAGTCCTTGACTTACAACAATTTGTTTAGTGACCGTTCAAACTTACAACCACACTGAAAAAAGTGACTTATGATTGCTTTTCACACTTACAACCTTCATATTTATGCCTGTCGCAGTGTCCCAGAGTCATATGATCATCTTTTGCAACCTTCTGACAAGCAAAGTCAAGGAGAAACCAGATTCACTTAACAACTGGGGCAGGAAATAAATGAGTAAAATGAGGCAAAAGTCACTTAACAAATTTCTCACTTAACAATTTTGGGTTCAGTTGTGGTCATAAGTCAAGCACTATCTGTACATACATTCATCTATATTATATAAGAGCATATTGAATCAATTCCATAATGTTGGTCTGTATATGTACATGTACATGTACATATATACCATGTCATATACATGTACATGTATAAAATAATTTTCTAAGGAAGGTAACCAATACAGGTAGTTCTCAACTTACAACAGTTCATTTAGTGACCGTTCAAAGTTACAATGGCACTGAAAAATGTGACTTTTGACCATTTATTATGATCTTATGATTATGACCAGTTATGATCTTTCCAACATCCCCACGATCATGTGATCAAAAGTCAGATGATTGGCAACTGGTTCATATTTATGACTGTCACAGTGTCCCAAGGTCATGTGATCCCCTTTTGCGACTTTCTGACAAGCAAAGTCAATGAAGAAGCCAGATTCACTTAATAACTAGGTTACTAACTTATCAACTGCACTGACTTACTTAACAACTAGAGCAAGAAAGGTGGTAAAATGGAGCAAAACGCACTTTAACAAATGTCTCACTGAACAACAAAAATTGGAGGCTCAATTGTGGTCGTACCTATACAAATTAATATAAAGTAAGAAAAAAAAAAGAAAAAGAAGGAAATCAAACAGAAGGTGCCAGAAAAGAAAAAGAAAAAAAAAGATACAGAGAAATGCTTTCCAATCATCTTTACAGCAGTTATAAATTTACCTCTTACTCTATGGTTACAACAAAACTCGACTTTCTATCATCTATCCCCATGATGGCAAACCTATGGCACGCGTGCCACAGGTGGCACGCGGAGCCATATCAGTAGGCACACAAGCTCAGCTCCGGCACACATGTGCGCACCAGCCACCTGATTTTCAGGCCTTCTGGGCCCACCGGAAGTTGGGAAACAGGCTGTTTTTGGCCTCTGGAGGGCCTCCAAGGGGGTGGGGAAGGCCTTCCCCACCCCCACCCCCGAGGCCCTCCGGAGGCCAGAAATGGCCCGTTTCTGATCCCAATGGGAGATTGCATGTGCATGTGTGGGGGCGGGGCACTCAGGGGGGACACGCTCATTGAATGATGGGTGTGGACACTGTCACACACGCGCACTTTTGGCACGTAATGACAAAAAGATTAGCCATCACTGATCTAACATATCCAATCATCAAAACCAATAAGTATGCCTTCTTTTTTTGAATATTTAAAACCTTAAACAGCTTGAACCTAGGATATGCAAGGCGCTTCCTATTTGATTGCCTTTTGCTCACTGATGAATTTTAGCAAGTTTTTTTTTAATTTGTCAAGAAAGCAGCCTAGCATATGCCTACTGTACAAGGCCTATTCTTGTTGAGTGAGTTGATAGTGTTGTAACATTGTCAGATTGTGATTTTTAATATTGATCATGTTATTATAGTTTTACCTTGGGATTTTAAACTTATGTATGCTGCCATGTTAAATACATAATGTATGTCTGTTAAGAACTTGCTGTTTCATTTTTATATTAAATCAATAAATAAAATGCAGCCAAACTTTCTTTTTTTTTTCCTGGCTCATTCAAGCACCGCATTTGGCTATTCTCCAAAATAAATTTGTTTGCAAATCTCACTAAGCCTGTAAGGAGATTTTGAGTAACTGATTGCTCTAGCCCTTCTTTGCTCTCACCCAATCTATGCGCTCTCCGCTTAACGTTCTGTTGAAAATGGGGATACACAGAGGAAAATCTTACCAGCATGATTAAGTCCCATCAACTTCAGTGGAACTGAATGTCAGCTAAATTAGTCTAGATCTAGCTGGTGTACTTGTCTAAATCTTTGCGTTTTAAGTATGGATGAATGGATGGATGGATATATCTGTGCTTGTGTTTCTGTACTGTGTGGGCGTATACCTACCAGTGGTGGGTTCCTCCCGATTCAGCACGGTTCTCCTGAGCCGGTAGCGGTGACGATATGATGTCACTGAACCAGTTCTGCCCCCCACACCTTCCCACACCCCGCGTTATTCTTACCTTTTATTTGGCCCCACCCCCAATCTATTGCTGCCTCCTGAATCCCAGCTGATAGCGAGAGGGAAAAAACCTGTTTAAACTCTTGCCGCAGGGCTTCAAAGGGCCGCCCTACAGCTGATCAGTGTTAAAAGGAAACAAATGAGTAGACCGGTGCCTACAAAAATACATGAGTAGATCAGTGCCTGCAAAAATACATGAGTAGATCAGTGCCTGCAAAAATACATGAGTAGATCAGTGCCTGCAAAAATAAATGGGTAGATCGGTACAACTCTGCAAGCAGTTAAAAGCCTGGTAGACCAGTACCTCTGCTAAATCCTAAATAATTGCCACATGACCATCAAGCCATGCCCACAAAATAAGCCATGCCTACAGAACCGGTAGTAAAAAATTTAGAACCCACCCCTGCCCATCTATATAGCTACCGTGAATGTTTAAACTTTCTCTGTTTTGGACAAAATGGGAGATAGCACAATAGCATGCCCCATGTTGAGACTCTAGAAAGAGTGAAGAGCACATCAACAAAGATGATTAGGGGACTAGCAAGAATTGGGTATGTCTACTTTAGTGAAAAGAAGCACTAGGGGTAATATTATAGCAGTCTTCCAATATCTTCCAATATCTTCCAATATCTAAGGAGCTGCCACAAAGAAGGAATCAACCTATTATTCAAAGCACCAGAAGGCAGGACAAGAAGCAGCAGGTGCAAACTTATCAAGGAGAGAATCAAACTAAGAACTAAGGAGAAATTTTACTAACAGTTACAACAATTAATCAGTGGAACAACTTGCCTACACAAATTGTAGGTTTTAAGAAGAGGCTGGACAACCATCTCTCTGAAATGATATGGGGTTTCCTGCTTGAGCAGGGGGTTGGATTAGAAGACCTCCAAGGTCCCTTCCAACTCTGTTATTCTGTTAATCTAATTTTTAATTTCTCATACCTTGAGTTCAGTTCTATGATCAACCAGATGTATTAGGAGTGATCACTTAAGTGTTAAATCATGACGATAGTTTGTTCTCCAGGGAGCCTTCTGTTAAATGCAATGCCTTCCAGCTAGGTAGCCTCAAATTTTACAGATTTTTTTAAAAAAATTGATTTATATGTCACCCTTCTCTGGAGACTCAGGGTGGCTTACAATGCGTTAAGCAATAGCCTTCATACTTTTGTATATTTTATACAAAGTCAGTTTATTGCCCCCACAACCGGGTCCTCATTTTACCCACCTTAGAAAGGATGGAAGGCTGAGTCAACCTTGAGCCTGGTAACATTCGAACTTACAGTAATTGCAGACAGCTGGATGTTAAATGCTGGCTTAGTAGGAGGCATTAGCCTGCTACGCCACTCAGGCTCAGATTTAACATGGAAGTTTTGGTTTACAGAATCCATGCGGCTGCATGGTGAAATTCTAGACCTGATTTTAGTCTTTGGAATCATTTTTTTTTCTTAATTTCTCAGACTGGGTTATTATCCTATCTCTGTCAAAGACAACTTTGATTCAAAGTGGGTTTCTAGGTTCGTACAAAATTTTGAAAGTTTCTCATGCTGTCTATCTTGCCTTCTCCTTTGGAAAAGCTCAGGATCTAGAAGTGCTGATTTGGTAGGCTTCAAATTGTATTGTAAGTACATTGCATTCTATCTGAAAATTGAACTAAAACCAGCTCAGAGGGAGTTGAAAATTCAAACCTTTTCCAGATTCCTAAAACACAGATTTTATACGTGCAGGGAAGGCTGTTCATTGTCAAAGGTGCTTTTTCAAAGGCAACTGGACTTTTGTTTTTCCTTGAGGATGTTTTGCTTCTCATCCAAGAAGCTTCTTCAGTTCATCCAAGAAACTTCTTCAATTTTTTCACAGAACTGAAGAAGTTTTTTGAATGAAAAGCGAAAAGTCTTCAAGGAGAAACAAAGTCCAATTGCCTTTAAAAAAAACACATTTGGGAGAACCATGATCTGGATGACTGAGAATCTCTATAGATAGCCACTGCCAAAGTTCACTTCAGCCCATGTGCATATTACTACGGATAGTAGTATTCCATTAGTAGGGGGGTGGAGACAGATCCTGTCCTTCTCTGCCGCCTCCACTTTTTACTCCTTCTTGTTCTTTTTTTTAATGTTTTAAATGTAAATTAAGATTATCTGACAGTCTTCTTCATACACAATATGAGTTCTTATAAGCTCAAACACAATTTGCAACCTAGAGATAGTTCTTGTTTAGTAATCACAATTGGGACCTGCAACTGGGTTGTTGAGCAAAGTGGTCTTTAATTGAAACCGCAACTGTACTTACCATCTTACTTCAACTTTCCTTTGCTTTACAGGCCTGCAAAGGCCGTCAGTGTAAGCACTGGTCACAAAGTTACTTTTTCACCATTGTTATAATTGTGAATGGTCACTGTGAAGGCAGCTGCTAAATGAGGACTACCTATATAGTTGCATTTAATCATAATGAAGTGACGAGTGCTCTGTACCGTATAGCCCCCTATTTCCCCTATTCCCTATCCAGAAATCTAAATTCTTGAGGAAATAAGGAAGATCTATGGGTTTTGCTAAACCAAAACCAATTTTTATCATCAAATGTTTGGCACTAATGAACAGGTACCTAGTGGGAGATCTTCTGCCATTTTTCTGCAGGATAACTGCATTTTCTCCAGCATAGTTTAGCCAGAGAGAGAGAAGTAAGTGACAGAGAATGGGATGATATGCTTTCACAGGTAGATTCTACTCTTTCAGATTTGCCAAATTCATCACTATGAACTCCTGAACAATATCACTGCAGTTCCTTATCTCAGAGGTCCCCAACCTGTGGGCCACGGACCACTGCCCCATTTTTCTGCCGTGGTTGTTAAATTCCTCATAGATTAAGTGAATCTGGCTTCTGCATGGACTTTGGTTTCAGATGGTTGCAAAAGGTGATCACAGGACCTTGGGACACTGCAACTGTCATAAATAATGTCAAGTTGCCAAGCATCCAAATTCTGATCACATGACCGTGGGTACGCTGCAACAGTCTTTAAATGTGAAAAACTGTTATAAGTCATTTTCAGTTTCAGTGCCTTCAAACGGTCACTAAATAAATTGTTGTAAGTCAAGGACTACCTGTATTTTGATGTCCTCCTTTCTGATCTGGCAGAAAACTTGAAGAAAATTTCAGGTTGACTGCAGGATCGTGTCTTAACCCTCCCATTGTATCACTAACCAGATAGGTTTGTTGCTTGCCTCTAGGCTTAAAAGATAGCCTCTCTGCAAAGCGTCCTGAACAAAGAGAAAGAGGTTACAACATTCAGGGAAAGCGCAGCATATATATAGACATTAAAAGGAAATAGAAGATCAAGCAGAATGGATTGGTGTGTTATGTTGTCTGCTTTACTGTGCCTTCTCCTCTGCCTCTTCTTCATTCTCACCCCAAGAATATTTGCTTAAGAGGTGACTGGTCAATTGCTTGACTGTCAAAGCCAAAAATATTTCAATACTAGAGGGATCGTAGTTTTTTCTATTATTATTTTTTTTCAAGAGTTGCAAGATTATAACACTATTTGACAGTCTGTGACTTGCATTTTCAGGATGTTTAGGGTATTTGGTTTTCTTTGAAATAATCTTTTCCAAAAGTTTAAGCACACTCCCCCCCCCCCTTTTCAGCCCCCACAAAAAATGGTGGCAAAAGATGGTTTAATTTTAATGGTTTAAAATCAAACCATTAATTTTAAACCACTGCAACATGCAGCTGAAAATCTACCAAAGGAGGGCTTATACTCTGCATATAAAGTAGGGCCGTGATGGCGAACCTATGGCATGTGTGCCACAAGTGGCATGCAGAGCCTTCTCTGCAGGCACGCCAACTTTTGCCCCAGCTCACTGTGCATGTGCGTGTGCCTCACTCCAGCCAGCTGGTCTTTGGGTCTCTACTGTACATGCATGGGGGCGGGGCCTTCCCGGCGCGCCCTACCTTTCTACTCCATTTCTGCCACTTGCACCAACCTGGAACCCAAAATGGGGCGTGGGGGCACTGCACAAGCCCCCCCCCATGCCCCATTTTGGGCCTGGAAAGCCTCCTGCACCAACCTGGAAGCCAAAACAGGGTGTGGGGGGCACATGCACATGGGGACCGCATGTGCGGGGGGCAGGGGTGAAATGCTCTCAGTTCGGACCGGATTGCCTGATCCAGTAGCTATGGAGGCGGGGGTTCGGAGAACTGGTAGCAAAAATCCCTGCCCCTCCCCATGCCCAGCTGAGCTGCACAATCATCAGAGGCTTTTTTTTTTTTACTTTTAAAAGCATTTTTTCTACAACCTCTTTGGCCGAAAAAATGCTTTTAAAAGTAAAAAAAAAA